>JARHVA010000113.1:1425000-1487500 GCA_037957365.1 Torreya grandis | reverse complement strand
ACACCAAACATTGTTGAAGAGTCCAAAAATATAATGTCTAATTAAACAGGTGAAAGGTGTTACTTAAGCAAGAGTATGTTTAAGAACCACTTTTTAAAAAAAAAATTGAAATATTTATTATCGCTGAAAACATTTCATTAAATCAATTTCATTTTTCAAAATAGGTAGATGAAGCAGTTAAACAAAGACAAAACTTCAATCACATCATACACTAGTATAGGAAAACCCTATAATTATACAAAGTAGGAAGCACAATCCCTGGGCACAATACAAAAGTCATAAAAAATTGTAATTGTTAAAGAAAGTTTAATTTCAACTGTGCCAAATTGTGTCATGAAATTTCTTGAATGATTCTTATTTGAGGATGGGTCTATTTTCCCCTAAATTTAATTTAATTTATAATTTTTATATAATATAATATATTTTGGATAAAAGGAGTTTTTGGATAAATTATGTGGAGAATTTTTTTATCAAAAATTTATATAGAGTTTCTTCAAAAGTCTCCTTTACATTTTATGGACTATAAAAATATAAAATCTTTAATATATTTTAGGGTTTGCTTCCAAACTACAAGGTACATAAAACTATGGGGAAGAGGAATACCAATCCTTGCACAAACAAATGGAAAATAATTTGCCTACAAATGAGTATTAATTTTTTAGGTAGCTTAAGATCAATCAAGTCACATCAAATTCTTACTCCTTCGAATGGGATAAATTTTTAAGAGAGCAATCACCGACCTCCATGGTGAGTTATACTCTACAAGTGAGATTGGTAGAAACATGCTTACCTTTCTAGACATCCACATGAACTTTGACCTTGGCCTCCATGCCTTGAAAATCAAAGTCTATATCAATTAAAGTAAAATGTTATCCAATAATAAATCAAAAGAATCTTATCTTACAAAAATGTAAATCTCGGTAAAAGGCTATAAAACTGCATCCCATTGAAATAAAACTTGCAAACCCTATTCCAAAAAAATGTATACAAATTAAATAATGCCACTATTTGCTTCCAAAAAGATAGCTTGCAATACAATTACTTTTGGTCACCATTCTTCTTGTTCTTTGGATTTTTGTCCACCTCTAGAGATTCAAATTAGGGAGATTTTATGGAGGATCAACTTGAAGTCCAGCCTTCTAACTTTGTATTAGTAGTTGAAGACACAACCACAAGAAATTGACACCCTACACCAAACCCTCACAGAGCCTTATGAGTTCTTCCCTCTTGAATGGTTTCTTTAAAATTCCACATCTACCAAGCCAAATGAACAACGACACAACATCCTTGATGAGATTAAGTGGTTTATGGAATGAAAAAGCATATTTTTATCAACAACATATGAGTTAATATAAAAAATATGAAAAATGTAAAATGTTCAAGGAATTAAACTTTTAATAAACTTAACCTTTAATAATGTCATGTGACAAGGAGATAATCTTTTGCCTTCTTTGGCGTGACAGTTTTGCAATATAGGTAAAGGCACATACGTAGTCGAGATGAAACTCTTTCTCATCGAAATAGTAAAGGGTTGATTTTTTTTTTTAGTTGAAAACATGCAATATATTTTTAAAGTGAAAAAATATAGTACATGTCCTATCAAAAAGACAGGTGGTATGAAAGTATTCATAATTAAAAACATAATAAAAAAACAAACCTTGAAGAAACCTAAGAGAGTACAAGTGTCATGATCCTAGGCAAACAAAACCATCAGTACAAAATTACATAATACATGACATCAACAATAATCCATGAATAACAAGACACAAGAGATTAGGTCACTGGCACAACCAATGCTACAAAGGAAGGAGGAGAAGGCATCAAACTTTCAGTGTTATCTCATAAACCACCTCCATGGGGATGTGGCTCATTATGTATGGGCTCCCAACCATTTTGTTCATTAGTTTCTCAAGCCTATCTATCTAGCCTATGGTGATGTCCACCCTCCATGACCCCATGAACAATGAAAATTGTCAATGAGGAGGCAGGGTAGAGAATGCGAAGCAACTATGCGACTTGTGACACCCCCTGCTATAATCCCTCCACTTTTTCTCCCTTCTAAGAGGATTCTAGTGCAATGAATCTGGGGAGCCTTGTTGATAGTGCAAGGGGCATTGCCCCAAAATAACCAATGAGCATGCAGATTTAGTCAACCTCTATAGCCATATTATCTGCTTGCACTTGAAACACTAGCATGACACTCAATGATATAGTAATTTTTTTAGCAATGGAGAAATCTATGTGTAGATGTTCTTTATATTAAATACAACAAAATTTCTATCTTTCCAAAGAAGAAAGAAAATATCAATATGAAAGACATGCCAAATTTGCTTAAATTTCTCAAGGAGAAAAGTGGAATCACTTAAAAGAACCATGTGCTAGGAGAAAGGTATAGTCTAAAGGGCTAAAAAATTGAGTGAATCCACTTTGAGCCATCATTTGTTATAACACATAACCAAAATATCTATTTTATAGACTTGGTTTGACTGCAAGCATGGTATTTGGGAGATGGGATCCCCATATGAAGCAATTTGTCACCCACAAGAGGTCTTGTGCGATGTCAACCTCAACACAAATGTGTTATTGAGGGCATGTGATAAAAAATGGTTTGTTTTGAAACAAACGAAACAACCTAACAATTCAACCAACTATTACAGAATGGGACAAAATGGCATAGGTAACCCAGAAAATTCAACCCAAACATGAACCTTAAGTTTGGCTTTGTTAGAAATGACAAAGCCATGGATCTAAGGGGAAAATAAAAGAAAATAACTTCTCACATAACATAGGCCATGCATATGAATGGTGACACACTATTTAGGGTTTTCAAACTTGAAAAAGAAAAAACCCTTGGTCAGGGTTTAAATCCTTATGATTTTAACACCATGGGGGTGCCAATTGGTTTGCACTTAACTATGAATCATGGGTTCAATAAGGATACAACCCATAAAATATCTAATAAGGGTATGAGTTTCGAACTAATTACAAGCATTATCAAAAGTAAATAAATCAAGTAAAACATCAGGGGGATATTCTTGAATAGGGGGTACATTACCTCATGAATTTTTTTGGAAACAAACTTGTGAACCTATTTCGATGCCATGGTTTTTTCTTCCAGGTTGAACAACATCTAATGATGTAGGCCCCTAATAGGAACTCACTAAATAATAAAACTAGCCAAAGAGAGGAAACCAAAGTTAGACTCAATCAATATGTTTAAAGTCAACACGACACACCTACAAACCCAAATAAAATGACCATGGTATGATGGAAACCTAAGAAAAGACCAACATACCAAGTGCTTCAGCATGTCTCTCTCCTATTTCTGAAATAAAATATAACTATGATTTTCAATTGCATGGTAACACAAGGGAGCTAGCGCCAAGTCCTTGCAGGAGGAGGGGGAAATAGTTGAGTCAAAGACATTTTTGTTCCATATGTTGGCCAGGATTATTATTTGTAAAATGGTGTTGCATAACTAGTTCCAAAATATTTTAAAAACTTGTATAAAATATGAAAACATGCAATCTTGAAAATTAATTATTTTCATAAATCAATATAATAACAAATTCATTTACTCACAATCAATTCCAACCACAAAAGTGGATGACAACTATTTTCTAGCGAAAATAATAATCCGTTATAAAATTAAAAGCGGCCCAAAACAATGACTGCTAATACACAAAGGTTAGTAGCACTGGTACTTGTCAAGGAAGGTACAAATAAATTTAATAAAGTGATTGTTAAGCTCTTAATTATAAATAAATCAAAAAATATATATTATATAATTTTTTGTAAGTATGAGATGAAAATTCAATTGAAATTTTAAAAAAGAACTATCCACATTTATACAAGTGTCTATTCTATAACCAATTTTCTGGTTACAATTAAAGTAGGAAATAAAAATCTAATAGTCACCCTGATGATGCCAATTCAGTGCAACACCCTCAAAAGTGCATTCTGCCTTTTTTCAGCTACGCCAGTAGAAATAGGAGCAATAAAAACCACTCGTTATAATTAATGTCATCTCAATTACAAATCTCAAGAAATTATTTAAGTCACATAAGCTATTGATACAATTCGATTGTTACAATCACATAAGCTTTTGATACAATTTTTTTCTAAGCAGGTACATGAATGAAATGCATGCGACTATGAGTTGTAATTTTTTGGTGTTGATGTTTATGGCCTACAATGGAGACAATTATCCAATACCTGGAAAGCATTTTTAATCATCCAGATAATAATATGATCTTGCATTTTTCTCCTCCGTTTCTTTTGTTGATTCCACTTCATTAATCTGAGGCTTGGAATTTGTTGTATCTCATTTAAATGCTATATCTAGGTGTTGACATAAAATAAAAAATAATGTGGAAGTTATAACACTATTTTAAGTCAAAATTGTGCAAATTAAAGAATACAAAAAATTTACATTCCATAGATTATTAGTAGCATGAAAAATCAGGATACAAGATCAAGATTTAAGCAAATAGAGCAAATACGATGGCCTAATAGACATATTTGAGTGCATCAAGTTGGGAATTTACTGACAAAAAAAAAGTTCATTAGTGTCAGTCGACTTTGTGGAGCATATGCAAAACAATCTATAGAAGGTTGTTCCTTGTAAACTATAACCCTATCTGCAAAATAAGTGGTCATGATAAAAGCCACCTATACTTGTAGTTGTTGTAGTTGTAGGTTCGGCTTGGTTGTACCAAAAAAGTAAAGACAAATGCCACTACTATTCATTAAATTATTGTTCTTAGAGAGACACAAAAATAATTTATTATGAACCCATCATCATGGATTAACAAATAACAACAATTAATTTTCAAATAAGAAAAAATAAAATTTCCCCTTCATAATTTAGAGACAGCTTCTCCATTCATAAATTTGAAATATTACATAGGAATAAAATTAGCATGGCTAGTTTCCCTTGCCCACCAATTTAATAGAGTTTACAACAACTAATACAAACATGTTTTGCCCTTGATGGTACAGTTACACATCCGGAATGACCATTTTGTCATTGAATAATAAAAATAACATTAACAGTTTCCAAACACTAAAACCTACTAAAATGACATCTCTAAAATGCAATCATTACTTTAGTGGTAGACATCCATGGAACTACCCTTCAGTTAGGCATAAGAGTCTTAAATAGATAACTCACGTTTGTGGAGAAATAGCTCCACGTTTCTTCTTAGTTTTGAACCAAACACCCTTTGCAATCATTGAATGGCAACCACCCACCACACTTTGCAAGACATCTCAAACCTGTGGTTTTGAGGGTTAAAAACAATTCATAACCAAAAAATGATTCGAGTAAGAACTTTATACAAACATCTCATGACAGCTTTGACAACAGATGGCCAGCTGCACAAACAACTTGCTATAGGTAGAATTGTACACAACTTTAATCTATAGGTTATAAACGGGTTTTAAGGTTTGATTCATCAATGGGTATTAGTAATTCTACTCTTGACGCTGTCCCCACGTTTCCGATTATATATACATCCTCAGTTCAAATCCCACCTCATAAGTTAAAGAGTCTTTGACGAACTCACTGTGCAAACACACTCACTCCACTTCAAATCTCGTTTTCTCTACCATCAAATATGGTCAAAACGTTGTCAAAGTCGAATTCCCACAATACACTTCAAAACAGCTTGCACAGGACACCAACACATTTCAAGGGAGTCCGAATGAGGAAAGGGGGGAAATGGGTGTCAGAAGTCAGAATGCCCAATTCCACTGGCAGAATTTGGTTGGGATCGTATGATTCCTCTAAACAGGCTGCTCGTGCTTATGACTGTGCAGTGTATTGCGTCAGAGGACGCAAAGCCAAGTTCAATTTTACCGACTTTCTGCCGGAAATTCCGTCGGCCTCTTCGCTATCTACCGAACAAATTCAAGCTGCTGCGGCCAAGTTTGCACGGGAAGAATTGTGCAAAGCCAAGTTCAATTTTCCCGACTTTCTGCCGGAAATTCCGTCGGCCTCTTCGCTATCTACCGAACAAATTCAAGCTTCTGCGGCCAAGTTTGCACGGGAAGAATTGTGGCAGCCGCTAAAGAAAAATGCCGTATTTTCTTTTTCGGAATCTCAGTCCTGTAGGCATACCCACCAAATTTTGGAGGAGCAGTACTGCAGTCTGTTGGATTCGCTTCTTGAGGATGTAGAGAACCACCGCTCTCTAAGTTTAGAGGATTTCCCTGAGGAGAATTTAGAGGGTATTGGTTTTGTTCTGTTAATGGAAGAACAAGGTGGGGTATTCTCCAGCAGACCCCCGACTTGGGGTAGTTCGAAATTCACATCATCTGACGAAGTTTTGTCAGAGGAAATGTCTTGGAGAGCGCGAAATTTTTGCAGCGCTCTTAAAAACACTGCAATTCTTAATTCTTTTTAATGTATCTTCAAAGTTATTTTTTATTTGCTTCAATGACTATATTTGCGGAGCATCACATTACTTCACTTCAACACGAAGGAATGCTTTGATATAATATCAATGAAGTTTCAATTAAAATTATAGCCGTGAATCACAAAGTGTATATAAGTGGCACCCCCACTCAGAATCAAACCCTGGTACATCTACTGTATTTGTAATCAAAGACAATTTCAAAAAAGATAAATTCTTAAAGTAAATTTGAAGCAACGTATTTACAAAACAGGATGTGTAATGAAACAGGGGAACGCTGTAACTTCAACACTTCATATTTTGTTTTAAGGAATAAGTAAAAAATTTCACCATCCCTAACGCCAATACAAAGAATATTTCTTAATTAACCAGACAAATTTGCTATATGGATATTTATTTTTCAGATAGTTTAAGAGCAAATCACAGCATCATATTCTTTCTCCTCAGAATGGGAGAAACTTTTAACAGAGCATCCATCATATTCTTTCTCCAGAGAATGGGAGGTACCATGTAAGTCAAATTAGCAGAAATATGCCTACCTTTCTAGACATTCACAGGATCTTTGACCTCGCCCTTCATGCCCCGAAGATCAAAGTCTAAATCAACTTAAATCAAATGTTATCCAACAACAAATCTAAAGAATCCTATCTTACAAAAATATGAATCTCTGCAAAATCCGTAGAATTCAGCCCGGTCTTCTAGTTTCAATTGCTTGATAAAAAGGCTACAAAAACGTATTCCCCATGAAACAGAACTTGGAAACATCCATCTCGGAAAGAAAGTATACCAGGGAAATAACGGGGTTGATCCCTTTCCAAACGCTCGCTTGCACTGCAATTACATTTTGTTGTCATTATTCTTGTTCTTTGGATTCTTGTCCACCTCTAGATCTTCAAATCACAGATATTTTGTGGTAAATGTAACAGGAGTCCATCCTTTGAACTTTGTAACAGCAGCCGTTGAAGCAGCTGCAAGAAATGGACACCCTGCACAAAACCCTCGTGGTGCCCCTGACTCCTTATGAGCTCTTCCTCACACATTTTTTATTGAGAAGTTTGGTATTATATCGATATTAATATTTTTGTTTAAGTAATTATGATTAAGGGATATTTAATTAGATTAATGATAATTAATTATATATAATTTTGATTTAATAGTTATAATTATGGGTATCTAATTTGTCAAAATAATTTAAGAAATGATATTAATTTTATGTGTTTGACTCTTTGTGTATCAAATATCTGAAAGAACCCTTCCCTACTCTGTCCTAATTTTTCCAACTTTAGTTGTTTGACATTTTGTCAAACATATCACATGCAATGGGACTGAACTTTGATTTATGAATATAAATGGGTTTTATTGTTGCATGTATGATAAAAACCAATGAACAAATATGATGCCAAACAACACTATATAGCATAAACCAATAATGAATACAGTGTAAATCTTATTCTTTTTTGAATCGCAATTAATTTAGACTTAAACTAGTACTGATTTCTTACAATGAAAGTATATTCACTGATTTTCAAAAGAGAATGTAATATAACCATCAACACTACATACCCGAATGCATAGGTGTTATTATAGCTTGGAAAATGTACATGTAATGATGATTACAACTGAAGTATGAAAGATATCAAATCTGCAACAACTGATATAAAATTTCAGCGTTTAAGATGTCACAATAACCTCCAATATGGATCGATTGGCTTGAAAATTGGAGGCACAAACCACTGTATTGAAAATGTAGAAAAATGGTGCCAAAATATTCTTCAAACCCTTGCCATAAATAAACTGGAAATGATCCTCAAGACCTTGATCCAATCTGCAACTTCCCTGTCAAATTCTAGGCATCCAAAATGGCAAATTTTCCATATCTAACTGATGACACCTCCAAAAATTATAATACAACTTGATTTGGATACCCAATATCCTCAAAGTAAGTTGCCCACCTTGAGAAAATTCAAGAAAATCCTCCGCTGCTCCAAATCATCAAATCTCAAAAAATGGGTATGAAACCCTACGCTGCCATGAAAGAATAATTCAGATCTACAAGTAAACTCTTCCTCCTTAGCTGCAAACTGTGATTAAGCACAAATAGAAAGCCTGTATGGATTCCACTCAACCAAAATAGTATTGAGTTTTCGTCCAATCCATGATTCCAAGGGGTTTTGTCCTCAAAATAAGCTAAATAAGTATGAACTAGTGCAACAATAGAGAAATATCAAGTATCATAAAATCACATAATAAACCTTTGATGTGGTAGAGTGACCTTTTATAAACCTCCATAACAAGTTTGGACTTCAAAATCCAATTAAATCTATTTTTCAGAAAACTCTAAAACCTCCAAGGGTGGCGTCCTATTTTGGGAGAAATTAATTTATTTTTATTTTTATTTTCTAATTTTTACTTTTTCCCCAACATAAAATTATAATAAAGTCACTTTTATAATTTTTTCTATTTTTCTCATAAAGTAACTTTATAAAATAACTTTGTAAAAAGTCATTAAGTCACTTTGTCGAAAATAAAACTCCTCCATGGTACAAATCATAATTGCCTAGCAAATTTTTCCTTAACTCCATTATTAGCCTACGGAAATGTTGGAATAGGATAACCCAAAACTCTGCGATCTATCTTAAGAAAGAGGAGACATTACAATATCGAAAATAAATTTATACTTTAATGAATAAGATTAAAAACCATCATCCTCACCAATAAGACTACAACCATTTTATTTTTACGAGACATTATTATTATTATTATTATTATTATTATTATTATTATTATTAAAATGAATTATCTATTAGATTCAATTTAATATTTAACATAATATGGTATTAATATAACAAGGGTCGCGTAATGACTAGTCACTGCTATTTTAATTGAGAAGCAATTTTATATGATTGTAGTATAGTGGAGATACTAAATTATAGCCACAATTATCCTAATATGGTTTAAGAATGTTTTGTGCAATTATGAAATGCTACATGGATAGTATTAATTTAATAGTCGGCTCGTATTTTTTTTATATATAGTTGTGTGTTAGCCATGTTGGAATACTTCAAGATCTTTGAACATAAAAAATTACATGAAAACCTTGGAATTAGGTGAGAGTAAATTCAAAGCAAAAGAGAGCTTCATAAATTGATTATTTGATTCATTAGTTAAAAATTCCAAAAGAGAGAATTTGGTTGATGGGAGAGATGGCTGCGAGCGACGGGCTGAGAAATGGCGGCCGGACTGAAGCCCCCAGGGAGGATCGCCCTTTGCCTGGGGGGAATGCGTAGGAGGGTGAGTCGATGTATGTCAGCAAGAGCTCTAAGCTCAAGAGGATTAATGGGTGTTTGCCACGAAGTCAGGAGCGACCTGTCCTGGTTATTTCCCCAAAGGCAGTAAAGGAAGAGGTGGAATACCTCACTTCCCATGCTCTAATCTGCAAATTCTTGGGTATCTGTATTTCGCTATCGGCCTTGGAAGCCTGGATTCGATGATCATGGCAGATAGAGGGGGACTTTGATATTATGTTGGCTGAAAATAGTTATTTTATGGTGAATTTTTCCTTTGTTTTTGATTGAAATAAGATTTTTGAAGGAGGCCCTTACTTCTACGATTGCATTAGTTTTTTCCTCAAACCCTGGCATGTAGGGTTTAACTCTGCTGAAGATCTTCCAGCTTGCATCCCTGTCTGGGTCCATTTTCTGAGACTTCCCTTGGAATTCTGGCGAGAGGATATCCTGCGCCAGATAGCTTCTATGCTTGGAACACCAACGGCTATAGCGCACCAAACGCTGGACAAAAAGGTAATTTCTTATGTCTGTATTTGCGTTGATATTAATTTGAATAATCCTCTGCCAGATTCTTTGGAAATTTGTATGGGGACCTCCTCTTGGATCCAACAAAACACTACGAGGCTATTCCCTTTCGTTGTCGCATATGCCATGTGTATGGACACTTGCACCATTAATGCCCTCAGGCTTCCAGAGGTAATGCTTCACTTGAGGAGGTGTCTGGGCCTCGGGTGGCCAATGGTGGCAGAGGAATAGGCCAGTTGGGCTATAATGGGATGACTCAGACCCATCCTGACAGCGCAACAAAAGGGAAAACTCACCTTAACTCCACAGGTATAGAGCAAGGTACAACAAGCTACAGGGGTCCTGACAAGGATGGATTCACTCCAATCTGACACCGTGTGAAGGGCCGTGGGCAAAAAAGACCGAATTTTGATAGGCAGGTTGAGGTGGGCTTCAATCATTTTGAAGCTCTGGATAACATGGCTATTGAAGATGGCATTCCAGAAATGCTTCAGGGGGAGGATGCTAAGGTAACCGCGTGAATCTCTTTCTGTGATGGCTCACAAGATATGGCATTTCAACCGACCCAGGAGATCTCCCTTGGGCCACATGATGGTGCCCTTACAGGCTCGCCAGCTCCGTGTGATAAGGATGTTTGCTGGGCAGACTTGGTTAAGGATATGGAAGCCTCCAGGAAAGAAAAAGGATCCTCTTCAGCCCTTGGCCTTATGCAAAGACCCTTCAAGAAAGTTTCAATCTCCACTCCCTCAAGAGCTGGCCGCAAGAAGGATCAGGACAAAAACAAGCTCACAGGAGATTTATTGGTAGAGTCGGGGGTTGTAAAGACCCTGGATGAGCACTTCCCCCACTCCACGCAATGATTGTTCTATAATGGAATGTAAGGGGACTGAATAGCATCCCCAGACAAAAAGCTATGCATAAATTGGTGATTGATCATTCTCCAGATATCCTCTGTATCTAGGAGACTAAACTTTCTATGGAATCATGGTTTTCATGTAGGCCAAATATATGGTCTTCTAGTCACAGCCAGTGTGTGGGCGCCTTGGGGAGTTTTGGTGGTCTGGCCTTGTGCTGGAATCCTAAGAGAATAACGCCTCTTCACTAGTTATCTGGCAGTTCGGCCCTTTCAATGATTGCTTCCTTTATGGAATCCAGTGAGCTCATTCTTGTAACCACTGTTTATGCCCCTATGGACCTCCCTAGACAACTTAAGCTCTAGAATCATATCCGGTATGTCAGAAGCTGCTATCCTTTTTTGCCTTGGATTATGACTGGAGAATTTAATGCAGTTCTCAGCTTGGATGAGAAGAGAGGAGGGTTGGCCCAGTTAGGGCCTTCTTTGGAGATCCTTCGACAAAATATAGACCTCCTGTGCCTTTTAGACATCAAACCTCTCAACGAGATCTTCACTTGGAGCAACAGAAGGATTCGTGATGCTGGTATCTCTAAGCGCCTTGATAGATTCCTTGTGTCTTATTTCTGGAAATATAGCTCCACCTCCCTTGCTTCAGAAATTCTTGATTGGAGAGGATCTTATCACTGGTCGATTAAGCTTTGTACCAGCCATATCCCTGGGCCAAAGAAGCCTCTTTTTAAGTTCCAGCTTATGTGGCTTCGCGAGGCCTCCCTTCATGATCTAATGGCGCAGTGGTGGAGGCAGGGAGGACCCAACTATGGCATCGCTATGTTCTCCTTCACTAAAAAACTTCAATATGTTAAGAGGAAGCTGAAATATTGAAATATAAACAGTTTCGGTAATCTTCACACTATGAGGAAGAGGGCTCAAGACCACCTTGATGTGGTGACTAGGCAAATTAGGGACCTCGGCTTCTCTGAGGAGCTCCATATGGCAGAATCTCAAGCGGCCAATGTTTTAGTTGAGTGGGAACTTCGCGAAGAAATCTTTTGGAAGCAAAAGGCACGCATAGACTGGCTCTAGGAGGGGGACAAGAACACTGCGTTCTTCCACAAGTCGGTTCAGGCAAGGCGTAACAGGAACTTTATTTCCTCCCTGGTATGTCTGGATGGGACACGATTGACTACTTCTCAAACTATATCTAGAGAAGTTGTCCAGTTTTATTTTGACCTTTTTTCAGATGGCCCGCCTCCAACTGAGTTGGCAGAAAATACAGTGTTGTCATGCATCCCCTCTGTGGTGACTTCAGGAATGAATGAGTCTCTTTTGCGGCTGATTGGTATGGCTAAAGTGGAAGGAGTGGTTTTTAGCATGAAAAGAGGTAAAGCTCCGAGGCCTGATGGTTTCCCAGTCAAATTATTTCAGGACTTTTGGGATATTATCAACCAGGATCTCTTGGACGTTGTGCAGGAATCCTTTTCCAACAAAGAAATGCTCAGGGCTTTGAATGCTACCTTCCTTATCCTAATTTTGAAGAAAGATCAGGCAAACTAGCTGGACCTTTTTAGGCCCATTGCGCTTTGCAATGTGGTATATAAAATCATCACCAAGCTCATTGCAGAGCAGCTCAAAGGCTACCTCCCCATGATTATTTCAGAGGAACAAGGGGGATTTGTTGCTAGCAAACAAATTCTGGACGAGGTGGCTATTTCTTCGAAAGCTATTCAATCTATGAGTACTTCTTAGGAACGAGCCATGTTTATCAAGCTTGACTTAGCAAAGGCCTACGACAGGGCCAGCTGGAGATTCTTGCAAAAAGTTCTGCTGGCCTTTGGGTTCAATCCAGTCTGGGTCCAGTGGGTGCTAAGTTGTGTTACTACGCCCTCCTGCTCAGTCCTTATTAACAGACAACCCACTAAGATTTTTGGTGCTTCTAGAGGCCTCCGCCAAGGGGATCCGCTTTCTCCTTATTTATTTATCATTCTAGTTGAGGGGCTTGGGCGGCTTATCAAGTTCCAGGTGTCTCAGAATATTGTGCAGGGATGGTAGTGGGGGAATGGATTAACCACATCCCACCTCCAGTTTGTGGATGATACTATCCTGGCAGGGAGAGCGTGGATTAGAGAGATGGAAGCTTTTTGAGGCACCCTTGACGTGTATCTGGATGCGACTAGGCAAAAAATTAATGACCAAAAATCCTCTATTTTTTTCTTTAACACACATGTGCCTATACAACAGAGGATTGCTGCTATCTTGAGATTTCAAATTCAAGCTCTCTCGATAACTTATTTGGGGATTCCTATTGTAGTGGGAAGGCAGCCAAGACTATTCTGGCAGAATGTGCTTGATAGACTCAAGCAAAAAGTCAATCATTGGACACACATATGGCTCTCTACTGTAGGGAGGGTCACACACATGTGATCAGTGATTCAGGCTCTTCCTATCTACCGTTGCATGGTTCAGGCTGCCCCTATGTACTTTCTCAAGGAGTTCGATGCCCTCTCTCGCCAATTCCTTTGGAGTGGTAACTTGCAGAACACCAAATGGAGTCTTATTAATTGGGATATTGTCTGTCGGCCAAAGAAGGATGGTGGACTTGGCTTGCGCTCGGCTATCGTGGCTAGCCAAGCTCTTGCTGCTAAATTGTATTGGAGGTGGTGCTCCAATCAGTCTCAACTCTGGGCCCGTATCTTGTCTTTCAAGTATTTTCCTGGTGTGGAACCTTCTGACATCTCTAGGCTGCCTCTTGAGCGAGGAGGCTCCATGGTGTGGCATACTCTCAAATTGGGAGCTCACTTGGTAAAACACAACCTCTTCTAGATTTGCAATAGTGGAGTGGAGGCCCTCTTCTGGGAAGACTCCTGGGACGGATCGCCCCCACTCTTGTCCTCCTATCCACATTTGCAACCTCTGTGTCACACCCTCCAAGCTGTTGGCTGGATTTCAGTCGCTCACTACAAGGAAAGATATAATCTGGGCACAACTACTGGTTTTAGATGGAAAAATTCTTCTGATTGGCCATCTGTCATGTCCCCTTTTTCCTGGACATTGACAGTCTTGATGATTAGCCTATTATGCGACCTTCGTAGGCTAATAAGATGGATAGAGGGTCATAATGGAGCTTGGCTTGACTTTGATTCACAGGATTTCTACATTTGATTTTCATTCAGGTTATTTCAGACACATTTGGCCTGGGCTCCTACTTTTTAGAGATATTTGATATGCAGCGGAGCGCCTTTATTTTGGTATGGTCATGTGCGGAATCACTCCCTGATTCACCTGCTTCGATCGGTTCGAGGATCCGACATGTATTGAGGGAGATATTAATATTTGATTGATTTAATCAAATATTAATTATTTAGCCTATTTTTTAATTAGAAACCCTAATTCGAATTTAAGAAACCCTAATTAGGGCAAGCATATCTTTTTGAGGGTATAAGGGTTTCTCATGGAGGCCATTGTTCATTATGCATAGATTATTGATTATTGAAAATTGAAGAAATTCTTCTGTGAAGACTGAGCCAAGGGTTCCAGGATTCCATTGCAGTGGAGAACGTTCCCTCTTCATTGTGTGTGATTTAGAGGCTGTGAGATATCAGCTGATTTATTGCCAAATTGAGAGATAGCTTCATCCAGAAGTTATCACAGAGATACAGATATGAGAGATAGCTTCATCCAGAAGTTATCACAGAGGTACAGATTTGAGAGATAGCTTCATCCAGAAGTTATCACAGAGGTCAGGGTTGAGAGATAACTTCACTCAGAAGTTATCACAGATATTCCAGGTATTTCTTATTTCATGTTTTTGATTCAATAAATTATACAGCTAGAGATCTTCTGTGCTAGAAACATATATTTTCAGATCAGGGGTTGAAAAAGGGAAGTTGTGTTTAAGTGGTGGCCGTACAAAGTCCGTACAGGTCCGTACAGATCATATTAGGAATCGACCTCGGCAGACAGAGGGTTTCCAGTGACCGACATCGGTCGACTGAAGACTGATGTTGGCAGAAATCCGACCTGCAGTGATCGACGTCGACAGTTTATCGACCGACGTCGGTGACTGTGTGTTCGACACAGCAGGCCGAGACCTTCCAGAATCCAATTTTCACTTCCAGTTTTGCTCTTCCAGAATCCAACTTTCACTTCCAATTTTGCTAAGTCAGGGTTTTAAGACTGTATTTCATATTTATATGCATAAGAAAGGACTGCAATTGTAATAGTTTAGAAGGACAAGTGATACAATCTATAATTTGATATTAAGAGACTATATTATTGTGATCATTCTGAATTTATTTAACAAAAGTTATATCTTGTTCAGAGTTTTGTGTCTTTCATATATCCCTATTAGAAGGGGATATTACAGTGGTATCAGAGCTTTGTCTTTGGTATCAGAGTTTTGTGTCTTTCATATATTCCCTATTAGAAGGGGATATCACAATGGTATCAGAGCTTTGTCTTTGGTATCAAATTTTTGTGTCTTTCATATATCCCTATTAGAAGGGGATATTACAGTGGTATCAGAGCTTTGTCTTTGGTATCAGAGTTTTGTGTCTTTCATATATTCCCTATTAGAAGGGGATATCACACCATCGGGTGGCTCTTGGGAGGAGCAGCTGGAACTATCTCTGATCCTAGCTTCAAGAGGTTGTAGCTCCCTACAAGGACATGATGTTCTTACGTGGGGAGGTGATTCTACTGGGCATTATTCAGTTTCTGTTGGATATCTTGCCCTAACAAAGCAAATGTTTGGAGAAGCAAACTTCTTATGGGGGAAGAAAATTTGGAACTGTTTTACATGGCCCAAATGTCATTTCTTTTTGTGGATGTTAATGTACAACAGGTGTCTTACTTGGGACAAGCTGTGTAAGCGTGAGTTCCAGGGGCCGTCCAGATGTGTGTTATGCTGCAGTGGTGAGGAGACAGGTTCATAGTCTACCTACAGTAGAAAATTATATGGGCTTGTGGTAATTCAAGAAACCATTTAAGGTATTAAGTAGAGAGATGTACTTCTGTCACTTCCATGTTTGTGGTAATTCTGTAAGGAAAAACCAATGTGCCACAAAGACCATGAAGCCACAAAGATGGCATGCCACCTCAAAAAGTGAGCAAGCTACACAAAGAGTGTAAAACTTTTAACAGTGTTTGAGATATAGGGGGACCACTATCAAGAAATATGATGTTTGTAACAACAATGTAATAAAGGGGGGATTGTTAGCATTATTTAGATATTATATTATTTAGTTCATTTAGTGTGATCTCTTATAATGCCAATTTAGGTGACATTTAATTAGATAGTTATATCTTCCCCAGATTTTATGAACTTCTCTTTTATTTTTAGTAGCAACTTTGATGTATTTAATCAACTCATGTTTGCGAATAAAACATCCAAGTTTATGTGTTTTTGTGCAATTTGTATACGGGTCTCTCTAATTTGCCAACATAATCAGGGACATCAATGTTGTGTTTCTCAAGCATCTTAGTCAGTTGACCTCAATTTGCTTTTTCAAACATTTTCTTTCATCATGCTTTCCCAAGTAAAACCCACATTTGATCTAATCTATCTTAGGCTTAGATTAGGGAAAAAGTCGCATGGTTGGATTTGAAGGTGGGAGGATTTGCATCCTTCTCTTGATTCTTTTTGTTATGTTTCTTCTCTTTGTTGTTTGAAACCTTCTCTTTCTTATAAAAGAGTGCATGAGATTTTGAGGACTTCATTGTGCACACCCGTATCAACTTATCTTACTCCCCAGTCAAGTTGGTAATAAATATATCTAAAGAACTCATTTCCCATGCGGTCGCAAGAGCAATTTTTGTGGCATGAAAAGTGGACACAAACATATAATAGTCTAGACTGAGTTTGGAGAGTATAGATTAGATAAGTTGATTATCTTTCTTATATATTCCATATTCTTTTAATTGCAACTTGAAAGATTTGAACTTAGTGAAGAGGTCTTGTAGTGTGTGAAAGTCACCCAGGCTCAAACTAATGAGGTCATTCTTTAATTCATGACCTCTCATCACATCCTACTTTTGAAAGAGTTTTTCCAGTCTGGTCCATACTTCATTCAGTGTTTTAGCAGATTCATTGTGAAAATGTAAGTCAAGAGAAATAGACAAACTAAGACAGCCATGTGCTTGATCATAATTGTTAAACTATTTATTTTTCTTTGCATCTATTTGAGTGATTCCATGGTTTTTATTTTTTTCTTTTTCAATTTCCAAAAAAATCACTAATACTTCCATCCAAGAGTCTACAACTTCTTAAAAAACAATAAAAAAGCAATTGGGTATCATGCCCAGGTTTCTTCACAACTTGAAAAAAACCCCAAAATAGCAGGAATTCCAAGAGGAGAAGAAAATAAATATTGCCAACACCAATATCAACATAAATCCTAACAACATTATATTATTGCCGTGGCCATTGCCTTTTTTGGCCTACAGTAAAGGAAAACTCTCCAACTCTAGATTCAAATTATGAGGAGATGTAAACCCTAATTCTACAACATCAGATGTAACATTGCTGCGTAAAAACTAAAATAAAAAATGAAGCTACAAATAATAAAAATAATATATACATACGTAGGCCCAGGTGTATTGTTTCATTTGTTTGTTATATAAAAAACTCTGAGCGCTGTAACAATCCCTGTTATAAATAAAATATATGTTGCAGCTATCCTTCTTTAAACTATTCATTTTAACTATGCACCACTCTAGTGTGACTCCAAATCTTACATGAAAATTTAGAGATGAAGATGATGAGTTGGTCATAATAAACCTCCAATGAATGCACTACGTTCCATTAAAACACACCTAAAAGCCTTCTGATTTATTATTAAAATTAAATGCTAATGAAAATTGAGATGGAGCTTTTGTATTATCACAAAAAAGATAAGAGGGTCCTTCTAGAAGCTATTTGCCCCTTTCTTACTCTACCCTAAACATGATAGTGGGCTCTGGCAATAGCATCACCATGCCCCTGTCCTTGCCTCTACTTTACACGGCCATATTTTTGTGCCTTTTCCTTTCATCTATTCTCACATCTCCTCCATCCATTCCATGTTAAAATATGAAAGTCAAGGAATAAAAGTATTATTTTAATCATGGCACAGGGATTTTTATGTTTTCCTTCAATAAAAGATAATCATTTTTTCCCAATGTTCCATATCAAATATAAGGCGAATATTTTCTTGAATAAATTAAGTATTATATATTGTAGAACTTAATTTTTACTTTAATGATTAATTTAACTCTTAATTATATATATTATAATTTATAATTTTATTTCTAACCATCATAAATATATATAAAGACATGTTACATATAACTAAAACTTATTTATTCAATTATAATTTTTATTCATTTTTTAAGACTTCACAAATTGAAATTTGTAAATTAAATTTTATTTGTTTTAACCTTTTTTTTCTACATAATAAAGTTGTGTTATTCTTAAACTCCATACAAATTCAGAATCCTTACGTAATTAAATTACTGTTAGTCATCCATCAAATCATTAGGTAAAGGTACACTTACAAAATATATTAGAAAATGTAAAAATAGTAGTTCTTCGGCCAACTTTTCTATTTGCACCAACATTTTCTATGAACACCAATAACAATGTAAATAACAACAACACAAATGGTAAATTAACTGAAGTGCTACATGAAGATAATGTTGTTATCCAGGAGCTATTTCCTTTAGATTTTTTTATTTATTACTTTTCTATTACTAGATCAACAACATATGCATTTTCATGTTAACTGTTTATTGAGCTCACAAATTCTACCTTTAAGAAATTCAGATTGAAGATTACATAACAATGACCCATTGAAAGAAGCAATTAATGCTAAAGCTAAAACTAGTTTGAGTCAACTATAGGTTAGAAAATATAAATATTTTTTACTTTTTAATTACATTGGAAGGTATTGGTCATCTTCAAGTTTTATTATTTAGATCTTTAACTATTCGCATATGCATTTTTGTGAATAGGAAATAAAAATTACCGATCCTAAATAGTTACAAGACCTAGTCTTTGACACCTTTGCTAATATTTTCAATTTTTTACCTTATAAAAAGGTAGGTACTTTAGCTGCAATGCAGTTTTTTTTTTCATTTTTCTTTATTTATTTTTTTAAAATTTTTTTTGATATTTTTTCATAAAAATATATTCGAGGCTAAGTAAATTCGAGGCATGTATTTTTACACTAAACATTCATTCTAGCATAAAATATCATATATATTAGATATTAAAGTATCATTACATTGCATCACTGACATGTATTATACTTGGTTTTCTACTCGTAATATTGTGATCTTTTGATGAGCTTGATAAGTAACTAATTTTAAAAACTCCAACTAATTCAGAACACATCCCCAAAAAATCATTTTCCTAATCCATTTATAAGTTTAGATGTCATTTTATCATTTTGAACAAGATCATATTCCTAGAGATCCAAATATAATTTTAAAATTACAAGAGAGTTTTTTGTATGCCTACATATGATGAACATAATTGTCAAATCAATTTGTGCTAATCTACTACATGCCATGTCCAACCACACAATTCCACAAACAGCCCTACTCTTCAATATTATATGAAAAGTTTTAATAGCAATCTTTGTTCACCTCAAATATTTTGAATTTGCTTTATATTACTCTTTTGAAATATTGTACACTATATAATTGTGACATTTATTTCCACATCTATGCAACATCAAATATTATTATAAACTATTATCTTGTCATTTATTATAATAGGAAAAAACCATTTTTACAATTAACTCTTATTTTATTGTAACGGTTATAATACATAAAGAACACCCCCCAAAAAAAACCGAAAAACCACCAACACAATGGTGAATGCTTTAGGTGTATTTATAATGTTATAGGCTAGATTTGTTTGGTTTATTGGTTGTGGTGTTGTTGTTGTTTTTTTTTTTTTTTTTTTGTTTTTTGTTTGTTTTTTTTTTTTTTTTTGTTTTTTTTTTTTTTTTTTTTGGGTTGATTATCAATTTTAGATAAGATTTTTACTGGTAATATTTTTGTTATTATTTGTATTTATTATAAGGTATGACATTATTGTTTTCGTTGTAAGTATTTATTTTGGTTAATGTTTCTTTTATGCTTAATTAAAATAAGTTGTGTATTTGAAAATTATAATTTGTTTATGTTTTATGGAGGGTAGAAATATTTTATTATTTTCACTATTAAAATCATGTGGTATGTAGATTGCACAAGTTTCATTCAACTAATCTTCTTCATTTCTTATGAAACTAATTTTCTTAAGTCTACAGATTACAGATGTGCATTACATAAGATTTTTTTTAACCAATATACAACTATAGTTTTGTTAACACCTTTTGATAACATACTGTTATAGTTTTACTTCTTGAGTGACTCATTACATGTAACACCACGTGTTGTGTTGCTTGTGCTACTTGAAATGCACTGTTGCTTCCACCTACAGCTGCAATGACTTGCTTGTATAATACCATTGTTATTGCTTATCATTGTTTCTTGTACAATTGTTACCTGCATAGTTACCACCACTGTCAATTGGATTGCTCCTGCTATTTCCAAGTAAGGTTTTATAGTCTCTACAAATGTATTAGCTAAAAATGTATTAGTTTCAAATGTATTACAATTGATATAGTACAAAAACACTGAACCGTGTAACTTGTTCAGATGACCACCTATAGTTACTGGCCCTATTTTGTTCACATATTATTTTTATTGTTATTTCTTTGTTGCTACCTAAAATACTACTACCACCGATATTTAGATTGTTCTTACCATTGCAGGTATTAATTTGATATTATTAGTTTTAAAAGTCTTGATTTTTTAATTAAAAAAATAAAAAGTAAAAAACCATTGCTTTTTTTTTTAAGGAAAAAAAAGGATAGACACAACAACTATTTCAAATATGGTTCATACACAAATCGTGGCCAATAGGTCTTGTTAACCTGGTATGAAAAACATGGTAAGAGGACTATTATTATGCAAAAAAAAGCTTTAACAGCCATATCTATAACCACAGTCACTTACACACAGTGACTACTTCAACAAAATATTCAAAATACAGATCCTAAATAATTAGGAGACCTAGTCTTTGACACCTTTGCTAGCATTTTTATTCTTCTACTCTATAAAAAGGTAGGTACTCTAGCGGCAATGCAGCTCTTGTTTATTGTGTTATTTAAGGTTTTTTTTTTTTTTCCCTCATTTTTTTTTTTAAAAAGTTTTTTTAATATTTTTTCATAAAAATATATTATATGATTTTTGGGCCCCCAAAATTTAAAGTATAAAGTTTTGGGGTTGGAACATTTTGAATTTTATTTTGGGTATCTTATGTAATTATGATTTTTTGGCATTTTCATTATTTATATGTTAGTTTACACATTAATAGGGTTTTCATTTGAATTTGATATACAGGGGCATTACTTCAATTATAACATCCTAAATATATATATAGAATATGTCAAAGCAATAAAATTTAATCATTTAGATAAGAGATTCAAGAGGCGAAGTAAATTTGAGGCATATATTTTTGCACTAAGCATTCATTCTAGCATAATATATCATATGTATTAGACATTAAATTATCATTTCATTGCATCATTGACATGTATTATATTTGGTTTTCAACTCATAATATTTTGATCTTTTGAGGGGCTCAATAAGTAACTAGTTTTAAAAACCCCAACTAATTCAGAACACATCCCCAAAAAACCATTTTCCTTATCCATTTAAAGGTTTAGATGTCATTTTATCATTTGAAGAAGATCATTTTCCTAGAGATCCAAGGATAATTTTAAAGTTGTGAGAAGGTTTTTTGGATCCCTACATATGATGAACATAATTGTCAAATCAATTTGTGATAATTTACTACATGCCATGTCCAACCACACAATTCCAAAAGTAGCGCTACTCTTCAATATTAGTTGAAAGGTTTTAATAGCAATCTTTGTTCACCTCAATTTTTTCAATTTTTCTTTATATTACTCCCTAGAAATATTGTACACTATATAGTTGTGACATTTATTTCCACATTTATGAAACATCATATATTATTTTAAACTATTATCTTGTCATTTATTATAACAGGAAAAAACATTTTTACAATTAACTCTTATTTTATTGTTTTAAGTTGGTTAGATTTATTTTCAATGATTATGAAGAGACGTGATGCAAGTTACCATAGATACATGTATTCATAAAACACTTAAAATATATGAATAAATGCAACATTTATTTTTGTTCCTTTTAAATTTATGCAACCCTTTTGTTGTCAAGGTGTGAAAATAAAAAACGGTCATGTTGTGGCTTAAGTACATGTGTGAAGTGTATCATTACTACATGAAGTGCAACTTATGCCATGAATTGGATCAATTTCACATCGTTTCATGATTTGGGTTCCTTTTATGATTGAAGAAAATTGTGATGCAAAGGTGATGTAAATTTCACCACAATCGACAACCTTTATATCATCATTTTTGGGTGTCAATCTATGTCAGGGTCTTATATAACCATTTTCAAGTGTCATTTTTATTATCTAAATGTCATTTTCATTGTCAAAGATGAGAAATAGAGAGAGTGAAAAAAATGACTACCACCCTGTCATTTTTGGTGAAAATGAAAGTAATTTTAATGTTTTCTTTTTATTTTTTATAATTGTAAACTACCAAGTGCATAATTTATAAGATATAATACAATACTATTTGTAATATATATTATTAAGTGCAAACTACCAAGTGATTGAATTAGAATATATATTAAATTAATATTTATAATAGATGTTATTAAGTGTAAATTAGGTTAAATAAGTGAAAGTTATGAATTACATAAATTAATGAAAGGCAGGAAAGGAAAATTTAGGAAATTAGATTTTTGTTTGGAAAATAAGTGTAAAATTTTAGACAATTGGGTAAAATCAGAGTTAATTAGAAAAATTAGTAGTAAATTATGAAAAAATAAATAAATTAGCGAAAACATCAAGAAAACGATGAAAGTAGAGAAAATAATTAGGCAAACATTGGTAAATTAAAGTAAAATTAGGGTAAAATTATAGAATCAAGGAAATTGGCGATACATATGGAAAATTAAATAAATTAGGGAAATTAGAAAAATTTATGAAAATTAGTAAACGTTGAATAAATTAGAGAAAATTTTGGCTAAACTTAGTAAAATTGTGCCAAACTTGATGAAATTATGTCAAACTTAGGAAATTAGTGACAAATAAGAGAAATTAGAAGAATCATGACAAATCATAGAAATCAGGGAAACTAATGATAATTAGAATAAAATTAGAAATTTTTTTGGCCAAACTTTATGAAATTAGTGACAAAGAGGGTAAATTAGACAAATTGAGAAACTTAGATAAAATTATGGAAATTAGTGAAACATAAGAAACTTAGATAAATTATAATATAATTTGGCCAAACTTACTAAAATAGGCCAAAGTTGAAGAAATTATACCAAACTTACGAAATTAGGAAAATTAGAGACAAATAAGAAAATAATGCCAAATTACAAAAACTAGAGAAATTAGAATTAATTAGGCTCAAATTATAGTAAAATTAGGTCAAATTCAATAAAATTAGTGACCAATAATAAAAAATTGAGAAATTCGGGAATTTATAAAAAATTAAAGAAAGTAGTGAAATTTAGGGACATTAGAGTAACTTTTGACTGTATTAGTAAATTTTAATATCTGAACAATCCAATATGTGTCACCCTCTAATAGGATACCCTGATTTTGATTGCTTCATCAAATTATAATTATCTTTATGGATTCTCTTTTGCACTATTTGTAGACATTGTTCTTAGCACTTTCAACATCTATTAGAGATCAAGTGAGACAAAGTAATAGGTATGCATCTCCATTTACCATTTTTTAATTACTAATCATTCACAATAATTTCAATAATCTCCTTTTAATCACATAGGGTGGGTATTTATTTACTATATTTAGATCATATCTTATATTGTGCCGTTTTACTGATGATTAATGTAGTGTATTTGATCGAAAATCACTTTTCACCTAAACATTTTGGTGAGCCTAGTCCTTTTGATATTTCAACCTTATGGTTTAATGCTCTTATTCCTACCAAGGACTAATTTTGATGTGATTAGTTCATATCATGTTTATCTAAGGTTGTGCTTCCTTGATGTGTTATCATTAGCCCTATATTCATGTGTGTTCTCTATGTTAATTTATTTTGTTGATTAAGAATGTTATATTTAAGACACTAGGCAAAGAGATAGTTTGATTTGTAGAAATATTGATTTTGTTTGAATTCCTTTGCTTCATATTCATATTAATTTGAAAAAAAAATGATAATTTTCAAAGAGGTTCATACTTGTATTAGCAAACATGTAAATGATAATGCAAATGGTTCAAACATAAATGATATGAATGATGAAAATTTAAATGCTTTTAAAAGATGACAATGCTATGAATGATAATAATGTCATTGGATCATCTCAAAACATAAAATAAGTTATGTGGATAAATAAAGGGTAAAAATAATTTGCTACATTTTGAAAAAAGCGTTTGAGAACATCATGATGAAATGAATCAAATATTAGCTAATTTTAAGAAATATAGAAAATGAAAATCCAGTTAAGAAATTTGTATATGAGGAAGTATGTGTTTCAATTAATAATTAATGTTTAAATGATTCAATTATACCTACTAGAAGTTTTACTTTCATATTAGGTAATGCAGCTATTAGTATGTTTCATTTTATTAAATTGTGCTTCTATGTATTGTTTCTACTCAAAATACTATGCTTATTCCTTTTAATCTCGATCTTGATGTTTCTCACATGTTTTTAAATTGTAGATAATTTTTTTTAATTTAGATTTTTTGGTCATGGTATTTTTAAAAACACTTTAGGTTTCTATTCCTACACATGTTAATTATAATTCGGTTTGTAATTCTAAATATATAGTTCTTTAAAATCTATTCAAACCATGTAACAAACAATTTAACAACATTCTCAAGAATTTAAAAAAAGAAGTTATACATTTATTTCTTATGATATATTAATCAATAAATTAACTTATGAGGTCCTTTTCTACGCCTATCTTATTTTTTTAAAGCATAATGAAATGTGATCATAATGATCATACAGTTTTTACTAGATCATTATATAAAGAGTTGTACTTAGGTGTGTTTTATATTAAGTTTAGTCTTACATGATCTAACCATTTTAATAAAATTTTTCAAATTTCCCTAAATTTATGACAAAAATAATTAAAGATAATCATAATAATTTTGATCATGATCACGTAGATGAAGCTGATGTGGTGCATACTATGAGAGGGATTGTGATTACATAAATGTATTTTATGAGAGGATATGTATTATATAGAGGAATCGATATGCAAACAATAATGTCAATGTCAAAAATATTGACATTGAAACAAAATATTAGGAGATTGTGAAGGAGAAGGGTGTATATATTATTCCAGCCTCTAGGGCATACATTTATTTACAACCACCAAGTAAAATGACACCTGTAAATCAAAACGTAGGGCATGCTTTTAGGGCATGTAATAATGACTAATAAGGGTTAATTAGTAATGAGTATTTTAGGATCAACCAAATTTCACGTTATTATTTTGAAGGGAGATTTGAGACCATTAGGTCAATACAAATATGTGATTAATAATATATTAGTGACTAACTAGGTGCAATTAAGGCCAATTACAACATATAAATATCATAATAACAACTAATTGAAGTCGTTAGTGAATTGTCAAATAATCCCTAAAGTGAAATGTATCTTAAAGATAGTGAAATGGTATTACAACCTATATATGTATATATTTTATCAAATTAAACTTAATATATATTTATATAGATGTAGTCACTATTAAAAATCTTCCAATCACCTTGATGACAAAACCAAGTTGATAAAATATACCAAACATATGTTACAAAATAAAATGTTTGAGAATGAAAAGGAGATGCATTTGTCAGAAGTGGAATGAAGAAGATTTGAGATCGCTCATGATTATCCATAATTGGGTTTTTTCAAGACCTTTCTCTCTGTATATGTCCTCTCATCTCCATATATGAAGGATTTGATCAATCACGAGTGACATGATATCCATAGCCATATCCATCATTCTATGACATGCACATAAAGATGTGTGAAAGAGGACATATTTTACTTGTAAATACCTACTAAGTTAAATTTTTATTTTTTCAACATCTTCATAGTTAGAAACCTCTTTACTTAAAAATTAAACTAAAGATGAGATTTAATAGAGAGAGGAGGAGGGATGTCAATGTTAAATTTTCAAAAACCAAAATAATTTATGTAGGAGAAGATCAATATTACAATTTTTAGAGACAAAGAGAAGTAATGAGTATAATTAGATATTTGAAACCTTCTTAGAAGATGAAGAGGTTAATTTACAATTTTTTTTTTCATTAGAATTGAAAAAATTTATAATTGTTTCACATCAAATAGAATTCCAAAATTATAAATGCATGATATTTTTTCATTTAATGCTCCTATAATTAGTACTAATTTTCAATATTTATTACAAGGTAGTTATGAATTGATAGCCACAAAATGTACATTGAATTCAATTTTTTTAAATGATAGAAATGTTTACTGACATGTGATACACTTCCCCCAAGTCATCATAATTAGGGTAAAATAATGAAACATGGTTCTGTGAGGTATTCGACATCATCATGTGAGTATGGGTGTGCTCAGAAAATATCAACAATACCTCCTACACATTTATCGACTCTACATACACCTATATCGACTCTATTCTTTACATATTTATGGAATCCAAATTAATAACTAAAAATATCAACTCTCTTTGCTACATATTTATAGACTCCACCTTAATAACTAAAAATATTTAATCAACTTCTACTACTTACATCGATTCCACCTCGAGTAGTTGTATTTAATCCATCACTAGAAACCTAACATTCAACCCAAAAAATATGCATTAGAACAGCCATGGACCTCTTTTGATCGTTATTAATACATGATTATAATTGAATGATGTTTAAAAATTTAGTATATTTTAAATTGATAGGATGGTATATCCATTTTGAATTCTATCATGATGTAAAATTATTAAATATGTAGCTTTTAGTTTGGACATATATCAAATGATTACCTCGTGTAATTTACTAAAAAAATAAATACTTCCCATGTTTATTTTAAAAATAAAATATACTTTTTTCATGCTTGTGGATATACATTCTTGTGGACATTGTTAATAGTCACCTACATAATGACTTCATCCCTACAAATGTGTGTATTTTTTCTAGTCTCTCTTTCATTTGACCTGCTCATAGCCCTATGTTTGTTGTTCCATATATGTTTTGAATTGGACTCACACATATATGCCCATCTATGTGGAAGGAGGAGGTGGAGTAATATTACCTTGATGACAATGATGATGAAGATGTTGATGATGATGATGATGATGATGACGGTGATTGACTTCTGGCTACTTCAAAATTTGAAATATAGAGGAATTAAATGTTGTAAGAATATTTGATTATCTTTGATGACGTTATCTTGTATTTATTGTTTTATGGTTTTAAAATTATATTAAGTTTGATGATGTTATATTTTGTTTATTGATTTATGATTTTAACCTCACATCTCTCCCTGATTGAATGACAATATGCAAGCAAGTGCAAAATCAAGGATTTTGGTATTGCAAGGTGAAATGTGTACATTTACTTGTTGAGGCCATGGGACACATTTAGAGATGATGGTGGATGTCTATTTTGGTCACAAGATAGACTTAACACTCATCATCGTAAGATTCATAGTCGGTAATTTATTCCAAAGAGGCCTGTTGGGCATGTCAGAGTTGAAAATGCAATCTTAAAGGAAGAAAAATAAATAAAATGAAAATAGAAAGGAGGCCAATAATCTAACTCTTAAAATATCAGAGCATCAATAAGAGAGATAGGTTGGAAAGATCATGGCTAGCTAGGAAGGATGTGTTCGAGTTATGTTATGTCAATGAGACAACCTTGAAGTCTATCGATGACAAGATGGGTGCATATGATTTAAGTGAAAACTTGGCACCAAGAAGGGAAACATGTATTCAATGAAGAGAATATCAACAACAAATGAAATGATAAAGAGAATGGGTGGAGCAACAACAAGGTGCATGCAAAAATAGACCTCAGGTTAAATGTATTCAATTCATTAGTTTTAACAAAGTTAATGTTAAGTTAAATTTAGCTTACTCAATATTAACATTTATATTTATACAACAATCACTATTTCTATTATAAAAGGATGACCATCAAGCCCATTCTAGTGATGAGGCTCACATTCCTTTGAGAGAAATGCATTTACAGAATGGCAGATATGTTCATCAGGGGGCATAATAAATGAAAGTGCACATGATAGGTTACCTCATCAATTGATATTTTACTTTTTATGATGACTAAGTATTACATACACTCTTCTTTATTCCTTGTACCTTTATTTCAACCCTGCCATTACATATTTTGATAGTGCTATACATTATTATTGCATATAGGCTTTTGGTGGAGATGAGTTGTCATAGTCATAGGCATGGATGGACCATGTTTAAGAGGTATGATACTTACTTCTTATTTACCAAAAATAACAAGTTTATTCTTCATGTTGGTGTCTTATTCTTGCATTTTATCAATATTTCTAAACTTCACATTTTCAAATGCAGGTGTCAAGGGTGACATGCATATAACTGCTTTTATGTGTTTGATCACTTTCATTTTTTCTCCATTTATAGAGGCCTAATGGCCATGGAATGAAAATTGATATTGCTTTAGGATACTGCCTTGGAGACTATTATTTATATACATATAATTTGGCATTATATGTATGACATATTTGATGTGTGGTCGAACGTATTATTTGGATAGGGATTTGAATACAAGTGTTTCATTTCTAGTTTGTGCTGGATACTTAGTTTTTTGTTTATGCATGATTCAAGAAATGGTTTGGTGGTTAATTTACATTTACCGATGTGTTGCATAATCATGCATGGTTCAATGATGCAATGGTTTTCCCATGTACTCATCGTATATTTGTATGCATATGGTATGTGATGTTTTTAATTGGTGATCTATCATTTTCACATGTATACCTTATTCTCCTTTCATTCTTTCACATGTTGGTGAAAAAGTTCACATGTTTGCATGTCTCTATGTCTATATAAAAGTAACAATCGTAGGAAGGAGTGCAATATAATATTTTTATGCATGGATTGTCTCTCAAACATTCCTTTATCTCACATCATGTGTTTGTCTATTTAGGAAATTGACACAATAATTATCAATGTCTATGGCCTATGGTTCGATGCAGGGGAGGAGGGGAAAGAAGGAATATGGAAACACTCCAATACATCAGAATGACAATACTATAGGTATCCATTTCATACTCCAATATAATGATTTCAGTGTTTTCATTTAAGTTAGAAATCTTTTTGTGTGTAATGAAACTATTCATAATTATAAAAAATGGGATGTTCTATACTTTTTAATATTATTATGGACCCTCATTTATGTCTATCTTTTTTTAAATTTTTTATGCTAGAAATATTGAATGTTATCATTGACTTTCACATGTATTGAATTTTTTCCAAACGAAGTCCCAAATCTAGAAGAGAAAATGGCTACCCAATTTCTTAAGGACATGGAAAAATTCTTGCAAAGATGAGATCCTAGAACATAATGGGCATAGAAGAACATATTGGTTTGAAACTATCACTAACGAATGTGAAAAAATAATCACTCAAGAGGGAAAACTAGTTTTTGACTGACCTTCTTGACGGTGCAAGGGTAAAGGTTATCAAGCTGGAAACTATGTTGGCTAAAAAGACCAGAGAGGTCGAGAAGTTTCACCATGCACTTCTCACATTGATGGATGAGAAGATGGATCCTAAAATAAAGTTTATCAATCTAAAAGCTTCCATGCCTACACAAAAGCACTCAGTGATACAAGGGCAAAGATTGTGCGGGCTATGCAAACAAAACACAATGGATTAGTCGTCATATATGAGAAACCATTGTAGATTTTGAAGCTAGAGTTTAATGGCTTGTTTACACAAGCCAATGTGATGTCTCCTAATAGACATGGTATTCCATACATGAATAATGATAATTAGTTGTGTGCAATGACTCATGTGTTAGGTATTACATGATGTATGCTTATGAATTTGGATGGAAATTAATTCAAACACATGCTTATTCACTTTTTAATCTACCAAATCGATGTTTATTTGCCACCAGTTGCTTAATTCATGTCATGTATTCAAGTTGTTTATGAAAAAATGAATGACTATGTTCATAAATTATTTAGCCTAAAAAATACAAATTGACTTCTTATGAAAATCTGTTATATCATCTTATTGATAAGTATATGGGCTGTGTCATCATGGATTTTAAATTTGCTCAAGTGGCTTCTTGACCTATTTTTGCAACTTCATCTAATCATGTAGCTTATTTTTTATTTTTAAATATAAATTGAGTAAAAATGAGTGGTAATTACATAGTTTACAGTCATTTTTGGACCAATGACATTTTTCTATTAATTATAAACTTGGTTGATACTATAAAATATAGGCTAGACTATTTATGAATGTTCATAAAAGATAGTATGTATGTAATGAATGCATAAAGATGGTATGTATGTTCTGAATGCATGTAGGTTTGGTTCTCATGAGATGTAATTATCCAATTTTGTAAAACGTTGGTTGTTTGGAATAGTTTCTGAAGTAATTGAGTGCTTTGTTAAAATAAAGGGTAAAATTTTAGGGTTTTCTTAAGCTATAGTTAAATAAACCACATATGTATAGTTAAGCTATTTGGCACTTCTATAAATTGCTAATTGCATCCATTATCTTCTTTGCAAATTGCATTAATATTCAAATGCTCAATTGTGTCTTGAATGGTTTTTAGGTTCTCTCTTACCCTAATGCAAATCCTACAACCTTTGAAAACCAAAATCCAATCCTCTGTTCATATGTTCTAACTCAATTTCCCTTGGACTCTGCATATTACAAGGCTTTCCTACAGGACTGTGTCACTATTAGACAACTAACAACAATGTTGCAACCAAAGAGAGATTATAAACCCCTTCAAACATCCACAATAAACTTACCAACACATTTTATAAGTTAAGAACTCGCTGATCATATGGATTTTCTCAAAGATTAGTCCTTGTAGTCATGAAACAACAATGCAAGTATAGAAATAGGGCTTGTATACTATCAACTTCCATTATGGGGTCTTTTTATTTCATTAATATCTTATCTCCTAGTTATTCACATCAAGAAATTGCTATCATAATGATCTTACCTCTCTCCTAATGTATATCCATTCCAACTTATAACAAAACAAGGGTTATAGACTATGTAACAGAGTTGATCCTTTTGTGAACTATGAATAGAAGCTCACTACCTCTCTTGTATTCAAATAACAAATCTTCCCCTCTACAAGAACCAAACATTCATCTCTCAATCATCATCTCATCACATAGTTGATTGATGTCTTAAAGATGAAGGATTACCTCATCCTATGATAGAGACAACAGTCTACAAAGCCTTAAGGATTCAATGGTCCATTTTACTCTCAGTCTCACCTTGTTACTTATATTATCACAAATCTTTGAAGGTTTTTACTTTCTCAACCACTATAGTGATGTTTGCCACACTAAACTCCACCTCTAACCTATAAACAAACATTCCAATATCTTCCTTTTATGACTGTTATTACATAAATACGTAATTGCATTTTAAAATATTTTAATGAGGTATCCAAGTGAAAAATTACTATTCAAACTTCTATAATACATACACCATACCTAAGACTCTAACTTTTTACTTAAAATATAAATGGGATGATTAATAATACATTAACAAATTTTGATTGCAAAACACTAATTTTTATAGTTGATGCATTCACATGAACATGAAAAAGGCCAACTCCAATTAGAAAATTAAAGTATGTGTAAAAAAAATTCTTTCAAAATATTAATGATCAATTATTTTTTATGAGAGCAAAATAATGGTTCATCCTTTCATATAAATCATTTTAAAGGTGAAGCCATTCATGTATAATTATCTAAATGAATTTATGATAGTAACTAGCATTTTTTAAGAAGGAATAAAATTTTTATATTATTTTTAGTACATTTATATATAATATAACAATAATTTTAGAAGGGTAAAATAATATGTCATCTTTGTAAATATTATAATATAGAAGAGTTCAAAATGAATTATAAAACAACACTTTGAAAAAAAAGTTAAATGTGATATTCAATTATTTACATTCTTCAAACATCAAAAATAGACTTTGAATATAATTATAAAATATAACTTAAATTTAAAATTATTTAGATATAATTATAATATATTAAGAATCTATAAAGAAATTCTTTCAAAACTACAATTATGATTGTAAAAAAATAAAAAATGTGTTCTCCGAACAAAATATCATAATATTATTAAAAAAATCCCATTATATAACAAACGTAACCATTAAATTATACTGATGATATATTAAAGAATTGTCTATATATATTTATGATCCTTTCATTAAAAAACTTCTAAGATATTTTCTATAAATGGTGGATGAAATAGATCTATTACATAAACCTCGTTCAAGACCTGAAAGTATTATTAATAGAAAAGCCCCCTAAATTTATCCCATATTATTCATAAAATATAAAATATGACCCATGATTCTAACTAAGCGTGTAAATTAGATGGGCAATGCCAATTTTCGCCACATGCTCTAAAATTCCAATTTCGAACAAATTCCACCTCACCTCGTCAAAACTTTGAATCTTCACAAACTCGCCCTGCAATTACTCTATATCACTCCCTGCCCATTTTGTTTTGCAAGTCTTCATTTCCCAAGCTCGTCCCGAGTTCAAAACTCGGCATTCCCTGCTACCGATTATGGTTAAAACCTCGTCAAAGCAGAAACCCACACCACACACCAAAACAGCTTACACAAGTCAGAGGGACATTTCAAAGGAGTTTGAGTGAGGAAATGGGGCAAATGGGTTTCGGAAGTGAGAATGCTCTATTCCATTGCCAGAATTTGGTTGTGTTCATATGATTCCCCACAATAGGCCGCTCCTGCATATGACTGTGCAGTGTTTTGCCTCAACTTTCTGACTGTCTGCCGCAAATTCCCTCAGCCTCTTCCCTATCTCCCGCACAAATTAAAGCTGTTACAGCCAAGTTTGCCAAGGAATAATTTCGGCTAGAGAACGGCACCGCATGTTGTGGTTCGGAGACGCAGTCGTGTGTACACAGCCACCAAATTTTAGAGGAGCAAGATTGGATGTTGTTAGATTCACTTCTACAAGATGTAAATAGCAGTGAATCTCCAAATTTAGAGGACATTCCTCCACTAGACTTAAGGATATTGATTTTCTTTTCCAAAGCCAGACTGACGTAAGACCAGTGGGATTTCCAAATTAATCAATATCAGCCAGAATCCATCAAGAGAAGCAGAGAGTGTTTATGGCTAAAACAAAGTAAGTATTTTTTATTTTTATATAATTTGAAATTAATATTGGATTTTTGTTATAAAAGAGAAGATGGACAAATGTAACGCTTTTCGCAAAATTTTGTCAGGCCTTTGAATGTGATACGTTTGCAAGAAAAATAAAAATTGGGTAACGAAATTAACGATTCACCTGTAGTTTGAAGGTTAATGAATGTCTGACAAAGTAAAATTTTTGATTAATGTGGATTGACTTGAGAATTGGTAGCTGAATCCTTGCCGTAACCTCACTTCTATGAAAGAAAAAAATAAAACTTAAATATATGCGGCTTTAGTGCATATATTAAGTGAATTTTTCTTTTTCAAAAAATTGTGTAAAGATTTTATGGCTTGATATTGAGTTACATTTTGTGATCTATCATCAAAATGTTGTATTTATTATCTGTTCGACGATGATACATTCAAATGAGTTTTAGTTTGGTCTTCAGTATTTTTCACAATAACCTGTTATTAATATCCAACAAAATTTGTGTCATTCCTAGATACAATGTGTGTAGCTTCGTTGGTCTTCTCACATGCGACAAAATGAACCATTTGGAGAATCTATTTACAATCATAAAGATATAATCATGGCTTCTATGCATTCTAATAAATCTTAAAATAAAGTCCATGCTTATTGTTCCCATGGTCTCTTTAGAATAGGCAACATCTTAGTTGATACAACCCTGCATTTTGACTTCTTTCTTCTATCACTAGAAAATTCTACATTAATACTCATAATTTCACACATCCATATCCATATTAGAGGAAAAGTAATTCTCAAATCGTTGCACAAATGTTTTGTCATTACCAAAATGACTAGCTAGTCTTCCTTTATGCTTCTCTTTGATCAATTTTTTTGTGCATAGAACCTCTGGGTATACACAATTCTTTTATTTTGAACAACAGTCTTTTTTGTAGGGCAGAATATAACCAAGATGTTTTGTCCATGCTCAATGGCCTTGCACATGATTTCCATCCATCCTTGAAATCCTCATATTATATGTGTAATTGATTCATAGAATCAAATCCCACTACTTCCACTTGCATCTCGCTCAACAAGAGACACCTTCTACTCGATGCATATACAACACTACTAAAATTTGCACTTCTATGCTTCAACACAAACGGATAACTTTGTAGGAATTCAAGCCCTTCATATTTATTTAATTTAACTTACCTTGAATATTGATGAATTGTAGTGTTTGATGGTCTATGTATAATAGAAAATCCTTAGGCAGTAAGTAGTTCTCTCACCACTTGAGTGCTTTCACTACGACGTAGAACTCATGATCATAAAATAAATATTTTATCTTTACATCATTCAATTTCTCATTGAAGTAAGCAATGTGCCTAGCTTCTTAACTCAACATAACTCCTATTATTTCCTACTCACATCACAATCTACCTAAAATGCCTTGTTGAAATTAGGGAGCACTAACATTGGCCATTAAATCACCTTCCTCTTCAAAATTTGAAGCTATAATCTACTTCTATTGTCCAAAATAACTCTTTTCTTTCACTTTTCAATACTTCTATGATAGGTCTACACATCCCACTAAAGTTGAAAATGAATTGATGGTAAAATCTTGCCAAGTGAGTCACTGCAACAAGATGATGGGCCAAAAATTGGAAACACCAAAAACAAGATTTTTTTATGAGGGCATGTAAAGTGAAATGAATATCCATTTTGAAGGAAAATGGGTATCCATTATTTTGAATAGGCTCAAATATCCTAACCAAAATGGATATCAATGAGCTTTGGATATGTGTCATATATTTAGAAAAGGGTATGTGCATGGAGTTAGGGTATAATTTTATGGACATACCCAACAACATGTACACATTATAACATAATATATATGCATTACCAAAATTTATAAAAATACATATGCATTATAGGAATGTGTATGTGTTCCTATAAATAAATGTAACACGTACACGTTAGGTAAACTAAAAAATAAAAAAGAACCCTGAATTGTCATTTCTACTCTTTTCTTGGCATTCATGTTTTGTTACTTGGCATTCATGTTTTGCCCTCTATCTCTTCCTTTTTTTTTAGCTTGCATTTTACCCTCTAGCTCGCATGAAAATCATTGCTTTTACTCCTGTATTCATGAGATCGACAATGCCACTGCAAAGAAGAGGTAAGTTTTGTAGATTAAATCATTTTTTTTGATATTTTTGTGAATGTTTTGCATAGTTTGATTTGTAATTTTTCTCCAACAGGTCAGCATGCTCCATCTAACCCTCATCCCTGCCCTCCTAACCCTTTGTGCTACCCTCCTAACCCTCCACCTAACCTTCCTAACTCTCTGTCTAACCCTCCTATAGTTCCACTAGATCCCCTAGGTAGTTAGAAGGATATAGTTGCTCACATAGTGGAGAATAAAATTGAAATAAAGCAGATAATCAGGGGAATGAGGGAGCCCACTTCCATGAACACCTGTTGCACCTATTTGGCCAATACCCTATAGTTAGTATTAGGTCAAGTTGACTCAATAACGCATCAAATTGATAGATAGAGGTCATATAGGGATAGTTATAGGGCTTACTATGTTGACAAATTGTTAGCATATGAGGTGAAAAAGAAAAAAATAACAAAAGATCAAATTTATGCCTTATTTATCAATCCATCCACTAATTCCCCATTTCTCGTAACGACCAAATTTTTCTCAATCTACCAATGCCAACATAATTTGATTAAAGTCATTTTTTGGGAGCAATGGTGGATGGTGTTTGACTATCCACCTTGTAATAACCATGAGGTCCCTTTGTACTTTTTGAGAAAACTCTATTACGAGTTTTTCCTCAAAAAAATTCCAAACTACTTTGATTATGGTGAGTTTCAAGGCCAAGGGAAAGGCTCCATACAAGATCGACCAGGTACACGTCTTGCACCTAATTGGCCTACAAAGATCCCTACCTAAAAACCACTTCATTTAGAGATTCTCTCTATGATGAAAGAGGTTGTGGAGATAGACATTTTGCATGCGTTTAGTGCACTTAATGATACACTCATTCATCATATGAGTATAATTTTAGAGATAGATGTTTGAGATACTCCTACAAGTGGCCATACCAAACCCCACCCACATAGATGGTGTGGTGTTATATGCACTAGACCTTTAGATGATGACGGTGGTGCTTCAGGTGGCTTAGAGGATATGGTCTTGACTAATGAGTTGTTGGCACATACATTTTGTTTAGATACATTGGGAGTCTCTACACACATGCATGTATCTTTTATATAAATTTCATGTTAAATTTTTAAGTTATATTTTGAAATTAAAAAGGTAAAAATTAATTTACACATTTAAATTGAATAATATATATGTATTTTTTTTGTGTTTCAGCAGGAGATGTTTCCTTCAACATCATAACTAGGTAGTGGACCAACCCCTACTACATATATCTATGTCAGTAAGACACCATATACATTTACAAAGGTAAAATTTCAAGTGAATCTTATATACTCTAGATGTACATTCATACATATTAATTTCATCATTGGTAGATTTTGTGTAAGAAAACATAAAATACCGAAGACAATTTTGTTGGAATTTTTATTGTTTGATGTATTAACATGGATTGGCACAGTGTTAGAAACCCATCCTCCTCAACTTTTTTGCTTTTATTTCAACTCTCTAACTATGTTTTCAATAAACAAAATAACAATTTCCATCCAAACATGTTTTCTTATAAAAGAACTATCCATCTGGTCTTTCATAAAAATATTTGGATTAAATTCCCTAGCTGATTTTGGTGGAACTTCTATGCCACACTCCTGTAAAATGTTGTTAGTATGAAAAGTAAAATGCATATGGAAAAAAAAATCATAGTGCATTGAAAATTCAACATGTTTCCTACAACAACAAGTGGTGTGTGTATGATTTATTTTTACATAAAAAAAAGTTTGTTCATCTCAAAAAATATTCGACTAATAGCAATTTGTGGATGTTTTCCAAAAACAAAGAGTACAATTATGTTTGAGTCATATCCAAAAAATGTTTCAGATGCAGTTTAGGATTATGAGAACCAACTCTTCTTTTCACTACATCTCCTTCATTGTGTGAAACTCTTGTATTATATTTCTAAAATTGTTTTAGTCTTTCAAAGCATTGGTTATAGCCTTGTCCTTTGGTGGAAGTCTACCAGAGAATGCCTAGAGCTCTTTCATATTGGGTTTATTAAGTCTTTCACATCTTGCAATTGCTTTCATTATAATTTTTCTATTTATATCAAATATTCAACTTGTTTTTGAAATCAACCATTTTTTCCTTGTTTCAGCGCTTACTGCACAAATTATCATTATACATCAAGTGCCATTACAATATTTATTACATGATTTTGAGCCTATAATATGATACGCATCAAGTTGATTTTCAAAAATTTTATTATTTTGATTATCCATGTAAGATGTTCTTAGTCCTAATGTGAACACTATAGGTCTCATCTTAACTAATTTCATCAATGAAACAAACAATCGATATCTTTGACTATCATACTACAATCTATCAGAAAGAAACTATCCAAAAAAATTTGAGCTAGTCGTCTTGAATGGCAGTTAGACATTTTTTTGTGCATTGGTTTCAAAATATTTTCATTAACTTCAATTATGTACTTATCTTTTGTACACACAATTCTTGTTGGTGTTGTTATTAGTGGAATCTGTTCAAAGGGTGTTTCAAAATGATTATCTATTTCCATAAAAAATTCTTTATTGTTTGTTTCTTCATTATATGTTTCCATGGAATTTTCTTCATTGTTAATTTCATCATTATTTGAGTTCATTTAATTTTATTCATTGTGATTGGTTAAATTATCATGCATGGGCTCTTCATCAACAAAATCAAAAACTTTAAACTTTCAATGTGAATTTCCAACATCATCTGATTTTTTTATCGTCAATTTAATTAATTATTGTGAATTTCATCATAATTCAATTCATTATTGTTAGTTTCATCATTAATCAATTCATTATTTTTAATTTACTCATTATCTAAGGCATTAGCTCATCAAGGTTAGTGTTTATACCTTGTCTGAAATGAAATGTTTGCATTCATACCTTGATTTTTTTCTCAACTCTTCTAATTGCTTTGGTGTTTTGTTCTTCAAAATTTTCCTCTTCCCTAAACATGAACCAAAGACCATTTTGACAAAAGCAACCAAGAATGTACTTCAAAATGTGGGGTCTGAAAACAAACTACAAAAATAGTACGTAGGTAATACATAGAGTACATAAGTAATGTCTGTGGGGATAACAATCTCGATTCAAGATAAAAATAGACGTTGAAAAGTAAGTTTTTATATTTATTTCAAGGAACATGTATACATTATAGAAATGCGTACATGTTCCTATAATATGTAGGTGTTCCTTAAAGTATAGACATATAATACAAAAAAACAAACATAAAGATGCATATTCAATGAATAAAATCCCCTATAACACTATAATATGATGCAATAAGACTCAATAAGACTATAATATGATGCATAAATCCCTAATATGATGCAATAAAACTATCATGTATTTCAATAAGTCTATCATATGATGCATTAAGGCTCAATACGATACAATAATGCTATCATATGATGCAATAAGACGCTCATATGATGTAATAAGATTATCATACTATGCAATAAATCTCCAATATAATCAGATAAGTCTCAATATCATGCATAAATATCCAATACATGATGCAATAAGACTCTTGATAAGACTATGAAGCAATAAGACTAACATATGATGCAATAAGGCTTAATATGTTTAGAAAAAATGAGTTAAGTTTTCCCAAAATCCCATCATAGGTCCTTACAAAACTAGGTGAACAATAGGTTCACAAATTGGCACTAATCACATTCATGAATTTATGCATTGACATTAGGGGTTGTGTTTGTTATAAAATTAAGATTTATTATTAGGGGTTTGTTATAATGGGTTTGTACATGTGTATATGTCATGAAATTAGGGATTAGGAGAAATGTACATGTTCAAGTGATAAAATTAGGGTTTATGATCAACATGTCACAAAATGTGACTTGAGTTAGCCCCTTTAATCACATCTTAGACTCTAATTTAGGTTTAATGGGTTGAAATTGGCCATATTTGCATTCGTATTTGCATTTTTATTAAATTAGGGTCATTTAAGCCATACATGTTACATCTAGATTATATAATTGATTGGGCCATAAATTTGGTTTAGGGGCTCAATTTTACCCAAATCACGTCCCTAATTGAACCAATAGACTAATTGGTTCAATTTAGGATAGATAGAGTCGTACTTAATTTTATCCCAAATCACATATCATGCTCTTATAGTTATATCAAGAAGGGGTTCAAATTGTCCTCCCATGCCTCCTCAATTGAATTACCCCTATAATTGAACCTTGTTATGTCATGTGTGTACCTCATACACCTAAAAGTGTCAAAGCTATCAAAGATTCATCAAGTCCTAGAAGTGTTAAATACCTATCATATCCCTATGAGGCCTGATCTAATTAGATACATCACCATGTTTATATCTTGTACACACATATAATTATGTTAGAGATATAACTGTCACTAGTCCTAGAAGCATCAAATTTGTCATAGCCTTAGGACACCCTATCTAATCAAATATATGCACATGTATAAGTCTAGTACACCTGGATAAGTGTTAGAGATGTCAGATATGCACATCTTTGATACCTAAACATGTCCCATCACCTACAACCAATCTAACTAAGGCCTATTCAAAAATTTATCTTACATACATATAAGCCAATAATGTTTAAAGATCGAGATCAATCCAATCAACTCATGTATAGTAAATAATTCATATGATGTGATCCTCTGACTTGTCATTATTGTATGAAAATTGTCATGTAGATCCCTTTAAGGTTCCATCTGAATTGAAGAAGCACCGAACGTTATCAATTTTTTATGTATGCATTCAAATTATTTAGATCCCTTTTCCTTGAATTAACTTTAGATCCCAAAGTACATTCATATTAAGTCCTCCACACAGGAGAGAACATAATTTAGCAATATAATCCTCAACCTCAAATCCCAAGCCAGAACAATAATTCTAATATGTACTACTTTCTTACAGTCCACATCATAAGGTTTAAGCTCATTACAATGAAATATAAACAAGATGATTGAATATATATGTAAAAAATATATAACCTCGAAACCTTTGATGAGAGGGGGCACACTAGTATTCAATTATGATCAAAAATTTATATGAGGTGAACATTTCATCATCCACATGAAAAATTATTGGGTCCCTCTACTCAACATCATCCTAGGATTTTAGGCAAGTAGGATAATATCATTAAATAAAGGCAAGTAGGATTTTAGGCAAGTAAGGTAGTAAGGTATATCCTTGCCCTACTAGGGGAAAGGTCCCAATAGCTTTGCATGTTCCAATTATCGAACAAGGATTTTTTTAACATGTGTTCTATTAACAAAACATATTGGTGTATATAAATGATAAAGTACACTACAAGTTGAACATGTAATATCTAATACTTGTTCAAAATTTATTTTATAAAATTAAAAGTAAGCAATCACATCTTGATAAGTAAGATTCAAGTATTGATACTCTAATGCACAATGATTGGTACTCTAAAGGTTAAGTTTTGATCATAGGTTTAGAAAATGTATTTTATGACCTCTCATGATAAAATCAATTATATTTTAAAAAATATAATGTGTTAGACCTATAAATCTTAATTACAAGTAGTTAAGATGACATATTGAAATGGGTAAAAAATTTGAAGTCTAATGCGATGTTATGACACCTTAATTCACTATCCAAAGCTAAGATGCATGGCTGATGGGACCTTTTCCCTATAAAAAACATGAAATTTGTTTGTTTTGTGTTATTTCAAAACAACACATGCACATTATATAATTCATACATGTTATTTGAATTTGAATTAAAAACCAATCCTCTAGGCTCAAAAATGGTTTGGATTTCTGAATGAGAGGCTTGTGACTGTGCATCTATAGTTGAGACCAAGAGTTTTGATAAAAACAAACAAATTTCAACTTCGATCACCAAATACGCTATGAATTTCAACATCAAAATTCAAAAAATTATTAGAATCAAGATGAGCACGATGTCCTCTTTTCAAATATATGATTTTTATAATTTTTAGACTATTTTAAGGGTTTAAACTATATTTATTTCTAACTACACCTTTTTTAAGCCATTACATGCTACACACATATATTCCTATTCATGTTTATGTAATTTTTTTCATTGATCCAAATGCAAAAAAAAATTATATGGTAACAAACTAGGCCTAATTCATAGCTATCCATTTTTTTATCAGTTTTCAAGATCTACTTAATTGTAAAGTTAATAAAAAAATAATCATTGAAAAATATTTAAAAAAATTGTAACACACTAGAATATCTTATCAAAATATTTAACAAAGGGTTTCAAACAATATATAACGAGCTCAGAAAATGGTGGGTCGCACGGCCATCTATCTATTATGTTTTCTTGAAAAAAAATAGGAAGTCCTATTTAAATGTTATATGTTTGACCTATTTATACTTAATTATTTTTCAATATAAAATAGGTATTTAGAAACTAGACTCAAAATGCTACAATTTATGTTTTTATACCATCTTCAAATTTTGAGTGTAGCCATCCCAAATTATCTACAGAAGTTCACATTTCTAAAATTTTAGAAAAATCATGCCCACAGGTAGGTCTTTTTTTGTCACCCAAATGTGTGCACTTACCTAAAAATAAAAATTTAATAATACTTTATATTTATTTTAATAATTATAATAAATTAGGGTCACTCTAGGTCTTCTGAAATTGGTTTGAGCATTGTAGGAGTTATGGTTTAGAAGATTGTTTTTTAAAATCCAATCGAGTGATTACTTAGTCATTTTGAGGATTTCAATATTTATTATAAGGTTCTATGGGTGTAAATTTTATACATGGCATCTATTTTGGGCAGACCAATGGTCATTTTTTAGGTCTTTGGGCCATCTAGATAGGTTGTTGATGTTCGTAGGAGTTCTCGATATGTTTAAAATGAATTTTAAAAACCTTGCATTTCTCAAAGATAGTGAGAGCTAAGAAGATATTGACACCCAAATTCATAGACACATTAATTAGATGCATCTTAAGTAAAAAATTGGTGTTTAATTATAATGTTGTAAAAAATAAATTTAGTTAATGTGACTTGATTAACCATAAATTAATACCTCGTAGCACCATTTATTATTTTATTGTGATAAAAAGTCATTATTTTAATTTTTTGACTGAATTCAACTCCAATTGCATGCAATAGATTAGAAATTTGTACGTAATCAAGGCCGAATGTATTTGAGTTATATGAAATGATTACATTTAATCAAAAAATAATAATAAACGGTGTTAATCACCATCTTATATTTGAAAGCAACTTGATAGTGAGAGCTAAGAAGATATTGACACCCAAATTCATAGACACATTAATTAAATGCATCTTAAGTAAAAAATTGGTGTTTAATTATAATGTTGTAAAAAATAAATTTAGTTAATGTGACTTGATTAACCATAAATTAATACCTCGTAGCACCATTTATTATTTTATTGTGATAAAAAGTCATTATTTTAATTTTTTAACTGAATTCAACTCCAATTGCATGCAATAGATTAGAAATTTGTACGTAATCAAGGCCGAATGTATTTGAGTTATATGAAATGATTACATTTAATCAAAAAATAATAATAAACGGTGTTAATCACCATCTTATATCTGAAAGAAACTAATTGATGCATAATTTAGTTAATTTTCTCAAGCAATGACCATTCGTCATGATATAATGAATAATGATGCTCATATATGGCCATTGTTTCCTAAATCTACTAATTGTGCACCTAATCTAACCTATGTGAATTTATTATATTCACTAAGGAGTGACGTTGAGGTGTCACTAAGGGATGTTATTATTATTATTATTATCATATTTAAAGATAATTTAGTGATTTAGGGCTCATTTTTTTACCAAATAATGTAATTAAGGGATCATATTTCCATAATTAAGTCTTTCCTTGAGCCAATTACTCATTTGGTTAAATTAGGGATGCAACTTGAGGCCTAATTGAGCCTCATGAACCTATTGTGACCATATAATGTCATTTTGGGATCAATTTATCCCAATTGAATTCCTGATTGAACAAATTACTTATTTGGTTTAATGAGGGATACAATTGAGAGTAATCAAACCTTGTAAACCTAATTGTGACAAGATAATTTGATTTAGGACTCCATTTTCCCCAATTGAGTCCTTGATTGAACTTGTTACTCATTTAGTTTAATTAAAGATATATTTTTTGTAAATTGATCCTCGTAAATATAATTTCAAATAAATAATATGATTTTGGCTCAATTTACTTCAATTGAGTACTAGATTGAACTAATTACTCATTTGATTTAATAAGATATAAAACATTGCCCAATTGAACCCCATAAACTTAATTGCAACCACATAATGTGATTTATAGCTCTATTTTCCTAAATTAAGTGCCGCATTGAACCAATTACTAATTTGGTTTAATGAGGGAAGTAATTGGGATAATTCAATCCTCTGATAATACTTTTAGTTAGATAATGTGATTAGAGGCTCTAGTTGCTCCAAATGAGTCCTTGATCGAACCAACTACTCATTTGATTTAATGAAGAATGTATTTTGGGGCCCACATGAGCCTCATGAACCTAATTACAAACAAATAATTTGATTTAGGGCTTAAATTTCCCCACTTGAGTCCTTGATTAGACCAATTATTTATTTGGATCATTGAGGGATGAAATTTGTGGTGATCGAGCCCCATGAACCTAATTACAAATATACAATAAGATTTAGGGCCCCTTTTCCCATAATTGACTCCTTGATTGAACAAATATCTAATTTGGTTTAAAGAGGGACCTAATTTGGGGAAAAGAAGCCCTAGGAACCTAATTACAATAACACAATATAATTTGGGGCTCAATTTTACCCAACTGAGTCCCTAATTGAACCAATTACTCATTTAGTTGAATGAGGGACATAAATTTTAGAAATCAAGCCCTATAAACCTAATTTTAACCACACGATGTGATATGGGGATCAATCTACCCCAATTTAATCCATAATTTAATCAATTACCTTAGAATAGAGAGGAAAACCAAATTACTAAAAATGCCAAGAAATTAATAGGACAATGGGATTCCAAATCACAAAAAGTTATAATGGCTAATAAAAAATGCCAAAAGCAATAACCTAAGTGTTTAAATCCCCTATTTTGTTCCAAGAAAGATGTCAGCGACCTGTAGAAACTAATGCATTTCCCAACCCTACAATGAAAATCCATAACCCAACCTTGAAATGAGAAACCACCACCTAACCCTACAATGGAAAACCACCACCTTGATCTACAGATTCTGACTACAATGATCATTATACGCTTATTTCCTTGATATAAGTGATATGTTTCATAACACATAACATTTTTTATCAATCAGAGGACACGAAATAATATAATTTATTTGTTCCTTTATAGAACTTGTAAATTCTTTCATAGAAGCTTGACTTATTTTTAGGGGTGGAAATCAGTGTAATCAGATTGAACAATGAAGAAAAGATTAATGGTAAGTTAATACCAAATGAAACCAATAGTCCCTTCCTTTGGGATTGATAATTAATAAATATTCAATGTCTAGGAACTTTCTACTATAAGATCAATGCCTCAGCACATTCTACAAAAAAAAATTGTAAATTCGCTAGCAATGCCTAGTTCCCACTTCCAACTTACCCCTCCCATCAAAGAAAACTTATACATGAGAGTTTAAAATATGTGTGCACATCATTTGCTCCTGGTGTCCCACAAATGGCATTATCTATAACTATTCTTGCAGTCATTTTGCATCATCATCCGTTCCAATTTCAAACAAATCCCATCTCAGCTCATCAAAACTTCAAATCTTCACAAAATCACCCTATAACTACTCTACACTACTCCCTGCCCCTTTCTATTTTATAAGTCTTCATTTCCAAAGCTCTTCTTGAGTTCGAATCTCAACATTCCATACTACCAAATATGGTTAAAACCTCAGCAAAGCAGAAACCCCACACCACACACCAAAACAACTTACACAAGTCAAAGTGACATTTCAAAGGAGTCTGAATGAGGAAATGGTGGAAATGGGTTTCAGAAGTGAGAATGCCCAATTCCACTACCAAAATTTGATTGGGGTCATATGATTTCTCACAACAGGTTGCTAGTGCATATGACTATGTAGTGTATTACCTTAGAGGATGCAAAGCCAACTTTATCTTTCTCGACTCTCTACGATAATTTTTTTTAACCTATTCCCTCTCTACCACACAAACTAAAGCTTTTGCAGCCAAGTTTTCCAAGGAAGAGTTTCATTTGAAGAATGATGCCGCATTTTGTGGTTTAGAATCGCAATCATGTATAGACAATGACAAAATTTTAGAGGTACAAGATTGGAAGCTGTTGGATTCACTTCTACAAGATGTAAATAGTAACAAGTCTCCAAATTTAGAGGACTTTCCTCCTCTAGACATGGAGGATATTGATTTTATTTTCTTGGAGGATATTGATTTTCTTTTCAAAAGCTAGATTGACGTAAGATCAGTGGGATTTCCAAATTAGTATTAATATACGAGAATCTGGTAGGAGATGTAAAGAGTGTTTATGGATAAAACACTACAATTCTTTAAACTTCTTATATAATTCTAAATTAGTATAAATTTTTTTCTATAGAACACAAGATGGACGAATACAATGGTTTTGGCAATTTTTTTCCCAGGGCTTTAAATGTGGTGTGCTTGAAAGAAGAATAAAAATTATGTGTGATGAATTTAGTGATTCACCTATGTAGTTTGGAGGTTAATGAATGTGTCAAAGTAAACTTTTTGATTAATGCGGATTGACTTGAAATTAGACAACTAAGTCCTCGCGATAACCCCACTTATATGAAGGAAAAATAAAACTTAAATATACATATGCTTTCAATGTTCATATAGTAAGGGAGTTTTTTTTTTGGAAAATTGAGTGAAGATTTTATTGTTTAATATTGAGTCACATTTTGTGATTTTATTAACAAGATGTTATATATGTCATCTGTTTGAATTGTAGCTAGGTATTCAACATTTTCCATAATATTTTTTTTAGAAATGCCTAACAAATTTCGTATCCCTATTAGATATTATGTTGCACGATGATTTATAAGTAATAGTTATGTACATATTATTGTTAGGCTTTTCCCATGCAATAAAATGAGTTAATTTGGAAAACTTATATATAGTAAAAAAATATAATCATGCCCTTTCAACATTTTAAGAAATCTTAAAATAAAGTCCATGTTGATATATTTTCGTGGTCTCTTTATAATAGTATCCCCTTGGTTGATACAATCCTACGTTCTTACTTATTCCTTCTACCAACTAGAAAATCTTACATTCCTGCACATACTTTCATATGCATCATCGGCCAAAATTAGATCTTAATTATCTACAAAAATGTTTTATCATTATAAAAATGCTCAATGAATCATCCATTATGCTTCTTTTTGATCAAATTTTCATTCATGATTCACCTTTGGGTATACATAATTGTTTTCTTTTGAATAACAATCCTTCGTGTAGGAAATAATCTAACCATGATGTTCAATGCATACTCAATGGTTCTACAAATTCTTTTCATACATCCTTGAAACCCTCATCTTCTACATACAACTCGTCCATATAATCAAATCACATTACTTCCACTTGTATCTCATTCAACAAGAGATACCTTCTCCTTGACGTATCTACAACTCTATTAGACTTTGCACTTCTATGTTTCCACACAAATGAATAACTTTGTAGGAATTCTAGCCACTTCATATTTATTTAATTTAAATTACCTTGAATATTGAGGAATAACAGTGCTTGATGGTATATGTACAACACAAACTCTTTGGGCGCTAAATAATTCCTTTTTTGCTTGAGTGTTTGCACTATGGCATTGAATTCTTGATCATAAACTAAATATTTCATCTTTTCGTCATTCATTTTCTCACTGAAGTAAGCAATGGGCATACCTTCTCAACTCAACATAATTTATATTATTGTACCACTCACATCATATTCAACTTGAAAAGCCTTGTTGAAATCTTGCAACGCTAACACTAGCCATTCAATCACTTCCCTCTTCAAAATCTAGAAGTTATGTTATTCTTATGTTGTCTAAAGAAACTCTTTGTTATCACCTTTCATTTATTCTATGATAAGTGTGCATGACCCACTAAATTTGTGGATGAAATTATGGGAAAGGTGAGTGCAACAATTTGATGAGCCAAAAAGTGGCTACACCAAAAAAAATGGTTTTGGATGGGTTCATGGAAAGTGAAATGATTATTTATTTTGAAGGGAAAAAAATATCCAAACCAAAATGGATATTCGTCCTAAAAATAGATATTTTTTCTAATTGAATATAAGAAATTAAGGCCACTCTAGGTATTCTAAAATTGGTTTCAAATATGTAGGAGTTATAAAAGATAGTTTTGAAAAATCCAATCTAGTTAGTACTTTGTCATTTTCAAGGTTTCAATATTGAACATAAAGTTTTGTGGATGTAATTTTTGAACCCGACGTCCATTTTGAGCAAAACAATAATTATTTTGTAGGTTTTTGGGTCTTCTAGATATATTGGTTATGTTTGTAGAAGTTCTAGGTGTGTTAAAATCAAGTTTTACAAACCTTGCATATCTAAGAGATAGTGAACACTGAGAGGATATTGACACACTAATTCACATATACACTAATTGAGTGTATCTTAAGTAAAAATTTGATGTTTATATATAATATTTTATAAGATAAATTTAGGTAAGGATACTTGATTAACCTTGATTTAGTACTTGAGAGTACCATATGTCATTTTATCGTGATCGAATGTTGTGATTTGAGAATTTTTGACTGAATTAAGCTCCAATTACATGCAGTTGAATATAAATTTGTACCTAATCAGGGTCTAACCTATTCAATTTTTATCAAATAATGACATTTGATCACAAAATAAAAACAAATGGTGCTAATCACCTTCTTCTATCTGAAAGCAGCGAATCAAAACATAATTTAGTTAAGTTTTCTCAAATTATGACGTTTGGTCATGATATAATAACAAATGGTGCTCATATAGGACCAATTTTACCTAAATATACATAAGTTCTTCTAATTACACCTAATATAACCTATGTGACTTTATTATTATCACTAAGGAATGATGTTGGGGTGTCACTAAGGGGTGACATTATTGTCATCTTTAAAGATAACTTAGTGATTATGTAATCATTTTCTCTTAATTGAGTCTCTAATTAAATCAATTATTCGTTTGGTTTAATGAGGGATGTAAATTGGGGTTCAATTGAATCCCATGAACCTAATTGTGACTGCATGATGTGATTTTGAGCTCAATATATTCTAATTGAATCTTTGATCGAACCAATTATTCATTTGATTTATTGATAGATGTAATTTAGAATAATCGAACTCTATCCACCTAATTACGACTATATGATATGATTTAAGATATTTTTAATCCATATTACTTTGGAAAATGACATGTCATCATTACTTTATTATTCATATTCAATTTTCACCATCTTTTAAAGATTAGATTTACAATTTGTTAATTTTCAAAATCTCAAGATTAAGAAGACCTTACTTCCCGTGGTTTTTAAAATTTGACATCGGATTTTGCGATGGCAGGGGATGTGATGTCATCATTGGAAATGGAATGTTCTTTTTTATAGTTTTTCCCGTTTGCACGATATGTCTACTTTGAGTTCGATCTCAGTTTTGATTGAATTTTATCCAAGATTATCTTAAAGCTTGATAAATCTGATATTATTCCTACCCTAATTCAAAAAAATAAATGAAAACAATATATAAACCCTCCCCCCCCCCCGCAACCAAAAAAAAATGCATATTTTAAAAAAAAAATTAAAATATATAAAATTACACTGTTTGCTAGGATTAAATAAAATTTGTAACAGCCCCTTTTATAAATAAGCATGGTTTACAACACCCTTAAAGTCAAACCCCATCATGTCAATTATTAAAAAGAGAAACCCCAATTGTTAAATGGAGAACCGATGCTCCCAATGGTAGGGTGAATGTAAGTAATATGTTTAAAAAATTTAAATATTAAGGTGTATTAATATATAAATATTTATCTTAGATTTGTCATATAATTTTGTTTTTTTTAAGGGTTATATATTTATTAGTATTTTTATTAATTTATTCATATTTTTTATTGATTGATAGTAAATGACCTTAATCTAATTACATGATAATTTTATGATAGAAAAATATTTCAAACAAGAATAAAAAGTTTCTTGATTCTTCAAGAAAAAAAGATAAATTTAAAATTGGATGGAAACAAAATATTTATATTTTAATAAAAAATATATAAATAAATTGAATAAATTTTGGATTTTTTCCTTTTCACATTATAGAATTAAGTAAAATATTTTAAAATATTATAATGAAAACATAAAATATTATTTTTGATTGAAAAAATAATTTTTTTAAAAAAAAAAATTAATGTGAAGTAGTGATAAATAGATAAATAAAGACCTTAATAACATTCATGAGACCAAAAAAAATCTATTAGACTTTAACATCAAAAAAACATATTCTAAATTTTAATGATAATTAAAAGTTCTCAATTTTTAATAATATTTTTTTATTCAATTGTGATACACATAAACTTCTAATTATATCAATTTTTCACTCAAAAAATCATTGACACAAATTTTACATTCAAAAAGAAAATTTTGAATCTCCTTGATGTAGTTTATACCTTAGGAGCAATTGGTAATAAAGGAAATTATTAAAACTTAATGAAAATAGGGTATGAATAAGTAGATATGTAATATTGAAATTGTGGAAACTTTTTCTACTAAGGTTTCATGTCAGCATTGCTTGCTTTGTTTTGGTTATTTGTCTTCTTTATTTGTCAAATTGCATCCATGGGATACCCAAAGCTAATCGTGTATTTATTACACATTATTATTTGACCCTTGGGTAGATTTTCGATATTTAATGACCTTGATCCACTCAGTTGCAATTATTGATATTTAATGACTTTTCAACACCATTTTTAGATAAAATGCGTTATAAAAAGGTGACTAATTTTTTTTAAATGACTAAAATTTAAAGAATGAATTTTATTACACATATATTTTAAATTTAAGACACATGAATCAAGGCAATTTAATAAATATAGAAGAAAAACTATGCTACTAATTTATTTTATTTCCATACATTTAAAAATTTGTTATTATTTTAAAGTTACTACTTGTCATTTTTGGTAGGGATTTTATAAAATTTATAATTAATTTTTTTAATTGTTTTCTTTAAAAAATTATGTTATTTTTTAAGATTTAGGGTTTCTAGCCATTGTTTTCTTCTAGGGTTTTTACCCAAAAAAATTGATGAGTTTTTATTTGTTGTTTTTTAAGTGAAACAAAACTTATTATGTGTATTATTTTTTATAGATTTTTGCTAGGGTTTTTATCTATAGAAATTGAAATTTAATCAATAAATATTTGAAAATGATTATCTTTGACATATTTATTTTGCTTGGATAATTCATCATTCAGATAACTTAAAATATCTAAGAAAGACTCCAAAATTTTGTATTTACTAAGAACATCTTCTAGACTTCTCTATGGCATCCCTATTCAATAGAAATTTTGTTATGACTTCAATTTTAGAAGCCTTTGTCCTTTTCAGACAAGTCCATGCTACACAAACAAGGGTGCACTATGAACATGTCTAGTAGTGTGGACTTATCTCTCACACTCTAAAAATCATATTTTCAAAACAAAACTCTTCCTAATGAATTTCCTATGTCTACTCATGCTATCTACACACTTACCATTACTAAAACAAAATCTTATCTTGATTGAGCTCTTCTTCTCTTGCAAGTGAAGCTAGGTAATATAGAAGAAACCATTTATCATGCTACCCCTTCCTTATATTCTAGTACCTTATTACACAACACTTTGGATCCTCAAATTTCATCTTCTCCTCTTCCAGTTGGCTTTGTGGCTCCTCAACTTCCTCTTTATGAAGGCAAAGGTGATCTTGAACGATATTTGTGTGCCTTCCATACAACTTATCTAGATTATGCAAATAATGACAGATTGTTAACCAAGATCTTTACATGAAGTTTCAAAGATTATGCTCTTAAATGGATATTTTTGCACATGTTCTGAATTAGTTGGGGTCTTTAAGACTCATTAGTTATCCAACCCTTCAACAAAGCATGATATCACAACTAGAAGACCAAGATCAATGCATGTTAGAAATGTAATGTAATGATAATTCAATCTCTATTGTATATGACTTTTTATGCTAGAATGAATGCTTAGTGCAAAAATACATGCTTCAGATTTTCTTAGACTCTTGAATCTTTGTTCTAAGTGATTGAATTGATTGATATGATATATTCAATATATATCTCTAACATGTTTTAAATGTAGTAATATCCTTATATATTTATAGACATCTTAAATTTAAATGAAGACCTCATTAACGTACAAACAATATACAAATAATAAACATATTCACAAATCATGATCACGTGATATAAAAAACCCAAAACAAAGATCAAAATGTACCAACTCTAAAATTATACACTATACATTTTTAAAACCCAAAAACCATACAATTTATATTTTATTAAAAAAATATCAAAAATCTAAATAAAAAGAAAGAGAAAAGACCAAAAAAAACATAAAAAAGGCTATAAATAACAACAATAAAACCTTGATCTAAATTAATAATCAAAAAATTCAAAATTACCATAAAAAAATATTAAAATGACCAGTACAAAAATACCCTACAACTACATAATTGCATATGATCATATTTTATGTTTTGTAGCCCTACATCAATGCAATGGCTAGTGTTGGCCATTAAAATTTTAGGAAAATATATTTTGCATTCATAAAATTAATGATCTCAGGTGAGATGGTGCAAAATGATGATCCACGGGAACAACATATACCTAAAATGAAATAGATCAAAGTGGGTCCCTTTGCATTTAAGATGATAAGTCCAGTATTGTACTTGATTGATGAGTAAATGAGGATAAGAATATGATTTTAGGTTATAATATTGATGATTACTATAATTATGGAATAAACATAAGATTTGTAATACCTTGTACATAAATACGTATATAAAAAAATCAATATTAATCTCAATTTATATAGGAAACAATAAAAAAATTCTAGTGTTTTAACCATAAAAACTCTCCACTTTTCGGGGCATAATTTCCTCACTTAATGTTAATTTGGAAATATCACCGGTCTCCCGTCTATTTGGTACTGAAAAATCACTCCATGATTTTCTGGTTAAAAAACAAAGAAAATAATATCCTCCCACTCTAGGGGAGGGAAGTCCTCTAAATTTAGAGACTCGCTAGTCTTTACGTCTTGTATAAGTGAATCCAATAGTGTCTAATCATGCTCCTCAAAATTTGGTGGATTTATGCACATGACTAGGATTCCAAACCACAAAATGTAGTACCATTCTCCAACAGAAATTCTTCCCTTGCAAATTTGGCTGCAATAGCTTGAATTTATGTGGGAGATAGTGTAGAGGCTGATGGACTTTTTGGCAGAGAATTAGGGAAGTTGAAGCTGGCTTTGCATCCTCTGAGGCAATACATTGCATAGTCATAATCATGAGTGGCTTGTTAAGGGGAATCATACAACCCCAACCAAATCCTGGCAATGGATTTGGCCATTCTCACTTCTAAAACCCATTTCCCCCATTTACTCATTTGGACTCATTTTAAATGTCTCTTTGTCTTGTGTATGTTGTTTTGGTGTGAGTGTTAGGGATCAACCAAAAAACTTGATTACACTTATGCAAGCAATTAATACGAAATTCAATCATAAAATAAGCAACTAGAGTAAGATATAGCAAGAAACAATAGATACAATAAACCACCTTGAAAACTTGTATTAAACTCTTTACAGAAGGAATTACAATTGAAGAAACTTCTTTTCTTCCACACCTCTCTCAGATGTATAGATCTCTTCCTAGATCTCTTTCCTTCAAGAGCTACAATCAACTCCAACAACTTGGATTGATTCACGTGTATTTTAAAATACTGTTACATACCAATACAATAAGCTATGAAGATTTGTCCCAATATATAATATTAGGTAACATGAGCTATGCAATTACAACTATCAGATGCACCTAACTAAACTAGGGCTCAACTCAGTCTTTCTCAAAATAGAGATGCAGACTTAAGACTATCACTTAATCCTCATCATGCAAACAATTTGTTTTGTCCACGGAAATAGCATTCTGGACGCACAGGTAACTGACATCGATTCCTGTCTGCTTGCCTGTGACCGACATTGACCGATTCCTGTCGACGCTGACATCTCTTTAACCTGCTCCTGACCGGCGTCGGTCTCTCCTAACCAACGCCAATGACTGTGTCACTCTTGCAACTCTGCAATCTGCTCCTTTGGTGAAGCTTTTATCTCCACACCCTAACAATCTCCCACTTAGAGATAAACAGCTGCACCAGTACCTGTACAGCAACATCTTCTAGCTCCTCCATCTTCAACTCAATCATGAAGACCAACAGAAGTTGAATGAAGATTCAACTTCTCCTTTATTATCGGCTTGGTTAGCATATCCGTGGGATTCTTATCTATATGGATCTTCTCCAGCTTCAACTCACCATCTTCCAATACCTGTCGTATGAAGTGATACCTTAGTTGTATATGCTTTGTTCTTGAATGAAAGGCAGAATTCTTAGCCAAATGAATTGCACTCTGACTGTCACTATACAATCTGCAACTCTCTTGCTCCTTTCCTAGCTCTTCTATAAACCGTGTCATCCATATCATCTCTTTACTAGCCTCTGTGACTGCAATATACTCCGCTTCTGTAGTTGACAAGGCAACAACCTTCTGCAACTTAGAAATCCAACTAACCGCAGTTCCACCTATAGTGAAAACATATCCTGTAGTGCTCCTCCTGCCATCCAAATCACCTACCATATCTGAATCTACATAACCATGTAGAGAAGTATTTGAACCACCATAGCACAAATGCTTACTGCTGGTTCCTTTTAGATATCTAAGGATCCACTGAACTGCTTTCCAGTGTTCCTTTCCTAGATTAGCCATATACTTAACTCCCAATGCTTGGGCAATATCCGATCTAGTACAAACCATTGCATACATTAAACTTTCTACTACGGAAGAATATGAAACTTTTCTCATGTACTCTACCTCATCATGTGAATTAGGACATTGTTCTTTACTTAACTTAAAATGTCCAGCCACATGTGTGCTTACCGGTTTTGCATCCTGCATGTTGAACCATTTCAACACCTTGATCACATAATCCTATTGAGACAAAATCAACATGTGATTTTTCCTGTCTCTCTTAATAGTCATGCCAAGGATTTTCTTTGTTGCTCCCAAATCCTTCATGGCAAACGTGTGAGCTAATTTCACCTTAAGCTCAGAGATATCCTGTATGTGTGATCCTGCAACCAACATATCATCTACATACAACAACAGAATAATATATCTAGTATCATCCAATCTCTTAAAATACACACAATGGTCAGATTGACACCTACTGTAGCCATGCTCAGTCATAAACCTGTCAAATCTCAAGTACCAATGTCTTGGAGCTTGCTTGAGGCCATACAAGCTTTTCTTCAATCTGCACACTAGCTTCTCCTTACCTTTGACCTCAAATCCTTCCGGCTGTTCCATATATATTTCTTCATCTAACTCTCGATGAAGAAACGTTGTCTTAACATCAAGTTGCTCAAGATGAAAATCCTCAATAGCAACTAAAGACAATACAGTCCGTATAGAAGTCATTTTAACAACAGGAGAAAAAATCTCACCAAAGTCAATACCTGGTTTCTGTGCAAATCCTTTCACTACTAATATGGCCTTGTATCTCACCTGTCCATTCTCACCTTCTTTCAGTCTGTAGGTCCATCTATTCTTCAGTGTCTTCTTTCCTGCTGGCAGCTCAACCAAATCCCATGTCTAGTTCTCTTTCAAGGACTCCATTTCCTCAACCATGCCACGCTCCCACTGATTCTTGGACTCTACCTGTATTGCTTCTTCAAAACTCTCTGGTTCTCCACCATCAGTAAGCAATAAATAGAATAACAAAGGGGAATATCGAATTAGAGGTTTACTTACCCTTTTTGACCCCCTAATGGGCGTTTGAGACTCATTCACAACACGTTGTCTACCCAAATTCTCTGACAGTGACCGACCTCGGTCACTTCTAGACCTGTTACTGGCCATTGTCGGTTCTCCATGACCGACCTCGGTTCCTGTCTGACCGACGTCATCACTATTTGACCGACCTTGATTTCTGTTCTATCGATGTCGGTTCCTGCCTGGCCGACGTCGGTCTCTGTGTTTTCCTGTAAGTGATTATTTTCTTTTCCCGTGAGCTCTTTTTAGATCATCACTTCATCCAATTCTTCATTGCTCTGCCTAGATTGATTTAGCTTCCTCAGTTGATCACTATACATCACTTTTTCATTGAAAACAACATCACGACTCTTAATTATTTTGTTAGTTCCTATATTCCAAAATCTGAAACCAAAATCTCCTGAGCCATAGCCAATAAATGTGCACCTCATAGACTTAGCATCCAGCTTCTTTCTATTTTCTTTATCTACGTGCACAAAGGCTTTACAACCAAAAACTTTGAGATATGAGAGATCTACCTTTTTACCTGTCCATGCCTCTTCTGGAATTCCTCCATCCAGTGCTGTAGAGGGTCCTCTATTAATCAGGTACACTGTTGTATCAACAGCTTCTACCCAAAACTCTAAGGGCAACCTAGCATGCAACCTCATACACCTTGCACACTCCATGATAGTTCTATTCATCCTTTCAGCAACTCCATTTTGCTGAGGTGTCCTTGGAACAGTCCTTTGCCTGCATATTCCATGCATATAGCAATACTAGTTGAACTTGTAACTGCAGAACTCACCTCCATTATCAAATCTCAGGCACTTCAATCTTCTGCCTATTTCATTCTCAACCATAGCTTTCCAAATCTTAAAAGTTTTAATACATCAGATTTCTTCCTAATACAATAGACCCATACTTTTCTTGTAGCATCATCTATGAACGAAACATAGTACTATGATCCTCTAATTGAAGCAACTTAAGCCGGTCCCCACATGTTTGTGTGAACAAGCTGCAACTTATGCCTCTTCTTTGTAGACCTAGTCTTGAGAAAACTCACTCTTTTCTGTTTCCCAAAAACACAGTGCTCACAAAAATCTAGATTTATGCTTTTCAAACCTGAAAGCTTACCTTTAGACTTCAGAATTGTCATTCCCTTCTCACTCATGTGGCCAAGCCTGTGATGCCACATCTTTGCATCTACATCTGAAGTAGATAATACGGAAGGAGAATTGTTAGTAATACAATTACACAAATAGAGAGTACCTTCTCTCTTACCTCTAGTTACCACAAGTGCACCCTTGGTAACCTTCCAAGCTTCAGCTGTGAGAGTCACTGTAGAACCCTCATCCCCTAACTTTCTTGCAGAAATCAAATTTCTCTTTAAGCTAGGAACATGCATCACATCTCTCAACACCCATGTGTTGCCATTCTGCATCTTTAGCTGAACTTTACCTTTGCCAATCATTCTACATGGCTCATCATCCCCTAAGTACACTATTCCAAAGTCTCCTTGGACATAGTCACTAAAATATTCTCTGTTGGGTGTAGCATGAAAAGATGCACCAGAATCTAATACCCAAAATTCTATATTATTATGCAAAGAGAATATTAAAGCATCTTGTGTAATACCTGCAACCTTTGCTTCCTCTTTTTCTTTGTGCTGATTGTCCTCCTTAGGCTTTGACCAGCAATCTCTGCTTATGTGCCCAATCTTTCCACAATTTCAGCAGGCTGTCCTCCTGCCATTTCTTGATTTGGATCTTCCTCTCGTCTTTGATTTAGACCTTGATCTCCCTTTCTTCCTCTTCTCTTTCTGCCTTCCCCTGCTCTCAAGATTTAAAGCGTTCCCTGATGTCTCCTCTGTGCTTTTCCTGCGGATTTCCTCATTCAAGATAACACTCACAACATCATCTACTTTTAAAATATTAGAGCTAGAAGCACTATTGCTAACTGCCATTACCAGGCTATGCCAGCTCTCTGGTAATGAGCATAAGATTAATAGAGCTTTTATTTCATCATCAAATACAATTTTGACTGAACTTAATTGATTAACAATTCCATGGAAATCATTTAGATGGTTAGACACAGATCCACCTTCATGCATCTGCAAATTGAATAGCTGCTTCATAAGATAAACCTTATTAGAAGCAGAGGGTTTTTCATACATATTTGCTAAAGTAGGCATTAACTCTATCGTTGACTTTGCTTGTGATAGATTAGATATCACAGTAGATGCTAGACTCAGTCTTATAGACCCCAGAGCCTTTCTATCAAGAACTTCCCATTCTTCAGCATCCATGTTTGTGGGCTTCTTTGCAATCCCACCTAACAGTAAGTATAAGTTCTTTTGATACAGATAATCCTCTATCTGCAATCTCTACAATTGGTAATTCTTGCCATTAAACTTCTCCATTCTTAATTTGCTTTCTTCTGCCATTGCTGCTCCCACTCAAACAAAAACCCCTGTGAGTAACCTGTAATCAATACACACTACACAGATTTGAACCACCTGTTAGTGAACCTGAGCTCTGGGATCAACCAACAAACTTGATTACACTTATGCAAGCAATTAATACGGAATTCAATCAAAAAATAAGCAACTAGAGTAAGATATAGCAAGAAACAATAGATACAAAAAACCACCCTGAAAACTTGTATTAAACTCTTTACAGAAGGAATTACAATTGAAGAAACTTCTTTTCTTCCACACCTCTCTCAGATGTATAGATCTCTTCCTAGATCTCTTTCCTTCAAGAGCTACAATCAACTCCAACAACCTGGATTGATTCACATGTATTTTACAATACTGTTACATACCAATACAATAAGTTATGAAGATTTGTCCCAATATATAATATTAGGTAACATGAGCTATGCAATTACAACTATCAGATGCACCTAACTAAACTAGGGCTCAAATCAGTCTTTATCAAAATAGAGATGTAGACTTAAGACTATCACTTAATCCTCATCATGCAAACAATCTGTTCTGTCCACAGAAATAGCACTCTGGACGCACAGGTAACTGACATCGATTCCTGCCTGCTTGCCTGTGACCGACGTCAGCCAATTCTTGCCAACGCCGGCATCTCTTTAACCTACTCCTGACCGACGTCGGTCTCTCCTAACCGACGCCAGTGACTCTGTCACTCCTGCAACTCTGCAATCCACTCTTTTGGTGAAGCTTTTAGCTCCACACCCTAATAGTGAGGTGTGGGGTTTCTACATTGACAAGGTTTTTAGCATCTTTGGTTACAGGGAATGCCAAGATTTGAACTCCAAACGACCTAGAGATATGAAAACTTGCAAAACAAAAACATGTAGGGAGTAGTGTAGAGGAGGTGAAGGGTGAGATTATGAAGATTAGAACTTTTGATGAGGTGGGAGGTGGGATTTGTTGGGATACCACGGGCAATTTATGTGCACATAGATTCTACTTTTCCCATACAAATATTGTAAACTTGCACAAAACATTTGGTTGATTTCTTTCTATAAGGTTAAGTATGTCTGCTTAGAATTTATAGTATGTGGAAAATTGGCAGTAAACCTAACAGTGACAACGGGGTTTAGTTAAAATTGAGTGTGGGAGTAGTGGTCAAATTTGAAGGGCTGGCCTTCATTTCAAGCTGAAGGGTATTTATGCATCTAGACCTACGGTGATGAAAAGTTGTAAAAATAGTTTCCCTTCAATTGATAAGTGTAAATTTAAATGCCCTTCGATTGACAAGAGTAAAAAAGTATGAAGTAAAGAAACTTTGATTTCAATTTGTCGGGGATTCAAAATCAGGAACGATTCAAACACAAAAATAAAATACTTAATAAATTTTTGAAAATGTAACCTACAAAATTTATTCAATGATATTATGGAATTCAACCAAAAGGGTACAAAAATCATAATTCATAACATCTTAACTTTATATAAATCAAACATACTTCTATTTTTTAATAACAAGCCAAAATAAAACATTTAAATCACAAAAGTTGATTGAATAAGATCTAAGTATGCAATATTACACTTACAATATAAACTCAAATACTCATAAACTTCATATTCCGCTGGTTCATTTCAAGATAATCCTTCATATGTCAAGACCTAGTCCATGCACCTCCTGAGGACCCCATAAGTGAGTATATAATCCCTACCCACCCCAACCATCGATTGGAGATGGAAGTAGGAATACAATAGCCAACTTGGAGGATACAACTAAAATAAAAAATGTGATTCATAATAGCATCATGTTTTTTATTTTTACCTATATATGCCACCTTTGCCAGTGCACAACAAACTTCCAAAACTAACCTAGTTCACTACTGTTACATCTGCCCCTGCCACCCAATCTAATAAGAAGGGAATTAGCAGTACCTATTTATAGTCCAATAATAAAACACTGTACACATATAAATTTAAATGTTGTATTAATTATTATAAACAATTTTGAATAACATTTAAATATTTAATGTCAAAAATAAAGTAATTTCCAAGTATAAATTTAAATGATAATGCCCTTCTTTTTGAATTAGTATTATAAATATATAAAACCAACCTTGATGTAATTGCCAACTTTAATCTCACTATAAATTAATTACCTACTTTAATCTCACATTAATTTATTCATACAAATATATATATATATATATATACCCTATGCCTTATGGTATATTCCAAAATTATCGTTACCCTGTGCCTTATGGATGACCAATAGAAGCCATTTTCTCACAATTTATGCCTACTCAATGACAAAATGAAAATATAAAATTAATTTATAAATTATACCTACTCAATGTTATTTTTCTAGAAGTGTTGATTGCAAGCTTCTAGAAGTTAAGGTTACCAAATTTCAATCTCACTTTGAATTAGAATTTTATATATATATATATATATACATATATATATATATATACATATATATATATATACATATATATATATATATACATATATATATATATATACATACATACATACATATATATATACATACATATATATATACATACATATATATATACATACATACATATACATACATACATATACATATTTACATATACATATACATATACATATACATATACATATACATATACATATACATATACATATATATATATATATATATATATATATATATATATATATATAAGAAACCAAATTCACTATTCACATACATCTCAATATGAATCACAAAGGGTCCAAATTTGAACCCATCACAGCCCATCGAAGGGCTTCTAAAGTTCCAAGTTTCCAAGTTCCAATCCATCCTAGAAGGTTTTAAAAAATTGCATGTAAAAAAGGTGAAATAAAAAAATCATTTGTCAATTAGAAAATGCTTAATCATTATTAAAATGACAAAGGAAGGGTTGACTTCAAAAATGCATCACACTGTACACATAATATATTATATTGTTTAATTTTTATATCTATTTATAAGACTAATTCTCAGTGAGATTGGTAAATTGGTAATTACAGTGAGTGGTTTTATATTATTTATAATATTAATTTATAATGAGACTTGACATAGGTTGGTCTCATCAACATTAAACACTATATATATATATATATAGAAACACACACACACACACACACAACAAATTAGTAATATAAATATATATATAAATAAAACATATATATTTACATACTACAACTCATTATAAATTAGTATTATAAATATATATAAAAATGGAACTATATATAATATAATCAAAATCTTTCAAAATACTCAGTCTTGCACCTGTACTAGAGCCAACATCCTTTCTAAGACTTATTTAAAGTGAGATTGGTCTCATAATCTCATTTATCTATATTTTTAAGTTTAATTTAAAGTGAGATTAAAACTTTGTCTCATATATATATATATATATATATATATATATATATATATATATATATATATATATATATATATATACACTAATTTACAGTGGGAATTGAAATTGGTAATTTAAAGTTAGATTGGCTTATATATATTTGTAATTCAATTATACAGCTTGCAAAGAATATATTGCTAATTTATAGTGAGATTTGAGATTATTAATTTACACTCGAATTGGTCTCGTGTGTGTGTGTGTGTGTGTGTGTGTGTGTGTGTGTGTGTGTGTGTGTGTGTGTGTGTGTGTGTGGGGTGTGTGTGTGTGAAATAATATTAACTATATATTAGTATTGTTATTACAACTTGCAGCATGACATTACTAGTTTTATTTCATAAATTTTAAAGATGTGGACAAAACTTGATATTACATTATTTAGTTTATAATTATGCAGCATCGGTTACATGTGTTTGTTAGGTAATTAGGTGGCATAGCAGTTAGCAATCAATTGGTAGTTATAGGTTTGGTAACTATCTGAACCAATTCTATTATGTATATAAATACCTATTGTTATTTAATAATAGTATTGAAGCATTCAGTCTTAAATCATTCATTGGTATGACAACAATTCAATGGAATCTTGAATTTTGTGAGGAGCAGTGGCATTCACTTTGCCTCTGATTATGAAAAGGAGAATAGAAAAAATCCATTGAGATTTGTGCAGTGGTAACGAAAGGGGAGAAAGAGTGTAGTGTAGAAGGATATATACATGGTTTACTTATAACCAGCACTA
>JARHVA010000113.1:0-50000 GCA_037957365.1 Torreya grandis | reverse complement strand
AAAATAAAAAAGGGTTTATTTTGTTTACCGAAACAAAAATACATATATTATCCACATCCTATATCCGTAATTCTAGTGGGCCAACCAATTGAAACAGGGCCAAAACTGGTGCGAATTCGTGAGGGCTTTTTGCTAAAATGGTGCAAAATTCTTCATTGTTTGCATCATCGTGTTCCACAAAATCCCACAATTTAACATCCTCTGAGAGCCTGACAGGAAGAATGGTGTTCCCCATCTTTGTATAGAATTAATAAATCATGGCATGGCCGACCATGGTGCCCATTGAATTTATGTTGGAAATATTGATTTCATTTGCTTTCCACCCCATTTTCTATAAAATCGAATCCCTGACATCCTGGTCAATCACAACTATAATTATGTCAAATATCACTATGAAAATACACTTCAGATAGCCCAACAAAAACTGATGGCATAAAGTAAAAACATTTGTAAATACTTACGGATATAAATTTTAATGTAGTAGGCTACGAGATGGCAACCCTTGTAAATATGTGGGATCTACAGAAGAAAGACACTTTAAGAAACCAACTTGAATTTGTATTATCTTTTCTCCAAGAAGAGGATGATAACACAATAATAAAATGCTCACAGATCCTCATCTGCCATCTATGAAATAAACTAACAACTGAGATTACAACGTGTAGACATCAAACATTGTCTTGTTTTTGGAATTTCTTCCAATATAATTGCACAGCCAGCAGGAACTACCCTTGCCTTACAACCAAAAACTGCCGCCATCATGCATTGTGCAGGACACAACTCAAATCATAGGCTGGCCTTGAATCTCGTGAAGAAGCCAATGACAAAAAATTAATCAGTAAATTAGAGCATTCAAAATCATAATATTAAATTCCGTATTTAACAAACTTGAAACTACTTTACATCAATGTTCACATTTTTCTCTTCCCACAAACGGTATTGGTTAGAGGAGGAAAGAATAATCACCAGTTACTGTCTTCTAAATACTAATAGTACCTCCCTTTAGGATTAATAATATAAAAACATTTTTTTTACTTTAAAATAAATAAGTATAAAAAATTAGCTTTTCTGATATTGGTGTTCAATGTTTTTTATTCTTTTCTTATTGATATGTTCATGAGGATATGGAAGTGTAATTTCTAATTTACATATTATTAATGAAAGACATATTTGTTAGAGTTGTTGAGTATTTTTAGAATTTCTTAAAGATAAATATAGGGTTATTTAAGTCCCCTTGTAAAAATAAAACTTTACAAGAAACAGAAGCCCTGAAATTAGAATATATTACACAAAGGATCCAAGCTAAAGCATCATAGCCATGCATAAACCAAAAAACACCAATATAGTCAAAAGGGCACAAGAAAATTAAAACACAAATATTTTAACCACTCAAAAATTGATTATAGAAATAAACCCATCAGTGAGTGGGAAAATAGTTTAAGAGATTGTCTGTCTTGTCTTTTTTTATCTTTTTTTTTTTTTAACTTTCTACCACATTCCTTGATCAAAGTTCACCACAACCATTTGTTTATCATTATTATGGGTTTATGAATTTATATTTTCAAGAAACTCTTTGTCTGAATCTAAATTTTCAAATTCATGTACTCTCTTCACTCCTATTGTCTTGTTTAAGGGGAAAATTTGGGGTTTTTCTTTGGCCCCCTCCATTGATTCAACCTCTTTAGCAGAAATTAATTGTTCTTCATTCTTTCTACCTCCCAAGTCTATATTTTCTTGAAATTCTAAATCTTCATAACAACCTTCAGTAGCAATTGTGAGATTTAGATCACTCCATTTACTTGATGTTGTCTTCTCTCCCTTTTCTTCCCTACTTGAAAACACCCCTGAGGATAAGAAGCATAAACATGATCATGTAATTTGAAATTATGACATTTAAATGTTGTGTTCTCATAATCTAAAGTTTGAGCATGAAAAAAATTTCCATAGTTCAAAATGATTTTCTCATGAACCCCTTTTCTCAAATCAATCTCTACACAAATTCTAATAAAGGTGCATAGCCCTGAATTTGTTCTCTCATTATCAACTTTTAATAAATATCTCAAAGCATTACCTATTTGCTTGTAATAATTCCACAAGTGCAAGGATAGGATAGGATGCTGAACTCACATTAGCATCTTTGTTACTAAGAGAGTGTTTGGATCAAAATCCAAAAACCAAGGGGTGATAAACAAACCCACATTACCCCAAAACCAAGGGCCTTTTGAAAGGCACTTCTGATAATCCTCATGTTCACTAAAATGGACAAAAAAGAAACTTTTAGAGCATAAATAAATCTTAATTTCTTTGACCAAGTCTCATAGATCCACTGATATAAGGCAGTTGATGAAGGCCATAAGCCATTAAATCTACAAATAACTGTGTCCTGACTTTAAGAGTGAACATAATCATCCACTTCCTCATTTACAATCTCCTTGGAGGGGATCTCCTTTGCTTGTTCATATAAGCTTGAGATGGAGGATGGCGCTTCATAAAAAATGGTTTGGAGGCAACATTTCTGACCATTTATTTGAAATTTATAGGTTTGGGAGGAGAAACTTGATTTAATCCTCCCACACCTCCATGTAGTCTTAAAGTTGTGAAGATGAGTGAGTCTTTGCCTAGATGATAGAAAGACAATGGAAGATGGTTCTATAATTCTTTGCCTTGTTTCACCAAATATTGAGACTCTATAGGGACAATAGAAGGTACCTCCAGCCTCAGTTTTATATCCTTCATAGAATATGTCCTTTTCACCCATGTGAAAATTATTTTTCTTGAAAGAGATTTAACCAAGATTTGAAACCTTGGTTTATCCTCCTTTACACCTTGCTAATAATCCGACTCGTCCCCTATAATAAGAAACTATATCTTTTATTCAAATATTTTCTTCCATTTAGTTATTTTGTCAAACACTTAACTTGCAACCATTCTAAAAACTGCCACTATATAAGATCATCCTTGTTTTAGTCCTTGCACTTTTGACCCAAGACTGGGTGAAGCTCATGCAAATGGTGGCCCTTCTATGCACTTGCAGGATTAGAAGGGGGTTGAATAGTTACCACTAGAGACGTAAGGTTTTTCAAATCAGTTCCCACTACCATGATATGTGATCAATCCTCTATTTGCATCAAATCTAAATTCCCTATCAACCTTGAAACCCCTTTAGCTAGTCTTTGACTTCCTTTCTCACTTTTTTCACTCTCCATGCCACTTTCCAATACCTTCTTTTCAGGGTTGTGACTTTTGTATATGCTTTACAATCCAAAAACCTAGACGAGCTCATGTTGTCTCATACCAAGAAAATAAAATTTGGTGCACTATTACTTTTAGCCATAATCCTTTCTAGCATTTTGTCAAACATGTTGAGAGCATACTCCTCTTGCATCCTAGTACAAACTACTAGGGTTTTCATAAATGACCATCTATGCTCTTGTGAGACAGCTACAAGAGTGATCGATCTTGATAGAAATAGGGCTCTCACCTAGCCCATCCCCTGAGTATTATACCTATTGCAAATCCATCAACCCCAAATAATGCTTCTCTTTCATCTATTTTATGTTCCTCTATATAGGTGCATCCATCCTCTACTGCTTGATATCTACCTACTCTAACTATTGTCTTCACCTAGGTGACCCGAAATTCATCTTTGCTAGGATATATCACAATTTCCACTAGATTCATGGGAGCCACGGGGGTTGTGGGAGCCATTCCACAAGTTCTCCATATCTTCTTTATAAAAACACCATTTATAGATTTTTTTAATAATCAATTTATATTTAATTATTTTTAATTTTTATTATTTTAATAAGTATTGTATTTTTTAAATAAAATTTTATTAAATAAAATTAATTTTAAAATTTAATTTAATTAATTTTTTAAATAAAATTGAAATAAAATAATTATAAATTAAAAAATAGATCAAAATAATTATAAATTATAAAAAAATATTTTATCTATTTTTTTTTTATAAATTCGCAACCACCATAAACATAAACACATATAGACACATTGCTATTTACTATTTTCTATTCTTTCCTTATTGATATGTTCATTATGATATGGCCGTGTAATTACTAATTTACATATTATTAACGAAAAACATGTTTTTTTAAAGACATATTGAGTGTGTTGACTTCTTTGTTTATAATAATTAATTTATATTTAATTAATTTTAGTTTTTAATTATTTTTAGGGTTACGTATGGTATTTTTTAACTAAATTTTTATTTAGTGAAATTAATTTCAATATTTAATTTAATTTATTATTTATTTATTTATGATTGTTGATTTTATAGAGTTGAAATAAAATTATGGGTACAAAATGATTATTTGGTCCATTCTTTTATCTCAATTAAATTAAAAATTCCTAACCATCATATAATATAATATAATATATATATATATATATATATATATATATATATATATATATATATATATATAAATAATTTTTTAATATAAAAATTATGAAACAATTAAATTAATATTATAATTAAACTTTTATTCTCTTTAAAATTTTAAAAAATATAAATTATAAAATAATTTTGATTTAAAAAAAGTAAAAATAAAGAATAGAATGTGAAAATAAACTATCATAACAATATATATATTATTGCTTCCAAAAAAAAGTTATTTTACTTATTTTAATTTTAAAAGGTAAAAATAAAAGAAAAGATGTGAAAATAAACTATCATAACATAAGTATTATTACTTTTAAAATGAAATTATTTTACATATGTTGAGATGACACAATAGTCTATTATTGTATGAACCTATACTTTCCCTTTAGTTTATAATGTATAATTAAAAAGACATATTTTTCCTTTATAAAAATATTCATTTTTTTATTAATTGTTTTACAAAATATTACTTTTTTAATAATAATAAAAAAAGTTTCTAATACGTAGCTATTTATAATGGTTCAATAATTTTTTCAGATATTGAGCTGATTTGTACCCAAAATTAATTATAACTCCTGTCAAAAATTAATACCAAAATAATAATGATGATGATGAGAAAAGATCCCTTCCATTATACAGAAGAGAATAAAGATTTAAAAATAATCACCCATATAAATCCTCTCTTCTAATGGAATATAAGAAACATGCTACAAATACATTGCATACCAAAAAATAAGGCCATATAACAGGCTATTAAAATACTGCAAACCAATATGATCAAACGAAACAAAGGAACAAAAAAAAAGAAAATAATATCTTATAAAAGATGAATCCCTCCCCTACCATACCATTTTCAGGAGCAGAGGATCATGTACAGGGGTTTTTCCGAATTTCTTTTTTTCTTTCTACTTACAATAGTTTTAATTTCTCTTTCCCTTAAATCAGAGAAAATAAGAATAAAAACTTCAAAAAAGAACTAATGGATTATGACATAACTAATGACTCAGAAGCCACTCATAATTATATTATTATTTGAAGTTTCAAGGGATTCTTCTACCTTATTTTTCTAAGCCTCGCTAGAAACCAGTCTTATTAAACTTTTGATCAACAACTCGAGTAACCGAAACCATTTTTGGCTTATCCTCTTCGATGTGTCCTAAACAGTTTCTAACTTTCACTATATATTTTAAATTATATATATATATATATATATATATATATATATATATATATCACATTTAGCTTCCAATATCAAATTGAAATTTGAATTTAGGTGGTGATTGAAACAACTAAAACTTCTTACCAACTCATTTATATTTCATTAGTCATAAATATAATTCGTTGCCTTCCATTAATTTAATAAGTTTTTTAAAAATATATATATATTTATACATTGAACTTTTAATTTCAGTTTTTTGTTCCTACAGATTGCAAAGAATTATTAATTTTTTCTGAAATAATAAATCGTAGATAGGATCCAATAAAATTAAAAAAAAAAAATACAAAGGTTTTTAAAAAAAATATTTTATTTTCATTTGAAATTTAAAAAATTATTAAAATTATTTATTTCTCATCTTTCTTATTATACAAAAATTTCTTAACATTCCAATAATGTAATTTTTATTTTTAAACAAAATTTTTAAAAAAAACTGTATATACATTTGTAAAATAATATTATTAAAAGAGAAATGTACTTTGATTTCCCAAAAACATGTACTTAACCCGTAATTTACACAATTCATCAAATTTTGATGACTTTACTTTTCTAATTTTTACATTTAAGTAATTTTTACCCACATGTGCTTTATCATTATACCAATTTTTTTATGAAATATATTATATATTAACTTAACAAAAATATATACCAATTTTTTAATGAAATATATTATATATTAACTTAACAGAAATATACAAATAATTCACAAAAAATAAGGCAGTATGAGAGCATGCCATGACACTAGGTAGAGCCTAGGAGCAAAGTATCAAATGTAGGCAGTGTTTAGAGGCAAATCACAAAATAAAAGTCATAAGAGAAAACTGCCAAGTAGCAAGAGCAAGGCCTAAAGGCAGAGGATCCATATAATTTGGTCCCTAGACCGAACTTGGCAAGTCATTGCCATTTGGAATAGACTCCCACCTAGTAGCCTAAGTCAAGTTTGTTTCATCATTTTCTTGAGTCACAATGGGAGAGATAGCCAATGAGATACTAGGAAACTTGTCCAACATGTCAACACGGCATCCATGTGGCACCCCTCATGCATCTAGGCATAGAGAAGAAGGATCACCCAAGTCATCCTGCCCAATAGGGGAAGGAGGCAATGGTTGCCACCCTTGCTGTTATCTAGGAGGGGAAACATGCTAGTATGGGGTGCCATTATGAGATTGATGCCTGGAGAAAATATGATGATGTCCACCAGGAGATGACCAAGGCACTCTATCATATATTATGTGATCTCTAGGCAGAGAAGGCAGAACTTGAGCCATAACACAAGGATGATCTTGCTAGTGAGATAGGAGGTCTTAGAGATACCCAAAGCTCCATGGCCACTTTGTTGGATTGGACTTGTATTTGTAAAATAAATAGAGACAATCAAATATTTGTGCAAATAAAAAATATTGCAATAGGAAGAAACATGATTAAACACATAATTATTTCTTTCTTTCCAAATCTAGAAGAGAGTCTCCACTTTGTAAGTATGCCAAACTTGAGCTACTTTGATGGGCATTGTGGGATTGTCCCCTAGGAGGATGTGCTACTTAAATAAGAAGCTGGGCTAGAATGGCCTAAAAAGATCATGGATGCAGGACCAACCCTTTGATCTTTTGGACAATACCAAAAGAGATGAGGTAGTGTTTGAAGATTTCCATAGAAGGGATAGGTAGATAATTGGACTCTAATATGAACTAGTCTTCTATCAATAGATAAGCCTTGTTGTAGTATACACTAAGCAAAATAGGCAAGCTTGGGCTCCACACAGGCCCCCGAAACAATGTTGAAGTGAAAGGTCTATGTTTTCATAGATGAGTTTAACCCCCAGTGGTTGTTAACCCTGTCAACCATGGGAAAATTTGGGGTGAGCTAATTATAGCCAAGCTAAGGCATGTAATTATGAAAGGGGGTTTCAACATACCATCTCTAGTCCATCCACCATGGTCTAGAAGATTTGACTAAGATTTTATGGAGCATAGAAGTAAGAACAACATTAAGGATTTCTTATTAAGATTCTTGGTCTACATTGGCTAGCTAAAATTTAAATTTCACATCCTCCCATGGTATCCAAGTGATTGAGTGTCTACATAACATATCCTGGATAGAGTGGATTCCTCTAGGGTATAGCTTGAGGTCATTGATCTAGGGAACCTCTGCCAAATGTAACCCATTTTGAGAAAAGATGGGGGGACTACTAGAGAGAGTGGGAATTAGCATAGGGCCTACTGTAAAATCTAGAACCATTATAGAGGAGCAATGGCTTGATATTTTCCAAAGATTTCTAGATGGTTTTGACAATGAAGGACCCAGTGATCTGAATGAGAGATTAGATAAATAACAAGTTGGGGAAACTAAGACTTTTATAGGATTTCTTACCCTTAGGCAATCTTGATGAGATACAGTGTTTAAATAGGACCTTATAAGCTTCTAAGCCCTCAATGTCCCTCATGATCCATTTGACACACAAGGCAGATCTTTACCTAACTATGTAAATAAGTCCCATCCCTCCATCTTCATGTGAAAGGTAATGATATTCCTAGGTCACCCTATGGAAACCTTTATTGTGGAGAGAATTGGCCCAAAGGAAATCTCTGAGCAACTTCTCCAAATTTTGGTAAGACTTTTTTGATGGAATCCAACATGATGAGTAGTACACATGGGAGGATGAAAGAATCTTTGAGAAGATTGTAAATTTCCCTGCTAATGAAAGAGACTTGGTCATCTAGTAATCTAGCTTATTAGTAACTCTAACAACAACATAATGCCACAACAAAGGTGGAAAAGCATTGAAGGGATTCCAAGAAATTTAAAAGTTCCATCATGTTGAATCCATTTCCAACCAAATTTAGCTATCCACAAAGGCAGAGGGAGGTATGACTATCTGTAGCAATGATTTTTTTGTCATTGGATACTATATCCAGAGGCCAAGCAAAAGGTATCAAAAAACTAAAGGGCATTGTCTACATTGGCTTCATATTTAATGAGGGTAAGGAAGGAATCATTCACAAAATGGCCATTAAGAAATTATATTTCCTCATGAGGGTTGGCTACATTGTGTGGGAGATAATTCCATTAACAAGGTTGTAAGATTAGGCTTTACTAAGAAGGTATCCAAAAACCTCAACAACAATCACATAAAGAGTTGGTGCTAAGGGGCACCCTTGGAAAATGGAATGATATATGCCAAATTACTCAGAGATGACTCCATTAATGGAGAGGATAACTAAGGTGTCTATGAAAGGCATTTGAATTATTTGAATGAAAATGGGTCTAAATCCCAAAGAATGAAGAATGGCTAGGATAAAAGGCAATTCAATGTGATTATAAGCTTTTTCAAAGTCAATTTTGATGAACAACGCTTGTTGCTTGGATCGTTTGGCCCAATCCATACCTTCCCAAATAATAATGATTTTGTCTAGGATGTAATGGATCTTGATGAAGCATGTTTGTTCTAGATGCATAATGAGAGGCAACATATTACGTAACTAGGTCGCCAACATCTTTGATATGATTTTATAGGAGACATTAAGGAGGGTGATGGGCCACTAGTTTTAGATCAACTCTGAATCTCCCTACTTATGTATGAATTTTATATTTCCTTTATTTATGTTTTTACCCAATGAGTGTGTGCAAAATGCTTCTTGGTCAACCTTGAGTAAATCATTACCCATAAGATCCCAAAGGGTTTTCTAGAATTCACAAGAAAAGCCATCAATGCTAGGGGCTTTTCCATGAGCCATATATGTCATTACTTTATGTAAATCATCTACAGTGAGTGGCTTATCACAAATCACCCGTTGAGTGGGATTGAGTTTGTAAGGTACAACTGAAAGACATTATTGAAGGGTGGATTCCCATTTTGTTAAGGAGACTTGAGCTTGGAACACTTACTAATAATGATGCATAAATGCTTGCACTATCTATGCCATTTTTGAGAGTCTATTGCTATCTTTAGTGATAACTTGAATTTGTTATTTCAAGTTTTTGTGTCGCATTATTTGAATGAATTATTTAGAATCTATCACCAATTTTTAGGGAGTTGTTTGTAATTTGGATACAATGCCACAAGGAAGGAACTTCCACCTACAATATATTATTTAAGGGATATTTTTCTAGAGCTAGGGCCATGTGGCCTAGCTTTAAGGAAGTAGAAGAGTAGGAGTGTCTCTAAATTTTGGAAAGATGGTGACCATAGATCCACAAGAAGCAGACAGTCCTTCAAATTGCATCATCTCACCAAAAGAATCCAACTAGATTCTTAGGAAGGATGTGAGTCTAAATTATAGACTCTCCTAATTTGGACCATCATGGGCTCATGCTTGAGTAGAGAGGTATTGATAAAAAATTACACTTTGTGGACCTTAGGCTTCATGAATTGCCAAGTCACATGAAACCAAATGGGGGAGTGATTGAAAAGTCCAAAATCTAGTAGCACCTGCACCAAAAGGAAGAAGTTATTATCAAAAGAGAAGTATGGTTAGGAGGACATCATTGCCCTATCAATATGCTTCAAAATTTGATTGAGGCCTTCTTTGAAGTTACTCCAAGTGTACCAAACTCCATTTGTAGGCCAATGTGAAGTATTAGGGTCATAAAGACCCCATTTAGTGCACATGTAGAACCATGCCTCCCTTTCTCTAGCTACCCACCTCATGATCAAGTGGTCCATTTTGTCCTTAGGAACTACCATCATATTAAAGTCACTACATAATATCTAATACGCATCAAGGAGATCATCTGTAATCCATAACCATAAATGGGTACACTCCAACATGTCATTTGAGGCATAAATATTAATAAATCCAAAAGAATGGATTTTAATGCTAAAAAGAGCCCATATTAAATAGTTATTGGGGTCCATGCCTGATTGCACAAGGTGTGGCTACCACCTTGAATAAATGAATGTCATCATGCCTCTATGTCCCGTGACATGGTAACTATGTAAAATGATATTGTTCTAATAGATGGAATTAATGACAACCATCAATAAAAAATCTTCCATCTTGACTGCATGCAAGCAGAGAATGTCCATCTCAAAAAAATTCCTTCTAAAATCACGCATGACAAAATTGTGTTTTGGGTCTGTGAGACCCTGAACATTCCATGAAAAATAATTCATAGATGATGGGAGTCAAGGAACATGTCCTATGAATCCATCCCTTCCAAGATATCATATCGATTCTACAAAACATGCCCACCATTGGCTTTCAATAATTCATATTATTTCTTCAAGAAAGGGTCAACCAATAACTCTCCTTCCTTTGCCTCGTCATTCCTCCTAGGAGGGATATAAGAGCATTTGAGTGGATCCCACCAAGAAGGAAGTGGAAGAGTGGTGACCTATGAGTGTGAGAATGTAGGAGAGTTGGGTATAGAAGCCTTGAGACCTTGAGACAAAATGTTTATAGATAGAGGGGTGTTAAACACCGTGGGTTTTTCAACCAATTTTAGGGCTTCAACTGACATGGGCTCTTTTTCAATAGGAGTCTACTCTTGTAGGCCAATGCTCAAGTACGACTTGTCACCTTTGGGGGAAATAGCCATGTTAGATGCTTTGGGACATGAATTCTTCTTTCCTACTATCATCCATCCATCTTTAGCTAGGTTTTTGGTAGTCTTAGGAGAAGACTTTGGTGGTGAGGGCAAGTGGTTGGTTGAATTATTGTGAGCTAACTGAAGGGGGAAATCCTGTATCTTATGGTATGTGGCTTGGTAGTGAAAACAAGTATTAGGCAAGTTGATATAGAGGACTCACTGAGAGTGCCTCACATCCTTGACTTATACCATTTTTAATAAATTCATCACATATAAATCCCATGTAATGGAGAAGAATACTATGGAGAATCATAAGAAGGGGATCTAGACTTTAAAAATATGTTTTTTTAATGTTTTTAAGTATGTACACTTTCATATCAGCATCTACAAATAGGGCCTAGTAATTATGAATAGTTTTTTTCATGATTTGGAAAAAAATGGTTAGAAAAACAACTAGATTGGTTAGAGACAACAAGAAACCCACCATCATATAGTTGAAGATTGAGATGGTCGTTAGGTTGGCTCTTCTAAGAAAGCTTGCTAAGCATGTTGTTTTAGAGGGTACAAAGGCCATCAATAAATTTATTAATGTTTAATGTTAACTTATACTTCGCTTGAATCAGGATTGGGATTTCAATTACGTAGAGTTGTATGGGCACAACAAATTTTCATATTCAATTATATGATAATTTAAAAAAATTTGGTGTTTGATGATCATTTTTGAATGAAAACCTTAACTATTAGAATTCTTATTTTATATAATTTGATGCATCTTTGAATTTTATTATGTTAGATAGTTGGGACATGCATGTTTTTTTTGGAAGTATTGTGATCCTTTAATTTTTCTCTAAATGTTATTGGGGAAATTTCTATAATTTTTATATTAAAAGGTTAAATTTTTCTTCAATTCATTAAAAAAACCAACTATCACAAAAGAGCCTTAAAAATATTTCAAGGGAATTATAATATCATGATGTCAAACACTATATTATTTATTTAATTCAACCGAAGAATATTAATTTTTATAATCTTCCAAAACTTCAATACCAAAATATGCCTATATATAGATATTAGATTATTTTATGCACTGAATTCCTTGTAATATTTATACGAACACATTTGAAATGGAGAATGCATCCAACTTATCACACTATACTAATAACCCTACAAGCAATGTTAAAGCAAAATGAGAGTGAACTATTGGTTGTCTTCTTGTAAGTGTTTTACAATATATAATATTTTATATTTTTAAATGATTAATTTCTCTTTACATTAATTATTTCATTTCATAGATCCAATCTAACCTTTATCTTTATTTATTTATGTAATATTTAAATAAATTATGCAAATCATTAATTAATTTGTTCTAATTTATTTAGAATTGATAAGGTTTTACTTTGTTTTGCAGCTTGTGATGATACTAGTTTTGAAATTTGGGCATACACCCAATACAAATCATAAACCCACAAAGTTACTAATCTACATCCATGGTTTTTTAAAATACTACTTTTCCAAATACCATTGGTTCCTCTCATAAAAAGGTGGTATAAAATAATTTTAAATTGAGACATCATTAAGCATTTCTTAAATTATCTACATATTTGAAATTTAAATACAATTAACTAAAAATTCAAGTAAAAACAATTTTCAATATAAAAATAAGAACTATATTGTATACTAAATAACCAAAAACAAACAAACTATAAAAAATAAGAACTGAAGCAGCGTAGAGATCTAGTTTTCTTAATGTTCCTCCTAGTTTTCTAAAACAAACGTCAATTAACGTGAATTTAAAAATCCTAGGAGTGTTCTATTTGACCAAAAATCCTGATCTCTTTTACCTTCAGCACAAAATATTCCAAAACCTAAAGTGCAGGAAGCTCTCCTAATTTTGGAAACTTCAAACATTGAAGATGTGAATCCAACACTCCCGATGTGAATCCAAAATGTATATATGCGAACGAGATTCTGAACCAGAAACTATTGTTTCGTTCTCTGACGATAGCCAAAATTATTCTTCCACAAACCTAGCGGCCACAACTTGAATTTGTGCGGGTATCGGAAAGAGGCCGATTCAATTTCTGAAGAAGAGTCAGCGAAATTAATGTTGGGTTTGCATCCTCGTAGACAACACACTGCACAATAATAAGCATGAGCAACCTATCTAGGGGTGGTGTATCATCCCAACCAAATCCAAGTTTATAATTTTTGTTTTCTCACATCGGGAACTCATTTCCCCCGTTTTCTCAATCGCACTCCATTGAAAGTTTATTTTGTCTTGTGGGAGCAGTTTTCATACGTGGCATGGGGTTTGATGTTGAGGGCATTTTTAACCATCTTGAATGGTATAGAGTGCCAAGATTCGAACTCACGGATAGCTTGTAAATTGAAGATGTGGATTAGTGTTTTAAAACAATAAGTTTACTAACATTCAAACGGGTGACGATGAGATTTGTTCGGATTGAACGGGATGAAAAATGGTGATAAGGAGCAAACGATGATAGAAAATATTATGCATAGGGACAATGACACCCGTGTGGGATTAGTGGCGAAATAGTGTGGACCTCCTACAACGTGCATGTGTAATTTTGAAATTAATAAAACGATTTGATTAGGGAAATATGTAGTAGTAGGAGAAGGGGACTAGTAATTGGGACTTTTAATTTTGAAATTTCACATTTTTTATATTATGTTGCATTTAGTTCTAAAAATTTGGATTTAGATAGTTTAATGTTTATATGTTTGAAATGGTTATATGAGAGAAAAATTTACATTTTGGAAAGTCATATTGAGAAGTTATCAATGACATATCAAATTTAATACATATTTTAGTTTTCCAACATTAGGATTAAAAGGACCAATAGTTTGGAATAAAATTACCATTTAAAAAAAAAAAAAAAGAATATATTATTTTATCATTTATTTATAATTTTGATATATGGTTCATTAATACGAAATAATGTGGCATGTTGGAAGACACGTGACTCATAGACGTGCAAGACAACTCGATTTTTCAAATATATTGGCAAGATTTTATACATTAATGTGGAATGTTAATTCTGTCCTACTTGACACCAACTAATTTCTATCTCAGCATTTTCGTATACCTCATCCCACAAAATCACTGGAACCTACATATAATTTATTGACCATGCCATGTTACGCATAAGAATTTATGTTGGTAGAAAGGAGGGATGAAATCATATGTGTAGGTGTTTTGCTTGTAATTGAACCCACAAATATGTTTTTATGTTTTCACATGGCTATTATTATTATTATTATTATTATTATTATTATTATTATTATTATTATTATTATTATTATTATTGTGCCTTTTATGTTCCTTTATTTTTTTGTGTGCCTAATGTAGCAAAAATAGGCCAATCTTTTGGAGGCCATAATATTTTACCCGTAGCTCCGTTTGAGCTCTTCCATGCACGATTGATCATCTCAAAAAGTTCAATGTTGTCATAATATGACCTATCTACTTAGAGTTGACTTCAATATTTTTTAGAGGCCATACGTGATCATCTCATGGTCTGAAATTACCATTTAATGAATTTTTTTGAGAATTTTCTATTTTTAGAAATTATATATTTTTAGGTTCAGATGTCAACTTTAGTTTAATTTTTTTCAATAGGTTAATTTTAGTATTTATTTTATTTAGAGAGATTTTTAGAGCTATGTGTGCTTGCATGTAAAACTTACTATAAATAGTAACTACTAAAAATAGACATTATTTTCATATTTTAGTTTTTCCAAATTTTTGCATGTCAACTCTAAATTATGAGTTGAGGCTTATTTAAGTATGGATTGGGTTGTAATTATTTTGAGTCATTTAATATGAATCAATACAAGTTATTTTTTTCATACGCTTTGCCTATTGATAATTTATTGTCTTAATAGTTTTTGAGTTTATTATTTGGTATCAAAGCAAGTTCAAATCTTAGAGGATTAGGACATGGAGAGAGGATGAGGAGGTATTGCATAGATGAACCAGATTATACAAGAGCTGTAAAGGCAAGTGGAATAATTGATCAAGGTTATCACCAATCAGATAAAAAGATAAGGTGGTGATGAGGACATAGATCGTGATGAAGTTCAATAGCAAGAAGAAAAATAAGAACAACCACCATCGATAGAAGAGAGGATGGTTTAAGATTTAGAAGGAAGAAATGAAAGAATAAAAGTTGATGTTCCAGATTATGGAGGTAGTTTAAAATCAGAGGAGTTGATAGATTGGATGAATAACATGGAGAGGTTCTTCAAGTGAAATAATATGAGAGAAGAAAAGAAGGTAAATTTTGTGTGCATAAAATTGAAAGGTCATGCAATGATTTAGTGGGATCACCTGCATAAAGAGAGATAAAAAAAGGTAAAGAGGAGATTAATTCATGGAAAAATATGGAAAAGAAGCTGAGGGATAAATTTCTTCTTGTGGATTATGCACAAACCCTATACAAATATTTTTAAAATATGAGGCAAAAAGATCACAGTATATAAGAGTATGTAGATAAGTTTTATAAGTTTTTCATATAAGTGGAGCATGATGAAATAGAAGAGAAGACAGCTGTAAGGAATGCAAATGGTTTATAATTTACTATTTAAGATGAATTAAGCATGCATATAATACATTTCATAGAAGATTCTTATCAATTAGCTTTGAAGGTAGAAGAAAAATTAAAATAAATAGAATTTTATAAGAACGTCTCTTGGTCTAAGAAGAGGTGGATCCCCTCCAAATAGGGGACAAGGTGGGTTTAATACCACCAGAGGTGGGTCTAATACCAATAAAGGCGAATCATCACGTGGTGTAGAAAGGCAAGATGATAATAGGCAAGGGTTTCAATACCAACAAAGAAGAAGAGGGTTTAAGAGAGGATGAGGTTAAACTGGTGTTAGAAGATGGTTTTTGAATAAGTGAAGATCTTATATTTTTTATAGATGTGGAGAAGAAGGACATAGAGTATTTAAGTGTCCATACTGTTAAAATCAAGAAAGGAGGCAAGAAGATCACCCAAGAGAGAATCTAGTTGAGGTTGAGATAGAAGAGCAAAATACTAAAGTTGCACCTATAGATGTTGGAGAAAATATCATGATGAGAGGAAAAATGATTGATCCAAAGAAGGAATAAGTGTAGAATAAAGAAGGTGGTGATGGATGGCTATGATCAAACATTTGTCAAACAAGATGTACTTTGAGTGGAAATATATGTAAAGTAATTATAGATGGTGGTAGTTGTAAAAATATGGTTTTTAAAGAAATGATTGAGAAAATAAATTTGCAATGTGAAAAGCATCCTCATATTTATCAGATTTCATGGTTTAATAAAGGGAATGATATTATAGTAGATAAAAGGTGCTTCATCAAGTTTTTTATAAGAAAAAGTTATAATAATGAAATATGGTGTGATGTTATTATGATATATGCATGCCATATGTTATTGGGAAGATCGTGGCAATTTGACAAAAAAATAATTCATGATGGAGCAAAGAAGATGTAGACTTTTTGGAAAGGTGGTACAAAGGTAGTTTTATTACCTCTTAAAGAGAAATAGAAGACATAAAACATGCTCTCTACTAAAGAATTTATCCAATATATGAAGGTAAAAGGTTGTTGTTATGTGTTAGTATCAAATAATGAAGACACATAAATGGTGTCAATACCAATAAAAGAAACAAGAGTATTGAAAGAATATACAAATGTTATGCCTGATGAGTTACCAAATGGTTTACCATCGAATAAATTTATTCAACATCACATTAATTTAATTCAAGGATCAAATCTACCCAATCAAGCAACTTATAGATAAGTCCAATAGAAGATGCAAAATTAAATAAATAGGTTACTGAAATTGCTAAGAAATAAGGTGACAAGGGAGAGTATGAGTCCATGTGCAACATTAGCATTACTAATTCTAAAGAAATATGTAGGATGGAGAATGTGTGTGGATAGTCAGAGCAACTAATAAAATTTCAATCAAGTATAGATTTATTATACCTCATTTAGATGATATGATGAATGTGCTTGCAAGAGTAAAATATTTTACCAAGATTGATCTAAGTGGTTATTATCATATTCAAATTCATGAAGGACATGAGTGAAAAACTAATTTAAAAACTAGGGATAGCTTATATGAGTGGATGGTGATGTCATTCGGATTATCTAATGTACTTAGCACATTCATGAGGGTGATGAATATAGTGCTATGAAAATATATTGGTATGTTTATGGTTCATTATTTTGATGATATTTTGATATTCAATAAGACTAAAGAAGAACACTTATAGCATTTGATAATGGTAGTGGATTTTTTAATAAAAGAGAAGTTGTATGCCAATTTGAAGAAGTGCAAGTTTATGCAGAATAATTTGGTATGATTGGGATTTGTAGTTTTAGAATATGGTGTGAAAATGGTGAAGAAAAAATGAAGGCAATTGTTGAGTGGCCTATTCAAAGAAGCATTATGAAGGTAATAAATTTCCATGATTTAAAAAAAAATTACAAAAAAATTATTAAAAAATTTAGTAGTATTGTGGCACCAATAATAGATTGCATGAGAGATAAGAAATTTACATAGACTAGAGTAGCTACAAAAATCTTTGAATTTTTGAAGAAGAATATTATAGAAAGACCAATTTTAGCATTATTAGATTTTAACGAAGTGTTTGAGGTTTATTGTGATGTTTCATTTATGGGGATTAGTGTTGTTTTGAGTCAAGAATGAAAATCCAATAATGTATTTCAATGAAAAATTGAAGGAGGTAAGAATAAAGTATTCTACTTATGATATTGAACTTTATGCAATTTTACAAGCATTAATACATTTGAAACATTACCTGGTGCCTAAGGAGTTTATTATATTTATAGATCATGAGGATTTTATTTATGTTAATACATAAAAGAAGCTGAATAGTAGGCATGCAAAGTGGGTATCTTTCTTGAAGGGATATACTTTTGTAAATCATGAAAATAGAACCAGGGAGCTGATGCTTTAGCAGGAGAGTAGTGTTATTAACTACTATGGTGAGTGAAGTAGTTATATTTGAAGCTATAAAATAATTATATGATAATGATCCATATTTTAGAAAGATAGTTGAGTATTTCAAGAACCCATTAACTAGAAGGAAATATACTATTCGTAGTGAGTATTTTATACAAGATGATTATCTCTTCAAAGGAAAACAATTATGCATTGCAGTTCAGTTTCTATGAGATAATATAATAATAAAATTACATAGTGGTAGTTTGGCTAGATATTTTGGTAAGATGAACATAATAACTTTAGTGGAAGAAAAATATTTTTGGCCAAAGATGAAGAGAGATGTGATAATGTATGTTTTAAGGTGTAGGATATGTTAGGTGGCTAAAGGACATGCATAACATACTAGACTATACATGTCATTACCAATTCTAAGAGGACCATGGATAGATTTAAGAATGGATTTTATGTTGAGATTACCAAACACACATAAAGGCAATGATTCAATTTTTGTTGTTGTAGATAGATTTTATAAAAAAATTCATTTAATTGTATGTAAGAAAACCAATGATGTCACTAGAGTTGCAAAATTATTTTTTAAAGATATTGTGAGATTGCATGGTGTTCCAAAAACTATTAATTCAAATAGGGACACAATATTTCCAAATTATTTTTAGAGGATTTTGTGGAATAATATGGATACTAAGTTACAATTTAGTAGTGCATACCATCCACAAATATATGGATAGATAGATGTTGTGAATAGGAGATTGAGAAAATTGTTGAGATGCATAATGGGAGAGAAGTCCAAGTAATGGGACTTGGCTTTACCACAAGCTGAGTTTACATATAATAATTGAGTGAATAGATCAATAGGAGAGTCACTATTTCAAATTATTTATGAGAAAAAATTATGTGTATTTTATATTTGGTACAATTACCAATTACAGATTGAGTTAGTGATGATACACGAGCATTTGCAGCAGTTATAAGGAGTATGAAGAAAGTTGCAAGAAAGTAATGAAAAATATAAAGTATTAGAATATGTTAGAAGAAGATCCAAGGTATTTGAATAAGGAGAGTTGGTAATGGTTTACTTGAGAAAATAAATATTTCCAAAAGGCATGTACAACAATTTGAAGTACAATAAGATTGGACCATGCAAAATTTTAAAGAAAATCAATGACAATGCTTATGAGGTGAGTTTACCATAAAATTTTGATATCTCTATAGTATTTAATGTTTTAGATTTATATGAATTCAATGGAGGATAAGATGATTAAGGTGATGAATATGAAGAATAAAATTGGTAGCAATAGGTTCCAAAGAAGAAGGAAAAAATAGTGTAGGTTTTGGATATGAAAATAGTGAGCATAAGGCAAAAGAATTATAACAGGTATTTGGTCTAGTGGGAAGGATTGTAGCAAGAATATAAAACTTTAATTATATAATGGGAGCTAAAAAATATTGATAAAGAAAAATGGTAGTAGTATAATCAAGCTAACTTGTAGGAGCTGAGTTATTTTCAGCTAGAGGAGAATGATGTAAAAAAAATAGGCCAATCTTATGGTGGCCATAACTTTTGACCTGTATCTCCATTTGAGCTCTTCCACATGCCAAAACAATTGTCTCTAAAATTTTGATGTTTTTCTAAGATGGCATATCCATTTATAATTAGTTTTAATATTTTTTGAAGGCCATACGTGATCATCAGAGGGTTCAAAATTACTGTTTAATGGATTTTTTGAGATTTTTTTTTTTTTTTAGAAATTGTATAATTTTAGGTCTAGACATCAACATTAGTTAAATTTGTCTAATAGGTTAATTTTATTATTTATTGTATTTCAAGATGTTTTTAAAACTACATGCACTTGCATGCAAAACTTACTATAAATAGTAGCTACTAAAAATAGATTTTTTTTTAGATTTTAGTTTTTTTTAATTTTTGCATGTCAACTCTAAATTCCAAGTTGAGGCTAATTTAATCATATTTTGGGTTGTAATTATTTTAATTCATTCAATATGAATCAATAAATGTTATTATTTTTAAAATCTTTACCTATTGATAATTTATTATCTTGATAGTTTTCAAGTTCATTAGTGCCTTCTTTGTACATAATTTTTTATATCCATACATAGATGAATAAATGTTAATTAGTATGTTAATAGTCAAACATAGTTGGTGTTCATATATTTTCCATTCACTGTGGTATGTTATTTATATCTGCAACACATTTATGTCAAGTTAAACTAGAGATGGAAGACGTGTGGCTCACAAATGTGGATTTTTGTGCTATCTTCCACATGAATATGTAGGTTTTTACCATTACTCTTATAAATTAATTCTTACCTATGAGTCACCAACAAAATTCATAGTTATTTATATATTTTCATTGTTTTTATGTTTAGTTTGCCTTGTATTTTCCTATTTTTAGTTGTGTGCCTTATACATTCTTGTATTTTATGGTGTGTTTTATTTGTTCTTGTTTTCTTTTGGCAAGTATTCACATATTAATAAATGTTTAATGGTATGTTAATGGAGTGATGGAACATTACGCTAGAAAATGTCTCTCCCTATAATTTTTTGTACCTCTTCCCCTAAAATGATGATACCTAATCAAAATTTCTTGAACATGTAGCATTCCATAGATGACTTTCCAACAACATAATAGAGGGTTAAAAATTATTATTATTATGGTATATATGTTCATGGTTTAATCTAGAATACTTTCACATTAGACTAAACATTTTCTAGTATGCTAATAGAGTGATGAAACATTACATAAAGGTGTGTTATTTATAAATGAAGCCAAAACTATATTATTTTTATATTTACATGTCTATAATTGGTAATATACCTTATATGTCCATGTTGGAATATGTTTGTTAGAGGAATGAAACATTACCAATTTCTAAACCCACATCATTGGCATGTTTTCATTTACATCTAACTCCAAAAAATTTAGTATGTTAATTGAAGCCATGGAGGTTTTTTGAATTCATGTCATTGTGTGTTTCATACATGTGTCACATTTATATTTCCACGTATATCATGAGTTGGAAGATGAAACACTCACTACTATGCAGGGTTAATTTTAGTGGGCTATATAAAAAAATCCATGGAGGTTTCAAAGTGAATCAAATTCATATTAGTATAAAATCAGTTTAGAAGGCCTATCATTACACAAGTAAATCATGTGATGGTACATGGTGAATCATGTGGGTGAACGTCAGTATTATGCAAATAGACACCTATGAAACATAGATGAACACTATCATGTTGTGGGATAATGCTAATAAGATGTAGGTGAATGCTGGGATGGTGTGGCAAACACCAACACCTTGCAGACAAATGTCTAAGATAGGACAATGCATGTTGAATGCCACATCATGGTGTTAATGCTCATTTACACCATGAATTAGTGTTAATCTACATCAAGTGTTAGAATTTTATACTTTATGGTGGTGCTTATCCACATTATACTGGTGAATACTAGCATAATATGAGTGGATATCAAAATCATGTAGAAAAATGCTAGCACTGTATGTTGACCACGTGATTCCATGAATATTAAAGGTTTCTGGAAGAGTATTTATAGGGTCTCTCCCCAATGAGAGGATGCCTAGGTATGCATATGGGATAATTATTTACCATACTTGTGTATATGGGAGGTTGTGTTATGAAAAGAGAGAAGCAAAATTTGGTGGTGACTCGTAATCTGCAAGCCAACACTGGCACTCTACAGATGGATGCTCAGAGACCACCATCATTGATTGGTAGCCTATGGGTGAATGCCAATATTATGTGGGAATTCACATATAGGCTAGTGGGAAGATGCCCACATTAAATCAGAAGTAAGCATCCACTCATGATCTATGGGTGGGCACTGAAACTTTACAGGTAAATACCCGCATACTACTGGTGTCCATCGATAGGCTATAGGTGCACATCAAAATTATGTGGGTGTTAGCCCATAGACATTTTTCCACTCAAAAGTTACAGGAGGATGCTGAAATTATGTGGGAATCCACTCGTAGACTATCGATGTATGGCCACAGTCTACTGATAAATGCCCATAGAATGTCAACTTCCATCCATAAACAAACTGTGGGTAGAGACTGGTAGTCTATCGGTGTCCACCCATAGTCTACCTATGTCTACCCATAGACTACCTACATCCACCTATAGACTATCAACATTCATTAGTAAATTACTAATGTTCACACATAGACTACCTGCATCCACCTATAGGCATCCTACCATCACCCACCCACATCTTATTGGAAATTGTAAAAAATACTAAGAAATTATATTGTAAAAAAATCATTACATACTTTTTTATAAATTGTTGATTCTTGAAGCCTTCTTGGGACCTGAAATATAAACTACCAAAAAAATCTTAAAGTTTTCTGACTGTATATGGAGAATTCCTTAAGATTGGCTTTTGAGATGCCGGTGAAGTACATTTATAAGAATAAATTTATATTCAAATATAAGTGAAACTCTCCTCAAAATTAACTTTGACCCCAAAAATTTAGGTAATTCCACCCTATTGACCACTCCATAAAAATTTCCAAATGCTGACTTCAAAAAATGGAATATTCATAGATTAACAAAGATTCAATACTAAAAAAACCCTACTGCTATATGGATATAATCCCCACAAGTTTTTGTGTACATACTAGTAATAGTTATTATCTTTGAATAAAAATAAAAAAAATAATTGTTTTTGTATCAAAATTAACATTTCCATTTACCAGCCTTGAACAACTTGTAAATGCTTAATGTGTTATTGAACATTTTCATGTATGTGGATGGAAGTCTCCTAGGTTTTACATTCACATAAGAGTACAAGTTATTATTTTTTAATCAAAATTTATACTTTCATTCCTAGTAAAGTAAATTTTGACTTAGATGTGTCAAACCAAACCCTTTTATAGATTCTTTTTGTTATGATATACATATTAATGAGTTTGATCAAAATCTATGCATAATTAACCCATATTTGTAGAAAACACACCATAACATATATTTTATTTAGATTTTTTATTCATAATACAAGATGAAAATATATAGGAAAGTGGTCTAATTTATACAAGGAGTCAATATTAATCCACATCCCTCATATCTCTTAACCCCTCCTAGGAATCTCTCAGCTTCTCTTGAAGACTCTCTTCCACAAGATATCTTACATATTTTTATTTACAAATCTTATATATGAATATTATGAATAATGTTCATACTAAAATTTATTAATATTCACCCCCTTAGTATGAACATGTGGAGAGACATAATTTTATGTCTAAGCAACATACACATGTATTAACCTTCCATTGTGCTACTTCCTTGCACTTTGATTATGGGAACATATCAACCAAGAAATGGGAATACTATCAACCAATCATGGGAACCTCATCCAAGGTGGGAACATGTATCAACCCATTGGAAACATACCAACCATACAAATGGAAGTAAAGCAATCAAAAAATACTGGGAACATACCTACCAACTAATTTTATCAAGATCATCTCCTACTTTAATACATATGGTCTGGATTTCTTGTACTATCACACTTTTATGGGATTACATTTAGAATTTTTCACTTATTACATGAATAAGAATACACTTCTGGTCTTATTTCATATAATATAAAAATATAAAGCTAAGTGCCACTACTAAAAAATGATGCACCATCATTAGTGGCTAATGAGAGGTACAATTGTCCTCCATCCTCCTTTTCCTCTAGCCTCTAGTATAGTTATCTAGTACTAAAAGTCTTCATCACTATTTTGACCAATTGATTCTTTGTCATTTGAGTCATTTGAATAAGTGGTTTTCACTTCCCAATCATTTTCTTCATCTTTTTTCTTAGAAATGAGAGACTTCTCTTTTAATTTCCCTTCAAGGATGTCTTGTGCTCTTTGTCTAAATTATTTAACACCATGTCTTTTTTTATAGTAATAAAAAATAAACATTTTCCTTGAAATCTAAGATCTATCTTTTACATAGTGTTTTTCTATCATATAAGTGGATTTGGTTCTATTTTTAACAAACATAACACTTTCCTATGGATCAATATTCTTTTTTTCTTCATCTATCAATGAATACATTAGATCTTCTAAACTTAGTTTTACTTTACTTAGCATAAAAAACATGTTTGAATAACTAACTAGTATGCTATCTGATTTAAAATGGATTGAAACTTACTTATATGTTACACCATGTTGTCACCTTCTTCTATTTTGAGTCCAAATAGCTTTTTCTTTATGGTTACTATTGCACTTCCTGTTTATGATCCAAACAACTTGTTTAATGTTTACCAAATAACATTTGAAGTTTTTGACAGGTCTATATGATGTATGTGTTAGACAACCCTAGAATAATAATTGTCATTGATATTTGGTCCTTGCTTTCCCACTTGATGGCTTCATCTACATTAGTCAATTTTGGTATTTTACCACTTGTAATCTCTCACAAATCTTTGTCAATCAAATGCAATTATGTTCTAACTTTCTAGTTATGAAAATATTTGCCTTTAATTTTTTTAATATAAATTAATTTTTCCATTTTTACTTCCTCACATTTTATATGTTGCATACAATTTATAGTGCATCAAATTACATGTATATAGACAAGATTACTAAAAATTGATATTTTTGAATTTTACTAACATACTAGACATAAAATGAAATTTTGATAAGACATTGACTCAATAACTATTTCAACATTTTTGAATTTTTGACAATTTGAGACATTTAAAAACTTAATAGACTCATAAAACTTAAAATAATAAAACTCTCACCTTGACCGACTATTATGAACATATGATAAAAGTAATTAAAAATGACACATAAAATACTCAAGGTATAATGATAAAAAAAGACTTGTATTAAAACTAAAATGAACTTGAAAAAACTCATGACATTTAATTAATTATATTTTAAAACTTAAATAACTCACTCTTAACCGACCTATGGAAAAGAACGGGCTTGATGACATGGATGTAGAGACCAAAAGTCAATGAAGATGGAGAACCTATAGAAAGAGTTGATTTGGACACAATGTGTTGAGGAGTATCAATTCATGAGATTTAAAGGATCTCAACCAAACTATCATGAATAGATCTATAATGATTCTTCACCTAACAGTAGCCATCAAATATTGATGTCATCGAGTATCACAAGATCACTAAATTTTATGAAAATATAGAAAAATTCATAGAAATGATATAGTCTGACATGTCACCTGAGAAGACTTAAAACACATGGCATAAGGATGGTCAGGTGTCTATGAAAGGTAGAAAATCATCATGAACAGATCTATACATGAATTGATAAAAAATATCCTCTTTGTTGGTGATGGTCTAGTTCCAAAACACCTTAGCATATTACCTATGATCTCCCTAATATTAAATACACAGACCAAATCACATAATGTTCTTAGAGATAATCTTTATACAATGTCAATGAGATAGTTGAGCTTGAGTTAGATCAATCTAGATGCAAAAACTGACATATGAAGTTGTAAAAAAATAAATGATTTTCTCTCAACATAGATGCTACTCTATTCAAATCTCATGCAGAGATAAAACTAATAAAAATAATGATACTTCCTCCATTCAACTCTCAAGATCCCATCCCTACTTTGATACCAGATAATGAGGTTGATCAGAGTCTACGCACAATTAACCCATATTTTCAGAAAATATACCATAACATATATTTTATTTAGATGTCTTATTCATCATATGAGACTAAAATATATAATAAAGTGGTCTCCTTTATGCAAGGATTCAATATTAATCCACATCCCTCATATCTCTCAACCCCTCCTAAGAATATCTTAGCTTGTCTTTAAGACTCTCTTCCATGAGATATCTTATGAGAGTTTTATTTACAAATATCACATATTAATATTATGAACAATGTTCATACTAATATTTTTTAATACATATGTTCTTCTTCATTAATGTTGTTGTGTTATTCATTCAAATTTTATAAGTTCAAAGGATTCTTTATAATCATTGTTGTATATAAATCACTGAACATTTTGAATTATGTGAATGGAAACCTTGAAAATTGTATATATGTAAATACTAAATTAATGTGGGTGATTAATATAAATTAAAGAACCATGTTGAAATAGGAGTGTCTCAATAAGATTAATCACTTACTATTATGTGGAGGGAATCCATGAATTATTTCATTCACATAATAGAGAATGTTTATGTGATTCCTTCAAAAATATGAATTTTAATTAACATACTAGTGAATGTTTGTCTTTCGATCTTAAATGAGAATTTTATTAACATAGTAGTAAATGTTTATCTTATATAATTAAATAAAAATTTCATTAACATACTAGTAAATGTTGTTGTGTTATTGGTATATTGATATCGCATGTTCTTCATATGTTTTTGATTATAAGGTCAATGTTGTTGGTAGGTTTTCCATTGTATTATTTATTACTATATCCATGTACTCTTGTTTTGAATAGAAGTTGAATTATTGTAAAGGTTCAATGTTTTTTAGGCTACTCAATTGGAAAAAATATTACAAACATTATGTATCTTGATACTTTTTATGTTTTCAAAGATTGTGCTACATTTATTATTTTTACAATATGTTTCTTAACACATTATATGTTTCTGAAGTTCAAAATGGTCGTACCATTTTTATTTTCCAAATTTTATGAAGTTTTTAATGCTGAACTTTTTATTTATTAGTTTATTTAAATGTGTTTTTGATATTTGTTATCTATGGGTAATTTTGATATATTTTTAAGTCAGTAGTGGATAAGAACAATATCCAAATGGATTTGAGGTGAAAGTATTATAACTTTCATTAAGATTATGATCTATTTCCAAACTTAATAGTAGATAAAAAGTAAAATATATTACAATATATAATCAAACTAAATATCTCTAATTTCATTACATTTCTTAATACACTTATTTACATTATAAAATAAACTAGATACATTTTATTACATTCATTTATGGTAAAACAAAACTCACAAAAGAAAACTAAAATAAAATTTACAAAAGTGTAAATAACTTTTTTATCATTATTTTTTATTGCATTAAAGATAAGGATCTGATTCAAACTCAGTCTAGAGTTGGAATCACCAATCCTTAATCATGAAACCATGGTCCCCCTTATTTAAACCCATAATAGAACCTTTAAAATAAATACCTATCTAGATATGCTTACCCTTCCCCCAATTCCAGTTTTGGTCTACCCCTAGTTTCAGAGCTATAAGAAACTCCATAGGCACATTTATGTAAACATACCTAGACATTACCTCTTTTTCTCATACTACCTTTGAAAGAATACAGTTCATTGTTAATACCTCAAAAGATCTCTCTGAAAATCATTCTACAAGTCAATAACCGCTCTGGGTCTCAAACTCTTTATTATGAAGGATTACTATTTTTTTGTCATAATTGCTTCAATATAGGCCACCTGACCAAATACTAAAGTAACATTAGAATAAATAAGGAAAACTTTTGGTGAAAATAATTCTACCCTATCCACCTCATGGTGAAAGGCCCTGAATTTGAAAGTGGAGATTTTGAATCATCTTTAAATAAGTCTAATACTTCTAGTCAAAACAAGGATGACTCTAAGGTTGATTTATTAACTCCATTTGAGAGGGAGTTGGTTCCCCCACTAACTTTAGGGAGGTTTATTTAAAGTTATAAGTCCCAAGGGTAGAACAAATGGTTGTGATTTCAACAAAAGATAAAACTTATCCCTTTAAATCAATCAAAATTTCCATACCACTTGAACCTAAAATTGTGAAAGATATGGGATGATGGAATAAAACATAGAAAATTAAAAATAGCAGAAGATTAGAGTGTTAGGACTTGTTCCAAAGTCTTAACTTAGCTTAGGATATTGGTAAGTTTATTTTAAATAATGAATATAAATAGGGCATGATTATTTTTATAAATACACCCCCATAAATAAATTAACTTAGTTTTATTTGGTTAGTTTTATATTTTATGTTAAATAATTAGAACTACCTTTCAAGTGGAATTCTCGTGGGAATTGGTTAATAGGTTAGTTGGTTTTTATTTGTATGTGGTGAAAACCTATAAATATATATTTTTCAATGTAAAAGGGTTAACGAAATATTGTCACTCTTTTATATATTTATTTTATTTTGATTAATAAAATACTTGTGGACCTGCCTCAGTGGGCATAAGATTTACCTTAGGTGGTTTTGTTTGGTTAAATCTATTGGAGTGTTATCAGTGGTATCAGAGCATGGTAATTTAGTAAATTTTTGGAAAATGCAAGGTAAAAGAGAACATGGTGATCTCAAGATTAAGAAATGAAATAATTTATGTGATTGGATAAAGAAGGCTCATATGAAATTGATTTTTGTAAATATAAGGTATGCCTCTTATTAATATACTTTGGAGTTAATATTTGAAAAATTATTCAAATATCAAAATTTTCAAATATATTTTTTAAAAATATTATTCGAGGACTTTGAGAAATATAATACATTGAGAAATAAATTTTGTATTCTGATCTGAGAAGCAACAATTTTTTTTTCATCCTCCCTTTTTTTAATCTTGATTCTCCTTGTTAAAGCCTAAAAGTTGATTGTTTGATTCCAAATTTTAAAAATCTACCCAATTATCCATGTGTATGGATTTATAATCTTGGAAAACCCTTGTAACAAAGTGGTATGGCCTCCATGAGTTTGTAGAAAAAAATTCAAAAAAAATAAAATTAGATAAATCTTTATCAGTTTTAAAATGCCAAAAATCTTATCCAAAACTATCCTAAAATATTTTAAATCAAATTTCTGAGATGTATGGCTTGGTTTTAAATTTTTAAAACTTTCATAATGTCCAAAAATTCCATGCATATTTCATTTTACAAAAAGTCCCTTTCTCGTAGTTTAAATTTTCTCAAAATTATTTTAAAACTCCATTATTTGGCCCTATATAGATTTGTAACGCTTAGTACATCAAGAAAAGAGTTTTGAGAATTATTTTTTGTAGGCATGGTGTCCTTAGCTATAGAATGGTTTTTAAATATAACTAAAACATAACATTTTTCATAGTCTAAAATTTGATCAAGTTTTATCAAAGATTTTATGGTTTGAGGGGTCCACGAATCAAAGAGATTTTTACTTTTTCCAAAAGTTTCACGAATGAATTAATTTTTAATTGGTAAAGTAATTTTTTTTACTAAAAAGAAAAAATCAGCTTTAAAAATAAATTTCTCATTATATGTCTTGTAAAAGCTCATAGAGTAATTAGAAAGCACGATTTTGTAAAAACCCTTGGAAGTTGGAGGATTAGGGTTCAAATCTTTCTTTTTGTGAAATTTTATATTTCGAAATTTACTCTTTAGAAGAATATAACATTTTTTTAGAATCTTTTACATGGTTTGAATATTGTAAAGAACATAAATCATGTAAAAGAATAAAATTTAATGGTAGAAATGTAATAGTTGTGTGTTTCATTGGTGAAATAAGGATGTAATTGATTTAAATATTTTATTTTTAGTGAGGTTAAGTGCAAAACCCATCAAAAATATCTTTCTTTTATTTTACATGGAGGTATAGTGAAAAACTCCATAGAAGAATTATTTTGTGTAAGGTGTTATTATGAGTGTGTTTTTATTTCATTTTTCACACTTACATTCATTTCAAGATGCCAAAAAATCAAAATTTACTTTCAGATGGTAATATATTAACAATTTCTAATTATTATGATTAGAAATATTTGATGGAAGCTTCATTAGTTTTTAATGATCTATGGAATATTGTAAAGAATAAAAATCCTATATTCCTACGAAACAAGACAAACTTGATGTTTTTAACCTACATGATTCTAAGGCTATAGCTTTAATCAAGTGTTTTTATTTTTGGGATACTTATATACATATTGAAAATTCTCCCCATAGTTATACTGCATGGAAAACTTTGTCTGATTTGTATGATAAGAGACTTAATAATAAGAAGCTAGACATTCATATGTAGTTGTTTACTTTGTCAATAGAGGAAGATGGGGATGTGGGAGAATACATGTCTAAGTTGAATAATATTACTACTGAGTACACTAAGGCTGGGTTTGAAAAATTAGATGATGATCTCATAGTTACTACTGCATTGAAAAGACTACATGGGTCCTATAGAAACTTTGTATAAACATTACATGTCTCTAACAAGATCACATCTATCACTTTTGATAAATTAGTTGAGTTTCTTATTCAACATTACCTCTCTCTACCTAAGAAATCCAATAAAATTGAAGAAACTTTTGCTTTAGAGTCTAAGCCTAGTTCCTCTTCTTTTGGTGAACAAAACAATTGAGGGAATCATTATAGAGGGGGTCGAGGTTATAGAGGAGGCAAATATCAAAATAAAGGTAGAGTTTATTAAAATCAACAATAATATATCCATTATCATTCAAATGAGATGAGTGATAGAGGGCATGGTCACAACTCTTATAAAGGTGGAGGTTGAGGTAGATCAGACATTTAGTGTCATAGATGTGAAAAATTTGGTCACATTGCCTCTCAGTGTAAGATTCCTTTTGACAAAATTTAGAGGCCACAAAAAGTGACTAAGTTTAACTCTACTCAATATGTTGATCATCACTATGATGAGTATAACAATGTTTCTCATGAATCTACATTCATTACTTTAAGGTAAATTGATTATATGGAATATGAGGCTATAAATGAGCTCACAGATGTATGGGTTCTAGATACAGGAGCAACCAAACACATGAAATTTAGGTGAGACTTCTTTTGGACTTTCAAAGAAGATTCTCTCTCTCCAATTGCCTTGGAAAATAAGTCTTTGCATACTCCACAAGGTCTTGCATCAACTTGGATTCCCCTTCCTAATCGATCAATCAAATACTTGGAGAATGTTTGGTATGTTTCCACATTGCAAAAACATCTTCTTTCCTTAGTAACTATTTGAAAGAAAGGTTATCAAATTATAATCGAAAATGGGATCATTTTATCAATTTAGTGAAAGATGGATAAAAAACCATGTATAAAGGATATGAGGATGGAAATTTGGCTTTCATTATAAAGTGATTCCTCCCATACTAGAACATAGGTACTATGCCTACACAATAGTTATGGCATCTCCGTTATGGACATTTGAATGTTCACTCTTTAGTGGACTTGCAGAGATATGGTATGGTGAGTGGGTTTCCCACATTTTGAAAAAATAGTAATCTTTGTGAATCATGTGTTTTGGGTAAATATAATCGGGAAAATTTTCTTAAGAATTCTTCATGAAGAGTTAATGGATGTTTTTAGTTATTTCATAGTGATGTATGTGACATGAAGAATTCATCCATTAGAGGGTGTAGATATTTTATATTATTTATTAATGATTTTTCTAGGATGACTTGGGTGTTTTTCATGAAAAGCAAATCAACAGTTTTCACTAAGTTTGTTGTTTGGTTACACTTAGTTGAAAAAGAAACAGGTTCATAGTTAGCCACTCTTCGTTCAAATAATGGTGGTGAGTATACTTTGAATGAATTTTTGGATTATTTTTTAGAACATGGAATTCATTAATATTATAGTTATGATTACACTCCACAGTAAAATGAAGTATCTAAATGAATGAATAAAACTTTAGAGGGCACAAAATGAGCTATGTTGCACTAAAACAACTAGGATATAAGTTTTGGGCCAAAGTCATTAGTAATATAATGTGTTTTAGAAACAAGTCCCCCACAGTTGCACTTTTAGGACAAACTCCATATGAGTATTGGTAGGGGTTTAAATCAAAAGTTAAACACTTAAATTTTTTTGGATGCCTTTATTTTGCTTTAATTCCCACTAAACATAGAACTAAGTTGATACCACGAAGTTGAAAATGAATCTTTCTTGGATATTAAAAAAATAAAAAGGGGTATAATTTTATTATGCATGATATAAAAAATTCATAGTGAGTTAGGATGTAATATTTGATGAATTTGGTACTATGAACACGGTAGAGATTGATTCTCAATTTGACATGTTAGAGAGGAAAATTATAAAATATGGTAAGGGATTGAATAATGAGGGAAATTCTTTGAGGTTGTGGTATGAGAATAATATCCATTCAATTCCCTCTCCTTCATACACTCATTCATAGGTTGATAACTTAGAAAATGTTTAAAAATCTCTAAGTCTTCCTTTGAATGGTGCACATGATGAGAATTTTAGTGTTCTTGATTTGAATAAGTATCCAAAATGGGCTCAAAGTACTTTTTCTAACTTGAAAGTAGATTAAGTCATTTTAATAAGTCTTAGGAGTTCTCATGAATAGGTGAACTATGCAATGGTTGTTAATACTTCTTCCACCGAGCCATCTAATTTTGAGGAGGCCTCTACTGAACATGTTTGGCAATAGACAATGCAAAGTGAGTATGATGCAATACTTAGCAATAATAATTGGGTTTTAGTTGATCCTCCTCCACATGTTCAACCCATATGATGAAAATAGGTTTATAAGAGTAATTATAAATCAAATGGATCCATTGATAAACATAAGGTAAAACTTGTTGCAAAAGGATATGCACAACAAGAAGGTATTGACTATGAGGAAACATTTGCACTATCTACCAAATGGCACACTATTCATATGGTCCTTTCCTTAGATGCATAGAATGGTTATAAAATACATCATATGGATGTTAAAAGTGATTTTTTGAATGATTATTTACAAGAAGTATACATGAAACAACCCCAAGGTTTTGAGAAAGTGGGTGCAGAACACAAAGTATGTAAATTGATAAAAGCTTTGTGTGGGCTCAAATAGGCATCAAAGGCTTGGTATGAGAAAATGGATTCATACTTGAAGATAGTTGGATTTCAATGTAGTGAATCTGATGATACTCTCTATTTTCATGTGTAGGGTAAAAAATTAGCGATTCTTGTTCTTTATGTCGATGACTTGTTTATCATAGGAAATGATGAAAACCATAAAAAGTCTATGAAGAAGGAATTAAAAAATGGGTTTGAGATGACAGATATTGGACTTCTTCACTACCATCTTGGCATAGAAGTAACTTAGAAAGACCATATTATTTTCATTTCATAAACTAAGTATATTTCTGAGTTAATAAATAGGTTTGGCATGAGTGACTGCAAACCTGCCCTCACTCCCATGGAAAGTAACTTGAAATTGTCTAAGGATGATAGCAATGCCTTTCTTGATGGAACCAAATATAGATAATTAGTGGAAGGTTTGATATATTTTATGATAACCAAGACTGATATATCATTTTTAGTCAAAATTTTGTTTAAGTTTATGCATGAGCTTAGAGAAATTCATTGGCATGCAACAAAAAGAGTACGAAGTTACCTTCAAGGAATGAAAACATATGGCCTTGAGTACCACTACAATAAGAACTTCAAACTTGTTAGGTATTATGATGAAAATTTTGGTACATGTGTGGATGACAGAGTATTGACAGTAGGATACACTATGTCTATGAGTTCAGCTAACATTTCTTAGTGTTGTAAGAAGTAAGATACAGTGGCAAATTCATTAGTAGAATTAGAATACATTGCAGCATGGGATACTTCTAGATAATTATTTACTTATGACGATATGTTGAAAATATTTAGATTTATCAAATTGCTCCTATATAGTTATACATTGATAATCAAATTGAAATAAAGATGTCCAAGAATCCAGTAATTCATGTAAAAATAAAACATATGGATCTCAAATATCATTATCTATGAATGTTGGTGGCAAAGAAAGCACTTGATCCTATACATTGCCCAACCACTGATTAAACATCTGACATTTTCATAAAACCCATTAACAGAATCAAATTTAAAAAAATTAGAAAATGCTTGGCATGTGTCTAAAGAACTGACTTTGGATCATAGGGGGCGGGGCGGTGGCGGGGAGGGTTTGTTAGGACATATTCCAAAGTCTTAATATAGTTTAGGATTTTTGCAAGTTTATTTTAAATAATAAATGTAAATGGGGCATGCTTATTTTTATAAAGACACCCCCATGAATAAATTAAGTTAGTTTTATATTTTGTGTTAAATAATTAGAACTACCTTTTGGGTGGAATTACCATGTGAGTTTGTTGATAGGTTAGTTGGTTTTTACTGGTATGTGGTGAAAACCTATAAATATATATTTTTCAATAGAAAATGGTTAATAGCATATTGGCACCCTTTTTATGTACTTATTTTAATTTAATTAATAAAATACTTGTGGACTTACCTCAGTGGGCATAAAATTTACCTTATGTGATTTTGTTTGGTTAAATCTATTGGAGTGTTATCACAGAGGCCCAGTCTTCTAGTATGACCCTCGAGTCAGGAGGATCTAACAAATAATATAATTTGGTCTAAACTTTAGCTTAGTTAGGATCTATTTTATGGATGATATCTATAAAAATGGCATAAAATTTATGGGATTGTACTTGGCAATAATAATTTTTGTTATTCAGTTTCATTATCTGGTCATGCTTGGATTCAATTTATAGGCTAATTGTTTTCATGGTTTTTTGGTTTGATTTATTACTGCTAGAAGAGGTATCTCACTAGAGCATGTATGTAATATCTTTCTTTCCTTTATTTAAGTTTTTGGATCTTTAAAAGATGTGATTATTCCCCCAATCAAATAAAAGAAAACTTACACCATCCAAGATGGAAAAGTTAAATTGTGTCCTTCATTCCATATATTTAGAGAAAGGAGAGTTGTTGTTGGTCCTTAAATGGTTATGTCCTTAGTGGGAAATTTTTCCATGTTAATATAAATAGGAGGGCTACCACATGAACCAATTGGGGATAGATTATTTAGCTCTTCCTCAATATGTGATGTTGTTTGAGTATAGGGTTGAATTACATGCTTAATCACCTTCACCTCTATAATTATCTCCTGGACTCCTTGAATTCCTTATCCCTTTTATCAATATTTCTCTTTTGATCCTCATATTTCCTTTTATGTATCTTGTCTCGCTCCCTCTTATGCCTTTTTATTACATTTTCATGTTTTAGATTTTCCCTTTCCCTCTCAACTTGCCTCAAGGATTTCCTATCATTGGATTCTTGTTTCATCCTTTCTTTCAATTCTTAAATATTCTTCTTGTGGGTCTCTTGTTCTATAAATATTTTTTGATAGTATTCTAATGTGAGAATTTACAATTTTTAACTCATCTTAAATGCATTATTTCTTGATTTATTTGCAATCCTTTCTATTGGGAATTTCAAGAATGCTGACATTAGAGTTTATTGGTCATTACTTTCTACTTATATTCATTCTTTGATTTGGTGTTCATTAATTTATACTATTTACTCGTCAACATCTAAATCAACCGTTTCATCTTCTATGCCCCATTATACACCTAATGCATAGTATTAAACTATTTATACTAGGATAGAAGGTATAAATGATAGAATTCCTATAGAGACACCATCTTCAATAATTTCAAAATTGAGGACTAGATTTACTACTCCCTCCCTTAACGAATATGGTGGGATTACTTGCATAGGAAGACTTAAACCATCTTGATTTAAACTGAATGTTGCATCCATTTGATTGTGATGGACATTCAAATCCTCTTCTCCATCAACATCTACAACATTTGTTTCAACTACATTTGCTTGAGATATTTCATGTTCAAAACTTTATACATTTTCAAGATTTATTGCATTTGTTATTTCACCTTACTCACCTCAGACAAAATTACCTTTCTGAATATAGATAAGATTTCTAAAGCTGAGTTTAGTTATTTTTATGAGCTTCACGCATACATGAATGAAATTATGTGTGATTACTTTTATGAATTGTGTATATATCTACATAGGATATACGAGTTCTTGTGAGTTCATTGCATAAAAATATTGTTTTTTTAGATTTGTGTTAATTTATTTGGTTAACCAAGCTTGAAATATTCACATTGATCCTTGTGTAGGTATTCAATTATGTTATTTATTATATTTTGAAACCCAAATAGGGTAAAAATGGTTGTGTTTATTTATATTTGCTTATATGAATAAATATAACACGAATGGTTTTTTTGTATATATGATTTGAATATATTGTATGATAAATAAGAAGTTAGTTTGAATTATAGAGATTCAATGTATCTGTTCATCATAGAAAATAGATTTTCCACATTTTAATAAAAAGGTTATGGGGCCTTGATTGAAATTGACTGTATACTTCGTGTATACATCAAATTATAAGGCTAAATATAGTGGATGTCACCTTAGTAGTGTACTATATAAATAAATTATTATAAAAGTGAATATTAAATGATTTATTAAACTTGATGATTAATAAAAACACTTAAATGTTTATATATAAAGTATTCATGGTATTTATAAGAATAAATAGAAACAATAATTGTATGCATGGACTAGATATTGTTATGTATGGAATATGAACAATTTAAATAACAAGGGTTATAATATTATTTTTTGGAGAAACAATATTATAAGTTGTTTAATAGGTTAAGCAATTGGTGGTCTAGATATTCATAATCCAAATGGTGTTTTATATTGAGGACTATTTTTGATATTATGGTTATTATTTATAATAAACTAGGTGATTAGATTTCAATCACTTCATTTAATGGATTAAATAAATGTTTATGATATTATGCTTTTATCATATTATATGATTATATAAAGTTAAATATGATGAATGAGTTTGTTGGTTTTTGTATGCTTATTTATTTTACCAAATCTTATATTCATGACCCGAATTAAGTAGTAGATGGATTCCACTATCATAATTAGTGCCATCAATGCAAGATAAAGAGTAATCTGATCAAGTGGTGTCTATGAATTTGATTGATCATAGAGATCATTTATTATTATAGAATCTGGCCAAAGTAATGTGTGATAAACATTTTTATTTAATATGTTGATATAGTTTTAATATTTGTATGATATCATATTAGAATAAATATATTATGGTACACATTATGTGTTAGATATATTTAAGACCCAAATTTAGGTTTGTTACTCTAGATTCTCACATCATTATCTACTCATCCATTAAAGGAGGGCCATCCCCTTGTTTGGGAGATAGTGCAGGCATCTATGGTTTGTGGTTGGTATAGAAATGTATTCAGATTATGCTCTCCCTCCTAAATGTAGTACTATACTTGATACTATAGTTGACATTACATATTGATACTTGAGTCATGGAGGATTTTTAGTTGTGGAGACTTTACTTAGAGGATATTTATATCATGTTTTATTATTTGAGATATATTATGTATTGTTAAAAATATAATAATTATGCATTGTACTTATATAATAGAGGCTATAATACTATATTAGTAGTGAATGAATTTGTATGATATCATTTATGTAAAATTCATTAATTATGGTTATTCAAATTATTAATAATTTTTACATATATACATAGTGATCCTTAGCTACGTGGATTAGCTATAAATTTAATGGTTAACTAAATTAATGAAGTTAGTTAAAAATCACTAGTTAAGATTTCTCGTGGTGAAATCTATAAGTTGAATATATGTGTATTTCATTTTAAAAAAATTATTACAATATGTTGGTAAAACCTAGTGGAGTTGTTACATTGTGGTATCAGAGAAAATGATCAAACACTAGGATTTAATGTTTTCACTAATGAAAAACTTGTTATTTTTATATAAATAAAAAAATGGTGTATTATAGAATAGGAGGTTAGGGTACTTTGAATACTAAAACCCTTGTAGATCCAAATCAATTTGTAGCTGAGCAAGATATGAAGTTAGACCAAGTTTTTGCAACCATACAAGAGACTAGGGACTGAATCTTAGCCCTAGAATAGGAAATGCATGGTCATGAAGAGGAGAATGCTCAAGAATAATATGAATAAATTCCTATTAACTAGGAACATATTTAAGAGAAAAGGCATGAGGAGGTACCACAAGATGTAAGAGATTGAGTAGGTGTAGAGTTATCACGTGACATAAAAAAGATAAATCCACTTAAGTTCAATGGAGCTATATTGAGGGATGGAGCTAAAGTATGGCTACTTGAAATGGAGAAGTATTTTGAGATTCATAAATATTTTAAATTCATGAAAGTTGTTTGGGGAGCTTATCACATTACTGATGAAGTAATGACTTGGGGGCAAACAAGAAGCTTGAGATGAACCTCAACTCAACCACCAACACTTAGGAATAGTTTGTGACACCATTTAGGTAATGATAAATTCCATAATTATACTTAGACAAAAAAATTATAAATTTTTAGAATCTTAAGTAAGGGGATTTATCAGTGAATGAATACTAGGAGTAATTCACCAATTTTTTTAATTATGTACCTCAGTATCAAGTAGATGAGATATTCTAAAAGAGGGATTCATCATGGGGTTGAAAGCTCAAACAGGTGAAGTAGATGTGCATGTTTCATCTACCATGGATTGGGTGTTCAAGAAAGTGGTCAAGCAAGAACATAAAGTTAAATCTCTTGCCCAAGTTAGAGATAAATTCATAAATAAATTTGGAGTTCTAAACTAGATTTCAAGAAGAATAATTAGAAGGAGAGGAGTAGAGATTCTAAGAGTTAGTTCAGAAATAAAAACACAAAGTTCAATAGTGGTTTAGGGAATAAGAAATTGGTAATGGTTTCAAAGGTGGTTTTGAGGGAAATTAGTAGACTGAGAATAAAGAACTAGTTGGAGGTTTATTCATTTATAGAGGTGACCACTTTACTCATGAATGTCCTCAAGATAAATCAAAGAAAAAGGGTTCAAAATCTCAGTAAGCTACATTTTAGCAATAGATTCATGTAGTAGTTGATAATTGATATGCTGAGTATCAAGCTTCACCCATAGAACTTTTAGGTATTTTATTCAATTATCTAGTGTAGTAAAGGAGAGCATGAGTCCATGTGCAACACTATTATTGGTAACTCTAAATAAAAGTGGAGAGTGTAGGATGTGTGTCGATAATAGATTAATTAATAAAATTACTATCAAGTACAAGTTTCCTATACCTCATTTAGATGATATGATGGATGTTCTTGTAGGAGAGAAATATTTTACCAAGATTTATCTGAGTTGATACTATCAAATTCAGATTCAAGAAGGAGATGAATGGAAAATAACAATCAAGACTAGAGATGGCTTACATGAGTATATGGTGATGGAATTCATGTTATCTAATGCATCTAGTACATTTATTAGGGTGATGGACATAGTGTTATGAGAATATAGTTTTATGGGTTAAAGAACATAAATGAGTTCTACTTGGTGGCCAAGTCCATCCAAATCTAAAAAAGAAAATGGGGTTCAAACAAACCACCTTCATTTTAATCCCCACATGTACTTTTTGTATGGGCTTAGAACAAAGAGGGCTAGAACAAAGGGGGTTTGAATGAAGTGGGTTTAAATAAATGGTTTTAAATGTCTATGCATTTAATTCAATCAAATAAAGTGGCCATTGAAATGATTTATTTTGAGGGTGTTAGAACGAAAAGGGGTAGAATAAAAGGGGTTCATTTGTACCCCCTTTATTTTAACCCCCTTCGTTATAACCCCATGTGGCATTAAATATTCACCTATTCAAGTGGAAAGCTACTATTGGCCTAAAATTGCCACTTTGAATGCTATATATTAGGATGAAAAAATAAAATAAAAAACATATGGCTCTACATATAAATAAGTTTTTGTATTATCTTTCTAATAATATGATTTTTTCTACATTTTAATAATATTTATTTTCATTTATTTATTAAAATATACTTATTTATAATTTGAAGTACCATATGTTTGAGGCAATGGAAAAAATAGGAGACCATGGAAAATTTTATTTGAAAAAATATCACTACACTCGAATTTAATGTCCTTGATCCAATGGCAAAAAAATAATCCATTTCAACACACGCACACACGCACACACACACACACACACACACACACACCACAAGGTGAAGTCATAATAATTGATATTCCCTGCCTTGATCACTAAAATATTAATAAAAAAATTATCAAAAAAAAAAAAAATTGCACTACATCCATGTTTCTAAGACCTATTTGTAAGAAATATTGAGAAAATATTATGTTTTGAGAAAATTATAAGGAGAAATCAAGTACTCAATAGAATGGTTTGTATAAGAAAAATACACACACACACACACAATATATATATATATATATATATATATATATATATATATATATATATATAAAATCTACATTTAAAATGTAAAATTTCATTATTATACACCATTTTCACATTATATATGGTTAAGTCACTATTGCCTATACAAATTAAAAAATGTTCACATTTTCACTTTTTATTATCCCCTTTGTACCAAAAAGTGGGACATATTATTATGCTTCAACCCTTATATTTTTGGTGGTTTATTTTGATGATATTTTAATATCTAGTAAGAATAAACAAAATAAATCATATCATTTAAGAATGGTATTAGAATTATTAGAAAAAGAGAAGTTCTATGAAAATTTGAAGAAGTGTAGGTTTATGCAGAGTAGTTGGGTATTTTTGGGATTTATAGTTTATTTAGATGGTGTAAGAATGGATGAATAAAGAATAAAGTCAATTGTTTAGTGGATATCTCAAAGAGCATTACATAGGTAAAAAATTTCCATTATTTAACAACTTTTTATAGAAAGTTTATTAAGAATTTTAGTAGTCTTGTTGCACTAATAATAAATTATATAAAAGGAAAATAATTTTCATGGATAAGGGAAGAAAAAAAATCTTTGAGTTGTTGAAGAAAAAAATTAAAAAAAATCTTATTTTAGCAGTACCATATTTTAGCAAAGCATTTGGGGTTTGTTGTGATGCTTCATTTGTGGGAATTGGAGTTATGTTGAGTCAAGAAGGGAAGCCAATAAAATATTTTAATGATAAATTAAATGAGGTAAGAAAAAATGATTCTACATATGATGCTGAATTTTATGTGATTGTACAAGAATTAAGACATTGGAGGCATTATTGGGTGCCCAAGGAGTTTATCTTATTTACTAATCATGAGTATTTGAAGTATATGAACTCTAAAAAGAAGTTAAATAGTAGGCATGAAAAGTGGGTGTATATTTTAGAGGGTTATACTTTTGTGTTGAATCACAAATTAGGAAAATAGAATCACGTATTTGATGCTTTTAGTAGGTGAGTGGGGTTGATAACTACTATGGTGAGTGAATCATTTGAATTTTAATTTATTAAATAAGTATATGATATTGATCCATATTTTGGCAAGTTAGTTGAGTATTGTAGGAATCCTTTAACAAGTGATACAAGTAATGTTTGTGAATAGTATATTATGTATGATGGTTATCTCTTCAAAGGGAAACAATTATGTATTCTAATTGGGTAAACAAGAGACAATATTATAAGAGAATTGCATAGTGGTGGTTTGGATGGAAATTTTGGTAAGACAAAGATAACATATTTGGTGGAGGAAAATTATTTTTGACTAAATATGAAGATAGATGAAACAAGCTATATTTCAAGTTGCATGTTATATCAGGTGGAAAAAGGATATGGACAAAATATAAGGCTATATAGGTCATTACCAATTCCAAGAGGACCATGCACATATTTGAGTATGAATTTTGTGTTGGGATTACCAAACACATAGAGACGTAATGATTCAATTTTTTTTTATTGTAGATAGGTTTTCTAAGATATTTCATTTTATTAAATGTAATAAAATTAATAATTCCACTAGATTTGCAAAAATATTGTTTAAGAATATTTTAAGATTGCATGGTCTTTCAAAAACCATTACATCATATAGGGACACAAATTTTATGAGTCAAAATTTAAGGACTTTTATGGAGAAAAATGGGGACTAAGATATAATTTAATAGTACATATCATCCCCAAATATATGGACAATTTGAAAATAGAAGCTTGGAAAATTTATTGAGATTCATAGTTGGAGAGAAGCTCAAATAATGGGACTTAGCTTTACTGCAAGATGAGTTTACATATAATAGTTTAGTAAATAAATCAATAGGAAAATAAGATTTTTAAATTGTTTATCAGAGAAATATTATGAGTGTTTTATATTTGGTACAATTACCAATTGCAGAATGAGTTAGTGATGATGCATAAGCATTTGCAGATAGTATACAATAGTTACAAGAATTAGAAAGAAGAAACTTGCAGGAAAGTAATGAAAAGTATAAAGTAGCAATAGATGTCAAAATAAGGTGAACAATATTTAAATAAGGAGATAGAGTGATGGTTTACTTGAGTAAAGAGATATTTTCAAAATTAATATATAACAAATTGAAGTACAAAAAAATTAGACTATGCAAAATTATGAAAAAAATCAATGACAATTCTTATGAGGTGAGTTTACCATAAAATTTTGATATCCCTCATATATTTAATGTTTCATACTTATGTGATTTCCATGGAGAAGATGGTGAAGTTGAAAAATATAAAGAAGTAGATTGAAAATAATAGGTGTTAAATAAGATGAAAGAATAGATAGTGCATGCTTTAGATAAGAAGACACCAAACAAAAGATAAGGAAGTTATGATAGGTATTTGGTATAATGGAAAGGATTACAGCATGAATAGAAATCTTATATTTCATAATGAGAGTTGAATAATATTTATAAGAATAAATTTTAGTAGTACAATCAAATCAATTCGTAGGAGCTGAGTTGTTTTCAATCAGAGGAGAATGATGCAAAAAAAGAAGCTAAACTTCTAGATCCATAAATTTTGATCTGTAGTTTTGTTTGGTTCCCATATTTAAGATAAAATGAATATCTATAAAATTTCAATGCAGCTAAAACCACCCTTCCAATTATGGGACACTTAAAATATTTTTTAGAGGCTATACGTGACTATCTGAAGGTCTAAAATTGTAGTTTAATATTATTTTTGGGTTTTTTTTTATAAATTTATAAATTGTCTATTTTTTAATCAAATTTGAACTTTAGTTGAAATTTTTATAATAGGTTGATTTTAGTATTTTTTTTTATATGATATTTTTAAAGATACACATGTGTACATGCAAAACTTATAAAAATAGAAACTACTAAAAATAATAGGTTAAATTTTATTATTTTTAGAGTTACAATTTTTTTTCATGTCAACTATAATTATTAGTTGAGTTTATTTATGCATGGATTTTAATAATTTGAATAATTCAATACAAATCAATAATAGTTATTAGTTGAGTTTATTTATGCATGGATTTTAATAATTTGAATAATTCAATACGAATCAATAATAGTTATTGTTCATAATCTAGGACTATTAGATTTTCATTTTTCTTGATAGTGTGCGAGTTCATTACCACATGTCATCTATGGCCACCAAACACATAATGACCTAAGAGATATGGAGGTTATTCATACTTAATTAAATAATCCAAACATAGATATTGGTGAAGTAATAACTTGGTCATAAATTTGTACATCTACACTAAATGAATATGTGATAAAAGGTTTACTAGACACATATTTCCCAACTCTATTCCTTCACATAAGGTGTGATTGGTTAGATCCACAATTAAAGTTCATACATTTTAATGAATATGTAAAGCATATAATATTCTATTGAGATAATTATTTTAGAACATAACCTTAGTTTACATATCTCAAGATGTAGAGGATAATGTGAAATTGAGCTCAAAATTAATTAGTAGTATTTATAAAGAAAAGCATTCTATAATTACCCATTGTAATTTATGAATTACGTGAACACATGGAGAATATATAAAAATCTCATCTTGTTGATTTTTTAATGTCAATGGAAATAATTTATGAGGAACATTTTGATATTGGATAAAGTGTCATGAATAATTAAAAGACCTATTACATAATATTATAACACCATATTATTTAATTTAAGTGTAGTAGACATGTATTGGCCATACCTCTATACACAGATGCTAGGAACCTCACCTAACATAACATGAAATGCATAAAGATGGTGATGATAAAAATAATTTACCATCCACATATAGTGGCTTATTATATGCACATTTTAAATTAAACATTTATAAAAGAGATACTAAAAATGTTTATGAGGATAACAGATTTATAATGTAGATATTAATGGGAACAAAGAGGATCTCCACATGTGCATAGTTTCTTATGATTGGTTGGAGCAACAAATATGGAAATTTTAGATTGGAAAAATAAATAAAAAGATAAAGTTTCCCAAAATTATTTCTATCAAAGTATGCATGCACAAAATCCTTAGGGAAATACAAATAAATAAAGTTACAAGTGAGAAATGATTAACAATTTATTTATCTCTAATATATAAATTAACTACATTATAACAATATAAATGAATATAATTTTATGTGATGTGAAAGGAATATATAATTTGAACTCACATCCATGTTTGAATAACACATTGAAAATTAATCAAATAGATACTAAAAAGGACAATGAAGAAATTGTTGATTTTGTGGAGCGTCATACCATGTGCAAAGATGGGGCCTACCAATGAAAAAAATAAAGGAAAGTTTGCAGGTTAGAGGGATTATTATGAAATAATGTATGAAATATTTACATATACAAGACTAGTAACATAAAATTTAATTTGATGCAAGTGTAATTAACCTTGGCCATTGTATATCGATGGATCAAATTTATACATAGATGTGGAGACAGGTGATAACAAATATTATCCAAAAATAAATTATGGCCACGTCAAAATTAATAATCGTTATGTGTTGAAATTGTGTCATGCAAATGTAGATTGGCAACTAGTTCTTTATAAACATTCCATTCTATACTACATTATAAGTATTATAAAAAAGTAGATAAAAGTATAGAATCATCTTTAAAAAATTGATGTGACTTAAAAATGTTCAAATTTTGAAGAACCTACTATAGGAGTTTATAGACATGTAATAACCATTTTTGTTTGAAATACATATAGGGAAAATGGATACATGCTAGATGTCACTGTAACTTCATTTAATGGAGTCTAATAAGGTATTTGTATTGTTTAATGTTTGGCATAAAGTTTTTAAATATGTGATAAAAGAGGATGATGAAAATTAAAGCCATAGAAAATCAATTGTTGATAGGAACATCAATTGGCCTTGCCTAATGGAACATGTACCCCTCATTGAGGACAAAAAATCTAGATCTATAATCCTAAAATTCATAGAGGATAAAAGTGGAAACCAAGAGAAATATGTGTTATTGTGAAAGTATGCCCTAATTTTTTAAGCATCCTAGAAAAAACATACTCAACAATTTGTGGTCTTTTGTTTGTTAGAGTTATTATTGTACAAATCATATCATGATATTGAGAGAGACATTGGCATTGATAGTGATACAATAAAATCAAATTGGGGTCAATTTTAATATAATCCTTGTTATATATTTTAGGTTATTGAAATAAATAATGTTAATTAATGAGAAATAAAGAATGAAATTCAAGATATTATCTATGAAAACACAACAAGAAATGAGTGGTAGATCATATCTAAGCTATGTTAATGGTAGTTTCTACATGTTTTTAAGATTGATATATTGGTTTAAAAGTATATTTATAAGTACACACCTTATAATTATAAGAACCTAGGTGAAGAGAAAATGAGAAAAGATCTTAAATTCATAAGCATGGAAAAAGATAATGGATTACTTACTATGGAATAAATGGAGTCTAATTTATATTTTGAATGCCTCAGTTAGAAACAAAAAAATAACCTTTGTTATAATTAGTAGACATTATAATCAAGGACATTATACAACTATATTACATATGATAATCTAAAGAATGGAATGAATAGTAAAATATTTTCTTATTGGAAGTATTAATAAAGCACTTATTGAGTTATCATAACAATAATGTTACCCCATTCTACTACTTCATTCAATAGGAGTTAAACAATTAGAAACTGACACATCAACAATACTTATAACCTTGTGAATGCCTAGTTTATATTTTGAAATATTAGAATGAATAAGATTAATAAGATTTAATTAAAAAAACTAAATGTCTAGATATATTTTTATTTATCATAAAAGCTTTAAAACTAAAAAGTTGATTCAAACTATAGATTCTCAACTATGTCAAACATTTCCAGAAAATGTTGATATGTGCTTTGGTGGGAGATCCAATATTTTTTTTGGATATTTAGTAAATTTGCCTTTGGTAATGGATAAATCTTCTTATGGAAGCATAACACAAAAAAAAAAGATATTATTGGAAAATTTTATAACTATTTTTATGGTACATAAGGTTTTCAGACAATAAGGTCAAAGTGAAGAACAACAAATTTTTTGGAAACTTTTAAAAAATGTAAGAGAATCACATCTAACCATTAAATATTGGAGGTTGTTAATGAATAGAATTGATGCTTCACTGGTAACAGTTGAAATGATAATTTTATTGAACATATACATTTATTTTCAATAATTGAAAATGTGCATCAACATAATAAGAGAAAATTGTATGTATTGAACGAACATATTACCCAAAAAATTGTAACTATAATACAAAAAAATGTTATAGGGCTAGATGATAAACAATTAGAAGCTAAATTATTAATTTTTAATGGTGCAAGGATTATACTCACAAAAAATGTAATGGAAAAAATAATCCTTGTCAATGGTCACTTGGTTATGTTCAAAACATTGTCTACAAACTTGAATTGACACCCATAGAACCACCTATATATGTAATGGTTCAATTTGATAAATACATAGGTAATCCTTTTGTTGATACAACTACAAATATAATTCCAATCACCCTTATAGATATGGGCCATGTGTGTCAATTAAATTTAAAATTGTCATGAGGATTGGCAATCCACAAATCTTAGGAATAAACACTTAATAAAGCCACAACTGATATAGGACTTTAAAAATACTAAATTTTACCTTTGTTGCTATATCATGTGTCAATTCATTATATGGATTGAGGATCTCACCACATTTCTTATATGAAAATTTTGAGAGATTGAAGAGAGGAAAAACATTATAGAAAATAAAAGAGGAACAATAAATGTCTCAATTATTGGAAGATCAAAAGTATAATGTTTGAATATCATACAAATTTTTGTTACACTCCAAAATATATAGTCATATATGTACTATTCATGCATTACTAATGTTGTGTTACTCTTTATTTTAAATTTTTATTAAGTTTATTAAACAAAATGAAAATGAATATAAAAAATATTTGTATTAAATTTATTTTCTTGAACAATCAAATATTTACTTTTACCTTACGTAACGTAACAAGTGCTACTAGCATGTAGATGTGTAAATGTGTGTGTGTAGAGTGTGTGATGTGTGATGTCATGTGTAAAGATGTGTGTGTGTGTGTGTGTCACAAACCCAATGTAAAATAGTGTAACTCAAATGTGTGATGTGTGTGTGTGATGTGTGCGCGCGCGTAGATGTATCGTGTGTGTGTATGCTATAGTTATTATATCACTATATATATATATATATCATATATATATATATATATATATAGTGTATATATATACTATATATGTATGTATATATATATATATATATATGTATGATATATATATATATGTATATATATATATATGTATATATTATTTTTAGTAATATATATATGTATATACTATATATGCTGATATATCCTATATCTATATATGCACTATATGTAAGATATATATATGTATATAATTATATATGATTTTACTATTTTTCATCATTTACCCTTACATTATAACCCATGTATATATGTTATGTTATAATATGTATGTTCTTTAAAAAATATATAATAGATTAAATCACTTATTAAAAATGTATAATATTATATGTATATATATATTATTATCTATATAGTAACCATAACATGTTAATGAGATGTTTAAGAAAATAACATGTTCAAATGTGTGTAGATCAATGTGTGTGTGTGTAAGCAATGATGTAATGTGTGTGTGTGTAGTGTAATGTGTGTGTGTGTGTGTGTGTGTACTCATGCTCAAGATACATATTCCATCTTATGTTATTATCTGAGAATACACAATGATTAGATATAGACATCACTAATAGGAATACGGTGCAATCAGTCTCTTTATGTGTTTGTCACATAGATCTATCTACCACTATATGCTCATCACCAAGTTAAACACAATGCCAATTAGTGTACATCATATATTAGTGAATATCATAGATTTACACTCCAAATAATTATGAATGATTCATTTCGTGGAGAGGTTGACTTAACCATGACTTGATTAAAGAAATCCATGAAAGTCATTTTTTGAAATAAATCACGTCAGTATTATGTGTAAGTAACGAGATATACTGAGGTGCGAGGAAATATCGGTATGTTATAACGACCTATCTTAAATATTTTACATAATCAAATTCCTTTATTTAACCACTTAATCATACATTCAAGATATGCAATAAAATTAATAATATGCACCACATTAGAGATTGACAGAGAGAGATATATTGTACTCTGCGCATTGACTATTAGATGAGAGAGTAGAGAGACCCAGACATGTATGCTAGTTATTATATCACTAGAGAGATAGACATACATCATAGAGAGAGATATCTAGGAGATGTAGAGAGAGAGAGAGATCAAAGTTTTACATCTAGACCCAATGTGGGATTTTAAATATTGTAAAACTATCTATTTAAATGATGCACCAAATCAAGTTTACATATTTGCAATCACCAACGTATAGGATGTATAAACGCCTTTGTTAGTACCAACATATCCTTTGATTTGTGATCACCATTTGCACTTTTGAAAGATAAATAATTAAAAATTTATCTATGATTTTACTATTTTTCATCATTTAACTTTACGCTACAAACCATTAAATATTTCATTTTAAGAAAATTATTTCTTTAAAAAATGTATCTAATGGATTAAACTACTTATTAAAAATTCTAGTATTATACAAATATATATTCTTGTCTATTGGTAACCATATCATGTCATATCATGTTAATGAGATTTTAAGAAAAGAACATTTCAAATATATGATACATTGATTTATTGTAATTAATGGCTATTTATTTTATTATAATATTAATTTTTATTTTATTTATATTTTACTAATTGATAATATTGATCTTAAGTTATTATCTGAGAATACACTATAATTAGAATTGGCATCATTAATTAGAGATGTTGCAATCAGTTCCATATATTTTTCAATGTTTCAAACCACCACATAGATTCATCACCAGGACAAATATAATGTCGATAAGTTTCATTTTACTTGAATATCATAAATACATAAAAATTATGAAGCAATGCATCCAGGTGGACTTAACCATTATTGATTAAAGGAATCCATGTAAAATTAAAATCAATCATCCTGATTTAAACAATTATTATTTTTAATGATTTCCATGTCTTACCTTATTTTTATTATAGACTAATTATCTATTCTTGCCAAGATTTTTGAGCTAGTGAAGTTAATATGATGTTTGGTAGCATGGTATTTCAACATCAATGTCTATTTATGAGTTTACTATGTTGAAGGTCTATCCAATGCTCTTTCATTCTTGTACCAATCAATCTATAAGTTTCACCAATGTATGATTTTCCATAGGCACATGAACTTTGATAAACTCCTTTAAAATAATTTGGTTCAATGGGATATTTCATGAAATCAAGGAATTTTTAATGCTATTTAGAGGTGAGGATAATGTGTTAATATTTTAAAATTTAAATGTTTAGAAATTTTATCCATAACTCCTTGGATGTAAGGTAGAAGCACCTTTTTTTATATGCAATCCTCATTAGTTGACATTCAAGTTCTTCAATTTCATTCCACTCTTATGAAAGCCTTATTAATTTGTAATGTGGAATATCTATTGATATTAAAGAATAGATGTAAATGCTCCTTTTCTTGTTCAATATGGTCAATATTTGAGATCCTCAAAGCTATATTGATTAGAGTAATAAGACCACCCATTTTTG
>JARHVA010000112.1:7682500-7959958 GCA_037957365.1 Torreya grandis | reverse complement strand
GGACAATCTATGTGCATTTTTCAGGTTTGATCAATCGTATCTAGTATGAACAAAGGCTTAGAAGTTGACCATGTTTTCATTCATAATGACTGTGTGTATAGAAAAGTGTTTGAGCTAATTAACCATTAGTATAAAGGTGATGTGATGGATATGGGAACTTAAGGAGGACCTATATATCATGTAGCATGGATAAATATGCTATAAAGTGTTCTTATGTTCCTATTTTTCTTAGTGAAGTGCCAAAGATGTGAATGGGCCATCATAGGACCTAAAAGATGACTTAAGCCTACTTAAAAGTGTGTTGTGCTTAAGTGTGACCCATGTTATATGCCTTAAGGGTAAAGGCATGTGTTGTGGACAATAGGAAATATTTTGATATTTATAATCATTATAGTTATATAAATGGTGAAATCAAATGAATTAGTTTCTAGAGATTTTGGAGAGAAGACATTGATGAGAGACTTGTGAGTAGGTGCTCGAAGTAGAGGCTTATGTAGACTGGTGGAGTATGTTTTAAGAGTGTAATAGAGACCTATTAGAGAAGAGTGAAGAGGAGACATGTGTGAGATAATCATGTGTTTTTAGAAGATAGAGGAAATACATAGGTCAAAGTGAGGACTCTTTGTATGACCATTTGGTCATGTTGTTGGTGTTGTGATAAGCATGAGAAGTGTGGATTGATCTAGAAGGTGGTTTTTAGATGCACGATGAGTGTGTAAAGATGTGAAGGAAGTTGTGTTATCAAAGGTCCATCACCAGGTGTTGAAGACATTAGTTCAAATGTGGAGGTGTTCATCTCATAGGTGGTCAGAAGGACTTGATCTTCCTTAGGGGTAAGTGTTCCTTGTGAAATGGTGTTTTAAAAAAGGTTTTAGGTCAGAAGGACTTGAAAAATGTTGTTGGTTAGAATAACTTGACCAAAAGGTAGTAAAAAGGAGTTGAATGTATGAGGAGTAGATGCTCCTTGTGAAAATGATGTTTCACTAAATTTGATTAGAAAGACTTGATCAATCTCTTGTTTGTAATCTCTTATAGGATAAGTAGTCCATGTATTGCAGGGTTGAGAGTGGGTTTTATTCCTTATGAGGGTTTCCCACAGGAACTGTGTTGTGTGTTTAATCTTGTGTATACATTGAATGAATGAGCTCTCTTGTTAATGTTGCTTAATCAAGTTGACATATGTTGAGTATTTAATAGTTTGTAAGGATTGGTTATTGAAATATCTAAGCTCAATGATTCATCCCCCCTCTTAGTGATTGTATCTCTAATAGGAAGACCTAAATATCAATGTTGAAATAGGCATTAAAAACATTATAATGTGAAGGGGAAAAAACCATAAGTTTGGATGGTATAAATGATCAAGTTCAGTAAAATATTTTACAATTGAGGGTGCACAATTGCCAAAAAAAACCTTCACCAACAATGAAAATATTTAACACTAATAAAATATAGTTAAATACAACCATATAAAAAAATTGATCATGGTCATTAATTTCATAGGTTGTCATTGATGTCAAAAGTTGTCTTGGCTACATGATGCATTAATGAAAAAGAGGTTAGTTGGTGGTTTTGAGGGTATATGCTAGTGTTTCATATTAGTGAGGACAAGGTAGATGTTTTGAGGCATCTATAGGTGTCTTGGTGAAAGATATTAAAAGATTCATGAGTTTAGAGTGAGAATTTGAATGAAACCTAATGATTTTTATATGGTTCATGTCAAGGATATACACATGGTATGTATACCTATGTACTTATTCTTGAGTACAAGGTTCTTGAGAAGGCTTGTGCATGGGATGCCTAGTCTGGTGTAAGAAGGAGCATGATGGCTCTATGAGATGAATGCACAAAGGAATAAGAGGATGTCTGAAAACATTTGAACATGAATATGATTTATTGAATTACCTAGGTATGTTTCAAAGTGTGCCTACAGAGGTAAGACCTACATGTCTAATATACAAATAAACTAGTCTTACACTCTGTCTGATCTAACTAGGGGTCATAAGATGTTAACAAGACCTATAAAGGATGAAAATTAATGGTAGAGAATGTGAGAAGTTGTTTGAACATGTGAATAAGGTGTAAAGTGCATGAACAATAGCTAAAGGGTCTATTACTAGGCTTAATAGGATTTGTAACTTAAGAAGCTAAGTGTAAAGTGATAAAATGTGACCAAATGGTGTATGAGGTTCAGGTTCTAAGGCAAGTATGGTCAAATAAGCATCAATAGAGGTGTATTTTTTTTTCAAGAGTTCTCATAAAGTATGAACTCCTAAGTTAAAGGACAAAGCATAGAAATGAGTTTGAAGGCCTCTTGTATGTGCAGAATGAATAGAAGAAGACCTGAGTAGGATTTTCTCATGTTTTTTGGCACATGTGACTAATGTATGGGAAGATGAGATTTTTGGAAGAGATGGAAAAGGGTCATAGCTATTATTTCTAAGTATTAGGAGTTGGTTTTAGGGGTAGAGTTTTATGAACAAATGTTAATAATGGAAACCAGTCTAAAACCCTCATAATGACCCAATATGGAAGATCTTATTGGGAGGTGTTCATAATGGCTTATTGACCTAGCTTAGTGATTGGAAAATGTATAAGACTCTCCCAAGTACCACAGATGGTATTGGTTTATTAGAAGAGTGAGTGGAAGCTATAAGAAATCCCTTATTTCATATAAATTTTGTATAACAAGCAGAGTTGACTGAGTCAAAGTTGCATAATGGATAGAGGTTAAATATTATGAATTATAATTCATGCCCATGGTGGTTTATAAGAAAGTTATCTATCTAAAATATGCTAAACTGGTCATGTAAGTTAACTTATTATTAAAAAGTCCAATAGTAAAGAGAGTGAGAAAAACCAGGCAGAAGTGAGAATGAGATTAGGGATGTGTTTCCATGGATTAGGAATGGATCTAATTGCGTGAGATTGTTTTTAAATACTTATAATACATGTACATATTGATTATATGTTTTGAATGTCAATGAAAATGTTGAAAATGGTTTTCACAAGATGACTTATGTAGTGATGAGACAGTAAAGGTGTAAGGTTCCAAGTTTGGTCTATATATTCCATATTTGATATTAGAACTCTATATATTTGTGTTTATTAATGTTATAAATATATATACATATAATATTTATACATTGGGACCTATTTATTATATCTATATAGGTGTTGGAATGCAAGATCATCATGACTGGTTCACAAGGAAAAACAAAGTTCTAAGAAAGTGAGAATGATTAGTTGGAGGCTAATTACACTTCACTAAGGCATAAAATGAAACTTAGGTTTTTTTTAGGATATAAAATACATATACATGATTTATATAAGGTTGAGAGTTAGTTTAATAAGTTGAAATATGGAAGCTAAGATGGCTTATTTGGTTGTGTTAAAATTGTGAAAGAGAATATTAACAAATTGGTTTGCAAGACTAATAGTTGAAAATAGATCTTATGATATATATATTGGAGGATATTTTAAAGGTCACATAATAAATATTAATGTTCATAATAATTCATGAATGTGTCCTTCAAGGAGTTGAAAACAACATTCTTTAGAACTATGTTTTTAGGGTCTTTGATAGTTTTTTATGTTAGTGAAATTGATGATCGTGTGCCATTATGACCAGTTTGGAAGTACGCCAAGCATGTGATGATGTCTTATATATTCCATAGGATATTATATATGCATTTGGAGTGTTTAAAATATATTATGATGATGATTGAGATGAAATTGCTAATGACTGGGTTCTGAGCAAATTGATAGTTCTGAGTAAGCTTTTTGATGAGGTGTTTGTGAGTCTTTGGAGATTGAGTGATGGAGTCTAATGAGATTTATGATGACCTTGAGGTCATAAATTTTCCATACATATGTGTATTGCTCCCAGAATGTGTTTTTATAGGTTATTTGAGGTTCGTCTTTAAAGATAAGGCATAATGGTGATTTTAAGATGTGAGCGAAGGATTTGTGAATTATTGAGAATGGAAAAGGTTAGTTGAGATTGACAACTATGTATTTGAAAGGTTTTAGTTCATTGGTATGCACCATATTTGACATAGAGAATGAAATTTTTATGTGGAAAAGATAGACCTAATTGCAATTAGGACTCTAAGTAGGCCTAAAAGAAGAAAGAGATCTAAGTGAGTTTGTCTGACCTAATGGTGATATTATTTTGATTTATTCTTATGTGTAACATGTCATAAGAAATTTTTTGGGTCTAAATCTAATGTATTAATGTCTTGGTTGACCAAGAGTGTGAGTGATCTAGTGATTGGTATACGTACAAGGCACAATAGGCCTATTTGGGCTAGTAAGAGGTATGTGAGTGCAAACAAATAAAAGTGTAATTTGAGGAGTAGAAGGACATCATGAAGACCATAAATAGGGGAGTATAGGATTATTCATGAATATCCAACATAATTTTTGAGTATGATGACAAGGTCAATTGACCTAATAAGCCTAGTAAGAGGCATAATTGAGCGAAGAAACCTAGAGGCTATTTTGAGAGGGTTAGAAGATTGAGAAGAGCTGAATGAGTTGATTATTTGTTGAGAGACAATAAAAGATGCATCAAATATGTATTATTGATGTATGATAGTGAGTATAATTTAGATATAGAAGATATATAGTTGAGGAAGAGGTCACCATCTGTGGATTGAGCAGTAAGGTGTCTTGAGGTGATTATGTTGGTTTTGATTGAGTTGGTGCTTTGTTAAGAAGGAATGAGAGCTGCCTTGAAATTTGGTGATTGCATAAGTATTCTTGAATTGGATGATTTGGTGTTGTGTAACTTAGGGGGTTTGTGCCTCCTTTTAATTTGGTGCTTGTTAAAAACTATTTGAGTGGGTACTTGACTAGGTAGGGGTTGGTACTCTTTGCGGAGTTTGTGCTTCACTAAATTTTGATCTTGGCATTATAAGACTATAGTACATTTGTAGGGTTAAATGGGTTTTATTACCAATGAGGTTTTCCCACATATCTCTTATGTTCATATGTTGATATCTTGCTTCATGTTTAAGTGACTAATTTTCTATGCATTACTTGATCACTATATTGGTTTGAATAGTTAAATGAAAAGAATGATTATTTTAAGGGCACTGATTTACCCCCTCTTAGTCACTATGCTTCCAACAATTAACATCAGATTAGGTCCTTTTGAGATGGATTGAAAGCTTGGAGGTGATCCTAAAATCACAAGATGACTAAGCCACGAAGGAAAGAGACTCAAGAGCTAAGATATGTGATCAAAGCACTTGAGGATCAGATATGTAATTTGAAGGGTGACATGGCAAAACATATGAAAAGGAATGAGAAGAACATTAAGGTTACTAAGAATCAATTAAATGTTGCAACTATAATCCTAAGATCAAGAGAAGTAGAGTGTGATCAGTTGAAGACCGAGCTAGGTTCTTTGAAGGTTGAGCATGAGCAGCTCATAGTCAAAGTCAAATGAGCATCTCATAGATTATGCTCTTTAATATTAGACTATTTTGGCTAAGATAACTAGCCCCATGGCCAATGAAGAGTTAAAATATCTCTTCAAATATAGTCTCTTACCATCTTTACATGAATCAATTATGCTCAAAAGATTCTCTTCCTTCACTAAATTATGTCACACACTAAAGGAAAGAGAAGTCAAACTAATTTCAATTTGAAAACTCAAGTACACAATTATCTCAATAATTAAAAAACAAGAGTAATAACAAAGTGTCATAAAAATTCAAGGTCAATGATAGCAAGAGTTAGAATCAACCTACAATTAATGTGGCTTTTGAGCCCCCTTAGTGAATGGTTTTATCAACACCTCCTTGACATACTTTAACCAATCTACTAGTTTCTCCAGCCAAAGTTTTACAAAATCTATTGGAATGTAACATCATATCTCTCCCTCCTATATGAGAAGTTGACCCAATAAAGCCTCTTCCATGGGAATATGATTAGCATGCATTTTGTGAGTTTCACAGGGCACCAGGCCATACAATAAATAGATGCATTAGTTTGAGACACAAGATACAAGATTTGATAGATATCAATCAAATTGATCTTGGCACTTTAATTGAGCCTCCTCAAGCAAAGAAAACATAGGATAAAACCTTGAAAAGTTTTTAAGATCCTTTTCCACAACATTTTAAATAAGAAGCAAGGGACACATCAAGGGTTCACCATGCATATCATGCACATCTACCACCAGATACATACAATGCACCTTTAGTTGAGACACATCTTTTGAGAAACATGATTGGTGTATATGTAAATAACCTTGCAATTTTGGCCTTTAATTTTCAATTCTGACTACTCAGGAATTTCATTAAACATTTGTCTTGAAAATTATATACTTGTTGATTGCTTGTTCAAATGGATATCAAATATGATTTTTATGCCTTCAAAGGACTTATATGATGTCTATGCAAAGAACTAAATGCAATTCAACTCTTTGATTTTTTTTTTGGATTTTCAAATGCAAATATATGAATACTATAATGAGAAAGTGCATCTATAATAATATGAAATTTTGACAAACACTTGTCATGTAATTCAAGAATGAGGAAGTTTGAAAACTCATTATTTGTTGATATGATGTTTCTAATTACAAATTTGAGACTTACAATATGAAAAATATCAATTACTAACCAATCCAAAATGAAGTGTGAATGAGCTATAATGGCTGCCACAAAATTTGCATACAATGTACTCAAAAAATTGATAATTGCATAGGCAAATTGAGACCAAGAATCTGATTTATTGATGCCAAATTAAGGACCAATGATCAATAATGAATTCATAATTTTTGTAGAATTCTTTTAACCTTTCAAAGGTGAAATTTCCCTCCTTGAAGTTGGTCGCCCCTACCTTGGTGATGAAAATAAAATAATAAATAGTTGTAATCTTCAACCTCCTCTAATTTGTCCTTAAAATGATTGTTTTGATGATAGAAATTGATTTCTCAAATACCCATAATAATATGCTTCTCCAATTGAAAGTTATGAGCAAATATGTAGGTCTCATGTAAGCTGGTTGACCTCTATGATAACAAGTAACAAATCTAATATGCAGCTTCAAACTCTCCAAAATTCACTCTAAATACTCTCAAATGGAACACCCTTCTCTCCTCAACAAAAATGATGCTAAAATAGAAGTCAAAAGGCACAAAGCTGAAGACTCCACACCCAATCGACCTCCATGAATGTTGAAGCAATAAACCCCAATATGAAAGACTGAAGTATCTCTCACCCAAATTATGCAACCCTTCAGAGGATATTTCACCACTTCAGTATTGCCAACCAAAGAGAGTGACCAATCTTAATGACTAAAATAGAAATATAAAAAAACCCTAGGCTCCATAAGTAATTCATCAAAGCAAATGTCATGTACTGGATGTGAAACAATGAGCCTAGCCCTCTTTTTATTCTTTTTCACCAAGAGGGGTTGGCCCCTTCTACAAGATTCTCCCTTTTAAAATAATATTTAATTTCACTTTAATAATGTTAAAATATTATTATAATATAAAGTGAAAATAAACATTATGATAGGAGAAATACATTATCTCACCCCAAAACCATAAATAATCAAATGTGAAGCCATAAGAAACTACCCAAATGACCCTCTCAATAACTCCTTTGCCTACAAGGGTCTAATGATAGGCCAAACTCTAACAATGTCTAAATACTAGTTAGAAGGGGACATTACAGTATATAATTCGAGAGTTCTAGCTAGACCTTGTATCTCCTTCCAAGAGTAGGAGATAGTCGAGGATGATTCAGATTATCATGCACTCTTTATCAGAGCCTACATATATAATCATCCTATTCATAGTGTTCTCATAGATAATGGATCTAGTGTGAACATATGCACTATGACATTATTATATCATTTGGGATATTTAGAGTAGGATATTACCTCAAAGGATATAGTTATCAATGGATTCAATGGGCACATACATAGTTCATTAGGTTAGATTATACTTCCTCTACAGGTTGGTCCAACACACATGGCCACACCATTCACTATTGTTCCCAATGTAGGAGTTTTCAATATGTTACTTGGTCAACCATGGATTCATAAACATTGAGCAGTACCTTCTATAGTTCATAGATACATGAAATTCATTCATGCTAATCAAGTTGTTATAGTTGGTGGAGTTCCATATGAGTTACCACTCCCAACTTCAGAGCCATCTTCTACTTAATAATCACCAGTTTCAAGTCAACATCTACTTCCAATTTCTCCCCTAGTTATAGTTCCTCTAGTTCTAATTCAAACACAATTGAGGCATTCATCACCATCATAGAGAATTCATACACCTACACAACTTCAAGATTCTAGATAATTCACACCTAGGGTGGTATCATTGAGATATCATGCATCTACTCATAGAGCACACGTTTAGAGAGCTTTTCATACTACCATATGGGTCCTTAAGAGCCATACAATTGCATCCACTTCTCAAATTTATAGGGAGACCCCACACTTAGTTTCTATTTCAAAAAAAAATTACATATATAGGTTTTAGAGCCATAATCTTAGCATTTCCATCATGCTTCATAATCATGCACTATCCCTATCCTTGATACAGGACACCATGATAGGGAGTCTCCCATGAGACTCATCAGTTAGTATCATCCCTTCTTAATTTACTTGTACACAACTTCTCTTCAATTTACATGTATATAGTCTCCTCATGATTGATTATACATATTTCAAATAACTCAAAATACAAAAACACTCAAATATTTTAAAAATACATAAACATTCAAATAATTCAAAACAATAAAAATATTTTGATTGTATGCATCATCCATAATTTAAATTTCTACTATCATGACTAGATTTACATTTGTTATTCTATGCTATTATTTGTCAATTTATCTACATTACCATGTTTCACTTGATCTTATTTGAGTGTTTGCAATAACATCTAGATCTTTGATTGCTTCACTCCACCTATTAAGGGGGAATTCTACTTCTACATTCAAGACATACATTGATATATTTACCCACTAGGGGCATCTTCTATATGACTACACCATCTAGGTTATGTCATTTCTACACCACACACTCTAGTTTTTATGTTGACATATATTACTTACTAGCTTACACAAATTACTCTATCAACACTCACTAGTATATAACACTTGTGTATTTCTTATAATTTACCTAGTCTTTTACTCCATGTCTTGCACACTTTCATTTCTTACTTTGATTAGTTAGATGTGACTATATTTCTAGTTTTTACATGATTTATTTTCTTACTTTGTGTAGATAGATGTGATTGCATTTTCTTAGTTCTTATTTATCTCATGTATGTGCCTTAGGACATTTTCCAATGTATTTTGCTTCTATGTCTTGTGTGTGCCTTAGGACATTTGCCAATGTACTTTGCCTATACTCTTCTATGCGATTTTGTCTTTCACACCAACTTTGGTTGTTTCAATTATATGTGTATGTGGCATTTGAACATGTGTTATATGCTTACCTTCTAGTTTGAGTGACATGTGTCCATGTCCCTTGTTTGTTTTACCCCTTGGCCACCCTTATATGATTCTTACTTCTTACCTTGTGTGCTTATTGATTGATTGATTTTTTATTATTTATAATGCCATGATCCACATCATGCATTATTCTTGATTTCTTGGATGCCATGATGGACATCATGCTTTATCCCTCCATGAAAAATAACAACTAACCAAACTTCTAGTTCTAGTTCAATACATTGCACATGATATTACATTGCTATATATATCTAGGCATACCCCTGTTGATCTAACAATATCTCATTACAAACCATGTTATATCTTGAGATATCTTGTCAATTATCATTGCTATATCATATATCTTTACAACATAACACACTTGTAGGTATCTTTATTTTGAGGGTAGTCATTGTAAGGTCTTCATTCCTACCCTCAAAAGAGGGGGAAACAAATAAGGGTTTTGTCATAGAAATTAGAGATCCTAACAATAAAAAATTAGCATTTAGAAAACTTAGAACAATCAAACATCAAACCAATCAGAACAAACTAGGAAGATAGTGAAAATGCCAAAACAATTACTAGATTTGGCCTAGGACAATAGTGCCAAGATTGCACTACAACATCAATGCCATTACTGTCTATTTTTTATGCTCCTATCCAAACAATAGAAAAATTATACTTTCTAAAAGCAAGAAGAAAAGTAGTTCATCTATAGTTTTACACAGTCAGACAGTTCAGAATCAATAATTTTTAGTATACTTTCAATCAAAGAATCTAGATATAGGGGGCATTATGTGTGGCATGATGGCTCTCACTTCTAGTTTAAGATATGAGAATTAGTATAACTTCTAGATCAAAATCCATGTTTTAGACACTAGTGATTGGAGGAAATGTGCATGGCATATTTGTTTTCTTTTCTTTCCAAGTTTAACATTACCCAAGTATTCTCAATAGTTACATGTCTTATTCCATCTACAAGTGGTTGGCATCATTTTAGAGTGGCTTTCATATAAGCCTAACTTCCACATATTTAAAGTGGCTTTCATATAAGCCTAGTGCACTAGTTTCAAAGTGAGTTTTCATATAAGCGTGGTGCACTAGTTTTAGAGTGGCTTTCATACAAGCCTAATCTCCATCTTTCAAAGTGGTCAAGAGTGGCCTAGTTTCCAACATACATTCAACTATCCACAAAAACATTGTTAGATTATAGAGCATTCATGGAATTCAAGATCCATCTCATATGACATACATTTCATACTAGTATCAGTTCATAGCATCACTTCAAAGGGTAACAATGGAGCCAAAAGATTAGTTAGCCTTTGTATTCTTAAACCACCTATTCAGAGGGATTGGACACATAGTCTAAACATAGATTAGCACATGCATGACCACCTAACTTCACTTAGTGGGTGATGATAGAGATAAAGGCCCAAAATTATCCAACATTACTCTTGAGCCACTCTCAACAAATTGAGCACTTAGCTCTATTTGTGATATTAATCTTGGTACAACATCATCCAACATTATCCAACATCACTCATCATCATAATAGGTTTTGTACTAGTTCATGTGTTCAATGAGGTTTGTTCATTATTTTCTCTTCCTCTCTCTCTTACCCAACTTTGTAAATTCCTATTTTAGATATAACGTATCTAGTAAGAATTGATCTATTCTTTATTTTTATTGCAGGTCTATACTTCATAGTGTGCTCTCTCTATGCACACCCAACATCACACAGCTTCGTGAGCTTCACCCTTGAAAATAATTTTAGGTATGTTTTCTATTCTCCTTTATCCTAGTATATTTATTTTATACATCACTAAAATAAAGAAGGGCAAATGTAGTCATATAAAATGTGAAAATTGGTAACTTGATTGTGGCTAAAGACACCCAACCCATAGGTCCCTCTTGTTTGCTCTCATGACCCTCATAGGCATATTTTCATTGATTCTCAGTCATTTTTAGCCTTTCATACTTGATCCCAATTGAGCCAAACCCATTTTTCCATGATTAATCCATCCCCCTAAGTCCCATCTACTTAGGACAATAATGTGACACTTAGACTATAACACCAGTGCCACTCCTACCTACTTTCGATGCTCCTGTCCAAGTGTAATTTTGGATCCAATGGTTAATACCAGTATCTATCCATCTCAAGTACATCTAGTTTAGCATTTTGAATATTCATACACTCAATTTCATAAAGAACATCAAGTAGGAGAACTACATATGGCTTGATCCCTCCTCAAAGTATTGGTATGTAGGCAACCTACCCATACAAGGGGTATGGATACACATTCAATGAATTTTACACACACTAACCTCACTCTTTCTTGAAATTGGTCAAATCATAATGGAGTATAGGGTTTGAAGAGATAATCTAATCTACAAGGAGCTCTACAAACTTCCATCTATTAAAGCTTCATGGATAAGGTCACAAAGACTTGGTGAACAAAACCCAAAAAGCTCAAATCCTCAATACAATAGTGGTGGAGGTGGACTAAAGTACTTGTGCCACTCCTATCCACTTTTAGCACTCCTATCCAATCATAAAATGAAGGTCAGAGCTTAGTTTGTGATAGTGTCCTAGTCGTACATAGTGAATCTTAGATCTTGTCTCAGTCATATCAGCTAGTTTTAAGCTAAGCCTTATTTTCTCCATTTTATTACTATTTTTAGAAAGGTCAAAATTACAATCTAATTTACACAAATTAGTAGCTTAATTATTGCATATTTATTTACTGGTTTTATTACTTAGACCTTTTAACTAAATTAAGAATAATACACTAATATTTACAAAAATAGCTTAAATCAGATGTCCTCTGATCTAATATTTGTTCCTTATGTTATATTTTCACCCTCCATATCTTGTCTCTTAAAATCAACAATCTCATCCTATGTGAACATATGGGCCTCCTCTTATGTAGTCCAATTACTGTAGGGATCAATATCATCTAAATCAAAATGATTTTGTTATACATTATCCAATTTTTTTGTGTCAATTCAAACACTTTATTTCACAAAAAACTAGGTCGTTAATGCATTGTTTTTTTAACTTGTTGAATTTATGTTGGTCATGGGTAAAGGAAGAATCAATTTGTATCTTGCTTGAATGAGAAACTAAGCCTACAAGCCTTCTTAAGCTTATTTTTGACAACTTAAGAAAAAAACAAGAAGTATTTGTACTAAAAAACATTTATCATGTTCACTTAATGTTCTTCCAACTCATCCTTTTGATCTTCACCCTTTGGTTTGATTGAAAATTCAAAATATGCTAAAACAAGGGGTTCTAGCCTTTACAATTAGGCTTGTTTTCTAAGTTTTTAGAATATCTTTCATTCTAAACACCAAAAAACTTTACAATCACTTTAAACACTTCATGTACATCCTAATACACCTTTTGACAAAGTTTTATAAATTTTGGAGGGTTTATTTTAATTTTATTATAATTTTTATAATGAAAACCCTAGTAGGCCTCTATATAAGCCAAGGGCATTCAAAATTTGTATAATTTAAAGTTTAGAGACTCTTTTACAAATATTCCACCTATAGAATGTCTAACCTACAAATACCTACTCTTCCATACAATTTAAAACTTTGAACAATCTTAAAAAGTAGATAAAACAACTTTTCTTAAGCTATACTTGTAGGTTTCTAGACAATAGAAAACCTATACTTCTTCTATAACATTGAAAATAAAATGAACGCCTTATAAAAACAAATTTATGATTGTAGAACATTAAAATTTAATTATAGGAATACTCAACCTGTAATTGCAAAGAGAAACTGAAATGAAATTTATTTTCAATATGTTTATGCAAACCAACTAAAATACCTTATTTATGAGCCTTTTTCACTTTTTTATTTAAATATTTGAATCTTTATCTCTATTTTATGTCTTATAAAACTCTACCCACATACATTCTCTCTCCTAATCTTCCACTCTTCACTCTAACTCCTACAATTTCTCCAACTATCTAACTAACTAGTGAACTCAACTCAAATTGACCTTAGTTGAGTTTTTACTTGATTCAATATGAGTTTAATACATTATAACCACTTAAAACATGTAATAAGACCCTATTATACCCCTACATGAAGGATCATGACTTTTCAATATTACAAGAGACAAGAAACCCCTTCAACTCTTTATAGTAAATTTAAAAAGATGAATTCATTATTTTGGCAGGAAAACTAGAAAGACCTCAAAATAACCAAGAAAAGATAAATGAAGCATGGTAAAGGATTATTATTGACAAAACTTGACTCTGTAAACCTCTAAAAGACCAAAATATACAAATTTCAACCTACTATATACATGAACCTATTTAGAGAGCAAAAATTATTCATGGGCTCCTACTCATGAGGTCTTCAACATTATTGTCATGTTTAATTATTTATGAAGGTGTCATCCATATTACATCTTCAAGTGGATTGTTTCTCCATTTAACCAAGTATTGAAAGTACTCTTTACCTCTTTCTCTTTTTACAAACTTTTTATCTAGAATAGCTTCTATCTCATCTATTTTTACCTTACGTAATTGTTATTCTAGGTCAATGTCTTGTTCATTAATGCCATCAGATGCATTTATTATATTTTCCTCTCCTCAAAAAATATAGATTTATGCCAAATTAAAAATGGATGAAATATCAATTTCAAATGGGAGTTCCAACTCATAAGCATTGGCATAAGATTTACCTATGACCTTACACAGTCCAATTTTCTTCAAATTCAGTTTGTTATATTCTCCTTTAGAAAATGTCTATTTTCTAAGATGTGCTAGGACCAAATAACCTATCTCAAAATTTACTTATTTTCTTCAATTGTTTTTTGACCTATTCATGAAACTCTTTCATAGCTATGGTACAATGTTCACCTTCAACACTTTTCTCTTGCCCACCTGAGTTTATCAGCTCAGAGACTCTTCTTGGATTGATTCCATAAATAATTTAGAATGGGATGCAGCCTATAATTCTATTTGGATAATCATTGCATGAAATTTTTTTTGAACTAGTGTTTGATCCCATTATTTTAGATGATCACTTACTAAATATCTAAGTATGTTTCCTAGACTTATGTTAACAACTTTATTTTAACCATCAATCTGACGATGGTAAGCTAAACTAGAGGTCAAAGTAGTTCCCAATTTCTTCCAAAGTGTTCTCCAAAAATTTCCCACAAATTTTTTATGCCTATCAAACATAATACTTCTAGAAAGCCCATGCAATCTTACTAGCTCATTAAAAAATAAGTTTACAATATTGGTGGCATCAATTTTTTTATTACAAGCTATGAAGTCTGTCATTTAAAAAAAATTATCAACCACTAAAAATATGGATTTATTACCTTTATTGTGTCTTTGGAAGCCCAAGCACAAAATCCATGTTTATGGAATCCCATAGACTATTTGAAATAGGCAATGGTTGGTATAGGCCCACATTCTGAATTTTCCCTTTAACATGTTGGAAAAATTTTCATTTTTTCACAAATATCTTCACATCAGCTTACATACTTGGACAATAGTAATGTACATTTAATTGATCCAATTTTTATGTTTGCCAAAAATGCTCTACTAAGATGCCACTCTATTTTTTCTTTCATGGATTTTCTCTCATGGATCCTCTAGATATGCATAACTAGCTACCTCTGAATAATAGTCATTCTTGTGTCATATAACCCATCCATGGACTATTATCCATGATTATAGGATTGTCATAAGATTCATAGGGCTCTTTGAAATCAATAAATTCCTTACACAAGTCTTTCAATGATTCAAATCCTAAAATATTCACTCGAGATTCATGCACAATCAGATTTATTATACTTAATGCATCTATAACTTGTTAGCTTACCAATTCTTATGCTTGAAAAAAAAAGAAAATATTTTCAAAAACTCAATCCATTTCATGTTCTTTTGAATCAATTTGCTTTGACTATTAATAAATTACATGGCATGGTTATATGTATAAAGTATAAATTCTTTAAACAAGTAGGGCCTCCATTTATTCAAGACTTGCATAATGGCATAGAACTCCTAATCATAGGCTGGGTATTTATTCATTATTTCATTTATTTTCTCACTGAAATAGGCAATAGGTCTTTCCTTTTGGCTTAAAACAATTTCTATTACGAGCCCACTAGTACCACATTCTACTTGGAAAATCTTGTTAAAGTCAGGTAAAACTAGAATAGGTTGCTCTATAATCTTTTTCTTTAAAAGTTTAAAACTTTTCTTATCTGATTCTTACCACTAAAAATTCATTTTGTTCCCTTTGATGGTTTCAACTATTGGAGCACAAATACTATTAAAATTCCTAATGAACTTTCTCTAAAAGATAGTCAAGCCATGAAAACTCCTTACCTAAAATACACTCATTAGAATAGGCCATTTTGTTATGGATTTGACCTTCTCTTTTTCCATATACAATTCCTCTTAGGAAATGATGAATCTCAAATAAATTATTTCTTAATAAAGGTGCACTTCTTGAGATTGATTAGCAACTAGTTTTCTTATAACTTATTTAATTCCATTCTATGGTGTTTAAGATGTTATTTTGACTAACTTTAAATCAGACTATCATTAGGTAAATAATCACAAACTTACCTATGAAATCCTTGAGCACTTCATTCATAAGTCTCATGAAAGTATTTGGAGCAATAGTCATCCCAAATGGAATTGCAAGCCATTCTTACAATCCAACATTGGTCTCAAAAGTTTTTTTCCTTTCATCTCTCTCTTTGATCCTTATTTGATGATAGCTACTTTTCAAATTTATCTTGGAAAATTACCTTGAACCACTTATACAATCTATTTGATCATAAATTCTAGGAAATAAAATTTTGTACTTGATTATGATCTTATATATACCTCCAGAGTCCATGTACATTCTCCATCCCTCATCTTTCTTAGGGGTTACGACTATTGGTACAACACATGGACTTAAAATATCCTTAATAGACCTTTGTCTAATAATTCACGTATATTTCTCTTTAACTCCTCATTCTCTTTTGGTATCATTCTATAAGATACCTTGCTTAGTAGGCTACCTCTTGGAATGAAGTCTATACGATGGTTAATGCTTCTCATAAGTGTCAATTCATTAAGTAACTCATCCAATACTATATAAACAAATTCATTTACCAAATTTTGAATCTCTAATGGTAGATTAGTTAGTTTAGAGGTTGCGATAACTATTTTAGGCTTGAAAACTAGTGCACAACCTATTTCTTCTTCTTTGACAAGCTATAAGAACTCTTTTCTACTTACTAGTAATACCTTGGTACTATCTTCTACTACTGTATTATCAAATTTCAATGGTATCAATGTATGCTTTTTGTAATATTTGTAAAAAATATATGTATTACTTCTTCCATTATCTATAGATTTCTTATAAAATTGTTAAGGTCTACCCAATAAGACATCAAAGACATCCATGGGAATGATGTCACACAACACTTCCTCTTTATAACTACTTATCTAAAATTCAAATTTTTATTGTTCATTAACCAATACTTGATTCCCATTTTGAGGCCATGACACTTTACTAAGTTCTTCAATCCTTTTTTTCAACTATTTAAGAAGAAACTAAATTGTTATACTAAAACTATCAATGATCACTTTGCCACACTTACCTTTAGATTTTCATAAGGTTCTAAATAAGGTCTTTCTTTGGGTTGGTTCTTTCACTTCTTTATTTAGCTTGAGTTATACTCTTTTCATCAACAAAGATGCTTCTACTTTAGGTTTATACAAATGTGATGGTGATCTCACACTCTCCTCTTCAGCTTGGGAAATTTGACTTTTTTGTATATTTTCTCCTCTTCTAACATGAATTTTTTGCATATTCTCTAGGCACTTATATTATCTATGGCCTGTATATTTATTACACCTAAAACACTTGATCTAAAACCCTCCTACTTTGCCTCTTGTGTATGGTGTTCTACCTCTGAATGAGTACCCTTCTTTTATAGTTTGAACTTGACCTTGAGAAATGCTTTATTCCTCATTTTAGACTTGTAACTGCCTTTTACCATCATGTTATCCTCTACTTTTTAAAATTCTATCTCTTCCCCTAGAATGTGTGTTTGCTTTCTAGATAGTTTTTCTTCCAATTTGAGTGAAAATTGGTATGCTTCCTCAAATAATCTTGGGGATAAAATATTAGTTGCATATTATATATTAAAACTTAGACCATTGATATGTCTTTCCACCTTTTCCACAACTTCTTCTATATGACTTGATCTGATTGTTAATCTCTACAACTCCTTTGTATAGTCTTTCACTATCATGTACTTTTATTTTAGGTCTTGATGCTTATTAAATAGATTAGTCTAGTAATATTTTAGCATGAATTTACCTTTTAATTTACTTATCATTCTATCCCAACTTTTGATCTTTAGTTTATCTTTCTTTCTCCTCTTATCTTTAACTCCATCCCACCAGAGGGATGCATGACCTCTCAAAATTATATTAACAAACTTCACTTTATTTTAATCCTCTATTCCTTTATATTTAAAATACTTGTCCATTGTAACTATCAAATCAACAAGTTATTCAACACTCAAGCTACCTTTATATATTAGGACTTATAGTTTGGGTGTAGACCCTATTCCTATGACTACTTTTCGGAATCATTCTTCCATTGTCTCTTCTTCTTTTTGCTCTACCACTAAGTATTGTGGTTATTCCTCCCCTTCACTCACATCACATTTCACAACACCTCTTATTTGAGTGGCTTATATTACCTTCAAACATTCCTACATATTTATTATCTCCTCTAGCAAAGCATCTATTGGTTGTCTTTTTTGACCTACCCTAGCACCACTTTTGACTACTCTAAGTGTCATTATTGTATTTTATTGAAAGTTTATTTTTCACAACCTACTTTTAACTTCTCTTAATGAGATATTTATCCTTGGATAAACTTTCAAATAAATAAAACTTGGCTTTGATACCAAAAATGATGTTGATGGGTAAAGGAAGAATTAATTTACAACTCACTTGAATGTGAATCTAGGCCTACAAGCCTTATTAACCTTATTTATGAAAACCTAAGAACAAATAAGGAATATTTGTACTTAAAAATCTTTATCACATTGATTTAAAGTTCTTATAACTTATCTTATTGATCTTTACCTTTTGATTTGCTTGAAAATTCAAAATATGTTAAAACAAGGGTTTATAGCCTTTACAATTAAGCTTGTTTCTTGAGTTTTTAGAATATATTTATTTTTACATGACAAACCACTTTACAACAACTTTTAAAAATTTATGAACATTTTAATACACCTTTGGACAATGTTTTATGAATTTTATAGGGTTAATTTTCATTTTAGAGTATTTTTTGTATAGAAACCCCTAGCAGACCTGTGTATAGGTTGAGGGCATTCAAAAAATATATAATTTAAATTTTAAAGAATCTTTATCAAATGTTCCACCTAGAGAAGGTATACCCCAGCAATACCTACTCTTTCCTAGAATTTAAAACTTTGAAAAATCTTAAAAAGTGGATAAAACAACTTTTCTTAGGTTGTACCTATAGGTTCCTAAACAACAAAAAACTTGTACTTTTTATACAAACCTAAAAAACAAATGAACACCTACCAAACACAAATGTACAATTGTATAAAAACATTCAAATTCACTTACATGAATACTTAACTTGGAATTGTAAAGAGAAACTCAAATGAAGTTTTTCATTATGTTAATGTAAACTTATGATACAGTCTAGCCAAAAAACCTTGATTCTATGTTTTTTTCCCTCTTTTATGTTGATATATATATTCTATCTTCCAAAACTCTACCCATGTACCTACTCTCTCATAATCCTCTACTCTTTGCTCCAACTCCTACAATTTCTCCAAATATCTAATTAGTTAGTGAACTTAACTCAAATTAACTGTGGTTGAGGTTTTACTTGATTAAGTATGAGTTTAATACATTAGAACCACTTAAAAAATGTCCTAAGACATTATTATACCCTTACATAAATGATTAGGACTTTGCATTATTTTAGGAGACAAGAAAATCCTTCAACTCTTTACAACAAATTCAAAAATTTGAATTCACTATTTTTGTGAGAAAACTAGAAACATCCCAAAATGACCAAGAAAAGACAAATAAAGGATGGGAAGGGCTTATTATTGATAAAACTTGACTCTCTAAATGCATAAAGGACCAAAACATAAAAGATTTAACCTACTATGTACATGCATCTGCATCAACTTCTCCATGTGAATAATGTTAAATTCATTATAGTTGTACTCACATCTAGAAGCACCTAGACTTTAAAGATGTGGGGTATTCCCACCCTAATATTCCCACCATGACCTTATAAATAAGATATATTAAAAATATTTTAAGTCATTAATAATTTTAAATTTGTAACTGGTAAGGTACAAGTAAAAACTTCATTTTCTATTACCTGGTGACTTCATGGCTCTCCCTCAAATAGATAGTGTTGAATAAAAGAGCCTCCATCTAGCCTAATTGTCATTATAAACTCTAAAATAATGAGGTCCCTCACCTCAATGTCATATATCATACTCTCAATGCATGTTGATATCCCCTCTATAACTTATCCACTAGCATCTACGAAGCCATCAAAGTAGAAAAACATGTGGTTGAGGTGATATGCCACTGCATGGATGGGTTGGTGGACTTGATTATTATACTTATAATAAATTAACTCCAAATGGGATCAAATTTGACACAATCCCCCTATAATAGTTTTAGATGGTCTCTTTGTCCTTATACATAGCCTCATAAATATAACCCCTTGGATTTTGCTCCTTATCTACCAATCACAAAACCCTCATTAAAGGCTCTAACACCTAAAAAGTTACAAATAAATTAAAGTTATTAAAAATAACATAAATGACTTAAAGTTTTAATTAAAATGTCAATTTACCTTGATGATCTCTATAACTCTCTTTTTGAAGGCCTCACTGAAAACTATCTTCCTTATCTTCACTCGATCAACTTTCTTGGAATACAATGAGTCCATCCATGCTTGACACACAAAAATCTACCTCAAAGGAGTTAACAAACTGAAAATACTTTTCAATGTCATAAATTTCATTACAAACCTAGTGATACCCACTCAAACAAGCTCTTTCCCTTTGGTGTGATCTTTCATCAAGTTGATAACCCAATGGCGATTGTATATATATTTTATGATTTATATAGTTTCTTCTACAATCAATCACACACAATCAAGTTTTTCTATGTCCTCCAAAAGAAGTTCAAGACAATGGATCATGCAAGGGGTCTAAAATACTAATGGATGTCTCTCCTTTAGAAGTTTTCCAACTGTCATAAATGTTACTACATTATTTGTGATAATTTGGACAACATTCATAATTCCCACCTCTAAAATAACCTACTCAAACATCAAGATCGAATTTTTTACATTTTTTATCTTGTTAGATACATTAATAGACTTCAAAAAAAACCATCTCATAATTTGAAGCTATTAAAAAAATGATGAAGGTGTAGTTATTTCAATCAGTCCATCCATAAAAAAAAGTTGTGCATCTAAACATTTTCCACCTCTTTTGATCTTCCATAATTACCTTTACATCTAAAATTGCATTCTAGAATAACTTCACTTAAATCTCCTAAAGAGGGCATCATTTGCCCTTTCTTTACAACTGTCAATGTTGTTACTAAATATTCCTAGTACGGGCTCATCGTCACATTAAAGGGAAGGTTATTGAAGTACCAAATATTTGTGCATGCTTTGTTTACATCTATATGTTCCTTGTTGTTTCATCATGTACCTTACAATAGATATTGTGTATCAGGTGTGTTTTTAGGTACAAAAAAGGAGTGTATCTAGATTAAAATCGATGAAGAAATGTTATGGCACTTTCATGGCCCATTAGTAGAGCCCACAATTTTTGTCATAGCTGTCACTTCTTTGACTATCAACATGGGATTAATGGATAGTATTATAGCTGCTTGCATCCTTGTCCTCTCTAATTTATTTTCCTCCATAGTGTAAGATATGCTATCATCTTTCATTTTTCCTCTTTTACAACACTAGAATAAGGCATGACATCACAGTAAGGAATGCATGAAAGGTGGTACATGAGATGATTTATGCCTCTTGACATTTTTTTCATGCAAAATAAATAAATTGGAACTATTTATAATGATCCAACCCACACGACATACTTTCATACAAAAGTGTGATAATTAGAGGGAGTTGTTTGCCCATCACTGACTAAATATGACTCTAATGCACTGGTGGAGGCCATTAATTGCTAATGGTATACCAGAAAACATGTTCAAAACACCACTAATTTTTTTTTAAAATAAAAACATTTAACACATTAAAATATATATTTTTTGAAAATAACATTACATTGTAAAGTTGTAAATTTAATTTTAAATATATTGATGTAACCCTACGATAAATTATTGAAGATATTGAGAATGATTCTCTATAATAAATAATTTATAATGATAAATAAAAATTACAATAGTTAAAAACAACATTTTTAATCAAAAATTAAAAAATAGTATGCATAAATTATAAATACTAAAATAACATTCAACAAAATTGAATAGGATGCATGAAATTTGAATATTAAAATTTAAAATATTTATCAAACATGCTTATAATTAAATTATAATTCACTTACAAGCTTAGATTTTTTTAAAAATATATTAAGTTATAAATCATTGTGATGAATTCTCCTTCTAATTCACTCTTGATTGCTCCAAACCTTGTGTGAATGCAATGAAGATGTGTGTTTTAATTTATAAGACAAATCCACATTTTAAAACATTTTATAAGTGTTTTATCACTATTTTCATCTAGTTATAGGCCTAGACATGTGTCAGCACATCTAGATGCATTCTAGACAAGTCCAGACATGCAAAACATTCATATAGAGCTCCTAATGAGTACTCGTGATTACCTAACAAGTACTTTGTGAATAATAATTAGAAGCTAAAAACTAGTGATTTTATTTTTTTGTAAGTTCAAATGGTATTTAACCACCCGATCATTTTTTTTTTGAGTAACCGAGTACCAGATGATTACTCATTGATTATATGCACTTGAGGTTTGCACCAAGATTCACACTCTGAGCATTATGAAACTTTCCTATCTAGAAACATATTATTTTTTGATATTATTGAATACTAGATTGTAGGTTTTTGGCAAGTGACCATGGCCCCCCTTCAATATATATATATATATATATATATATATATATATATATATATAGCTATCTTAAATTTTCTAATGAACATGGTTATAAAAATGAAATTATATATATATATATATATATATATATATATATATATATATATATATATATATATATATATATATATATATATATATATATATATAATTTCATTTTTATAACCATGTTCATTAGAAAATTTAAGATAGCTCATTCTCCTAGCCCTGAACTCCATTTGACTATGGTTTTTTTTAACTCCATATTTTTCAAACATCTTTGCAAATTCGGTCTCTATTTGTCCTAATTTCAAATAGACTACTCATGAAAAAGTATTCTTGGCACATGTGAGTTATGAAAGTCCTTATCATTAGGTAAATTTTATTACAAGCTTGATTCTTAAGAGAAATTATTTTATTGCACTTGCAATTTGCTTCATATTCCTTATGAGGGACACTTTTTAGACACACTTGCAACATGTGTCCACACTTTTTATAGTCTTATGGCCTTGTTATGGATCTTACATGGGTTGTTTCTCTTCCATCCCAACTCCATTTTTGGCACAAAAAAACTTGAAACAATATGTGGTTCTTATGCAATGAAATCATAAATATTTTCCTCACCTTTTATAGGGTGCCAAACATGTTTTATTTTTTAGGACCCTATTGAAGAATTTTTTCTCCATGGTACTTTTTTGGAAAAAATCCTACATTTTTGAAAATATTTTTCAAATAGTGGATTTGTACCAATCATGCAGACACTTATCATGAGTTTATTCACCTTCTTGTGCTATTGTTTGATAATTTCATCAACCAATTTGTTGGAGTAAAATCATTGAGGAGGGGGGGGGGGGGTGAATCAGTGAGCCCAAATAATCCAACTTAAATTTTGATTTTTACAAACACTTAATCAGTTACCACAAGCATTCATAAAGCATACACATCATTCATAGCAATGAATAATAGAGATAATGCAAGATCAATCACATAAAACATGACATACATGGGAAACCCTCTTGGGGAATAAAACTCATTGGAACATACAATTGGACTACTATTATATAATAACAAGAACCAATTTGGACCATCTTCAAATGATCAAGAAACTACCATTCCTAATTTTAGTGAGACTATAATCCCACAAGGAGCTACCGCACCTATCTAGTTGAACTACAACAACAACTAAAATTTTAGAAAGTTTTCACCTTGCAAAGAGGTTGCAACCACCATAGATGATGAGCAGCCACAAAAACACCTATGAATACATCCAACTTTGCACTAATGTCTTCAACACTAGATGATGGACCTTTAATTATCACTCTACACCTTCACTCATACTCAAACATCAAGAGCACTATTTTACCAAAAAAATTATGACCAACATGTCATACAAATAGTCCTCAAACTAATATTCTCATCAACTCATCCATGAGACACTCTACCCCTCCTTCACTCCCCAATTCACACACACAAGCCTCTCTCAAATCTCTCCCAAGTCTCATACTCAAGTCATCCACAAGCCTAGAAACCATCTCATTTGGTTCCATAATTTATAGATAACTCATGAATTAATAATATCATAATATTTCCTTGTCAACCAAAAAACATGGCTTCACCCTTATGACATCTCACATAGGTCACACTTAAGCACAATCCACTTTCAAATAGGCTTAAGTCACTTTTAGGTCCTATGGAAACCCATTCAGTGCTTTGACACTTATTCGAGAAAAATAAAACATAGGAAAATTTTTAAAATACATGGACCCATTCCACATGATCTATAAGTCCTCATTAAATGCCAACATCCATCACAATACCCTTATGCTTAAGCACAAATCAATCAAACAACATTAAGTGCATATAGTCATCGTGAATGAATAGTCACCTTCTAGACCTTTATTCATACTAAATATGATTAATCAAATCTTTATAATGTACACAGGGCATCCTTATAGAGTCTACAACATGTTTCACTAGCTAATTCATCAATAGATATTGAAAAAACATCAAAATGAGATCAATTACCCTTTTTGAGTTACTTGTAGAAAATGCATGAACACATAATTAAATTTATAGCTCAATATATTTGTTTCTATATACTTTCATATCTTTAAACTAGATTCATTAGATTCAACATGGAGTCCTCTTCATATTTTCTTTTTATAGCATTAGTAAATTCTATCTAGATCTAAAGATATGGTCCAAACACCATAGATTGGTTTTACCCTTTGTAAAATTCAAATATTTAAATGAAAACGGTCATAGTTAAACATCGAACAACATGCTTACATATTGTGTCCTCACTACTTTAGATTAATCTTTTATTGTCAATCTCATTTGATCTTTAATGCACATAGTGCCAATACCCAAATATTAAACTTTTACCACTCTACTATCATCTTGTGTCCTCACTCAGCTTGGCCAATCACACTTCATTGATCTTATTGTAAGGAGCTCAAACTTTAATGATGTTAAACATCAAACATGTTGACCCCGTTGACTTACTACACACCATAGATATTCAACTATATGATCAAGTACTCACCATTTATCTTTATACTTTACCTTTGACTAGTCATTAAACATCATGTACTTCTTGCCATATCATTGCTTCCTGACATCTTGGAGCAAATGTGCTCTATCGATCTTCTGTAAGATGCTCAATCATTATCTTTGCTAATCAACTATAATATTAACCCATTTGAATTTATGCACACTATTAGATCTAGAAGTATGAACTCCCATGAACCTTGGGGTCTCTACTAGGTCCAGATCATTAACATCATGCAAATTGACTAGGTATGGGGACCCTTGTAATCTGTCTGAGAATCCATCTTTGAGCCTTAATAAAAATTTCTACACTTTGATGCATGATCTCAAATTTAGACCATATGATCTCCCCACATAGGAGAATCCATCCATATAAAAATCTGATCTTGGTAACCATGCACCTGTGAGATATGCCACCATCAACATGCTCACTTAGAATTTTCTTCCATAGAGCCAACTATGCCTAGAACTACCTAGAAGGCCAAATTTTCTCAGGCATACCTTTTGACGTGCTTCATCTCATGATCTCAAATTTAGCACAAATAAACTAGGCTCAAAACTGAACAAACCCATATGACTACCTTCTCCTAAAATATTGACACATGCAAGATATGCCACCATAAAAATGCCTACTTGGCTCTTTCTTACCTCATGCAAATTTGTCTATGTATGGGAAAACACTATCAAAAGGCTTGGGAGCCCAACTTTATACATGCATATCTTTTGATGTGCTTCAATGTATGATTTGAAAATTAGCACATAAAAACTAGGCACAAAAATGAATAAACCCATATGATCACTTTATCCTAACACCTTCACTTGTGTAAATGCTAACTTCATCAACATGCATACTTGGATCTACTTGATCCCTTTTGTAAATTTGACTAAGTATGGGAACATAGTGACTTTTACCTGAGTAGCCAACTTTGCATCCTCATATCTTCAAATGTGATTCATTACATGACATGATATTTGGTGCATAGAAACTAGGGACTAATGTGATCATAACCATATGACCAATTCCCCTTGACTCATTCCCAAGTGGTAATGGTGACATCATCAAATTGCCTAATCAGATTTTCTGCCATTAGAGCCAAAATGTCTAGATGATAACAATGGTCAACCAGATGATATCCACACATGCATAGAAGCACTTAAAGCTTAGAAAATATATTAAGGACCTTTTGTATATGCTCAACATTCCATACTCATCCTTGAACAGCTATAACCATACCAAAATAGAAGATCAACCAATCATAATTGAAGCACACTAGAACAAGTACATTTCACACTTTGTCATTATCACTTAGACTATCAAATCTCTTCATCCACTCACCAAGGTACATTAATGATATCACATGACATCATTTAAAATAATCCAACAATCTAGTCCTTTGTCATTGATGTCAATAACCATCATATATAATAATATATAGCTCACTTTCTCTCTCTTTTCAAACAATCTGACAACAGAAACTCTTTCCCCCTTTGACATAATGAAAAAGTGGGCACCAAATAATCTTGAGGACATGAAAATACCATCAATAGGAGAAGAATATCTTATAAAGATGATATAATATCCCCATTACATTGATCCTACCTCTTCTTGCCTTGACAAACTTCCTCTTGTCCATGTTAATTCTCTCTTCTACCAAGCACTGAAACTAATGAATAAAGAACACAAAAAACCACAAAAATATGATGAAACACATCAAGAAACATCTAAGAGGGACTCCCCCTAATAACTCTAAGAAATTTCACCTTCTAAGCATCTTCAAATCTCCATACGCCATTAGGAACCACCATACATGCTTATTAGCCTTCTATCTCAAGCTACCATAAGAAAAACCAACAGAACTTCATGCCACTCATCAAAAATAAAACATGCACTAAACCAACATGAGAACTCACCTTGAAACAAAAATACCTTGATATTTTGGAAAAATAGAGAAAAAAACACTCTTCTTCAAAATAGGCATATCTAGCCTCCTTGTAACCCTACCTAAAATTTGTTGAGCCCATAATTTTCAATAGACACATCTTCAAGACTTGAAACTTCACATTTTGAGAAATTTTATATTCTTTCTCATGCACACCAATTTACATCACCAAGTTCATCATCTGCAACATAATTCCTTCACAAACCTACTAGCTAATTAGTCCTCAATATTAACAAAAATTTGAATAACTTGAGAAGCTTAATTTGACAACCCATTTGGCCCATTCAACCTATTAAGAAGCCTCAGACCTCAATTCACAAGTCAAAAAACTTTTCTAGCATAGCTTAAAACCCTAGAATCTTAAAACAAATAGGATCAACTAACCTCCTTATGGTCAACACACATATCTAAAACTTCTATCACACCTAAAGACACCCATCACACACTTCTAGACCAAAAATTGAGCCTTCACACCTTTAGGAGACTTGAATTCCTATAACCCATTTTAGGCCTACTTTCCCTTAAGCCAAAAAATGAGAAAACCAAGAGCACTAAAAAATATTCAATTGGCACAAAACATACCTTTAAACCACAAAATCACCTAGATCACATCACAAAATAATGCATAGATCTTTTTGAGCACTAAACACATCTTGACATTGCATCAATTTCATTATGCCATCTGGAAACACCCATTTTGATCTTATACTACAACTCCTTCACAAATCCTTGGGGCAAGCTCATGAACTTGTTGTGCCCCCTTAACCAAAGACCTTCTTTGATTGACATTATAATCTTGAGCACACAAACTTGCTTTTCCACATGAAAAGATGTCTCCTAAGAAGCATAGGTAGAGACACCCTACTTCACAATGTCCTAGAAGAATGTGAAATCAAAATTTATAAAAAAATCCTCATATTCCTTCTCCTCCTTGGTCATCTGATACTTGTAGTTATTCTTTTTAGGCTTATGAGAAGCAACATGCTCAACCACTACAACATTTTCCTTTTCATCTAGAATTGGATTGACAATACATGAAGATAAAAAAGATTCATGGCATATCTTTCACCTATAGAATCTTCTTTTCATCTTAGAACCTCATCAATAGGCACAACTAATTGATGTTTTTTTACATGAGACAGCTCAATAATAGTAAAATGTTCACTTGGACCCATACATACCTCAGGACTAGCTTCAACCAGTGCCTTGGTCTTCTCTTTGAGCTTGGTCTCTTCACTCTCAACATGAGTAGACAATGAGACATCTTGGAACTCTTCATCTTCTAAATCATTCTCCACCATAGTAAACATATTACTTAGACCTGTAGTCTCATCATGACTCACACTTATCACCTTTGGCTTCCATTATTAACTTATTTTCTTCCTTGCACTCTACGAGCCTGATTAAACTCATTTTGACTTGATGGATTTTGTTTGTAGAATCAAGCAATGTGACCTCTCTGTTCACAATTGTAGCACACCATACTCCTTGATAGAAACATAGTTTGTCTTACTTTATTTGGAAAGAAAATTGTAATATGTCCTTTTTCATGACAAATAAAATAACCTCCCCTTTTTAAAAATGAATCGCCTTGTCTAATCTTATGTGGAAAATGGTTTGGAAAGTGTCCCACATCAAGATATTTAAAGTACTTAATTATGTTCACACCTTTTGACTGATGATCCCTATCATAGTCCCATGCAAATTCATTTTTAATAGGTCTCTTGCACTCTCTAGCCCTATGACCAAATTGATTACATATATAATAGTAACTATTGAATCTTGCATACCTCATGGCATTTAGCTATCTGATTTGATTTGTCTTTACTCTTATAGCACTTTCATTCTTCATCTGATGAATTATCCTCAAATTTTGATTACCCTATTTTACATTAGTCTTCATCTTGTCTTGAGTTACATTATTTTGTTCTTCTTCATATCCAAGATAAGTTATATCACTAGCTTTCTTTTAACCACTCAGAATGTTGTCTAGATCATATGAGCTCTTTTAAAATCTCATAAATGTCTTCACCTTACTATATGTCTTTTCTAACTTAGATTTCAAATACTCATTTTCAGAAACATACCTTTAACATTCATCTTCTTTAACTTTTACGCTTGTAGATAGAATTTTCAATAGATAACTAAGATCCTTGATCATATCTTCATGATCCTTGGTGTCTTCATTAATTCTTACTTCATACACATTGAATTACTCCTCATAGTCTTTGAGTTTAGATTTCATCTTCTTATTGATCTTCTTCTCAATCTTTAGTTCTTCAAGAACATTCATCAATACAGTCTCATAGTCCACCTCATCTTTATTATCATCTGAATCACTCCAAGTAGACACCTTCTAATGTGATCAAATTCCTTCCTCATCCATGAATAGAGCTTCATATTTAGTAGGATCATCATCTTCATGATCATATTTTGTGTCACTATCTTCACTCTCATCTAATGAGCTGTAATCTTATTTAGTGTAGAGACTCTTCTTGTTTTTGAAGGACTTCTTTTTGTTGTTAAACTTTCTAAATCCTTTCTTCCTGTATGTCTTCTTGTTATAATCTTGGCCTTCAACATACTTTCCATCATATTTATTCTAATGTTTATGAGGGAACTTAATAATAAAATGTCATATCTATTCACAATTGAAACATTTGAAGGGTAGTTTATCTCTATACTTTCTTGAGGCTGTGTTCCATTTCCTAGTAATCAAAGCAATTAGTTCATCCTCATCAATGTTAGATATGTCATCCTCTTTGGATTTAATATCTTGGAAATTATTCTTAGGCTTCATCTTTGTCTTGAATGTAGCTTATTTCTTTAGAGGTATATCATCATTTACTCTAATCGCATATGTAGTAAGGATGTCATGCAATTGATCCATCTTCAACTAAGTAAGATCATGAATTTATTCTATAGCAAATACTTTTGGATCAAACTTGAGAGAAAGATACCTTAATACCTTTTGGACTATGTTAGCCTCTTCAAGGTTGTCTCCAAGCCCTCTGATGATGTTCACAATCTCATCAACTCTCTACAAAAAAGATACCACAAAATATTCTTCCTTCATTTTGAGAATTTCAAATTGTCTTATGTGAGTCTACAACTTATCAAGCTTAACCTTTGAACTTCCTTTAAAAATGATCTACATTTTGTCCCATATCCCTTTAGCAAATTCACAATGGATAACCTTTATGTGTTTAGTCTCTGAAAGACCACAAGTGATAACATTCATAGTTTTGGAATTGTTCTAAAAAAAATTCTTTTCTATAACACTAGATGGAGGAGTAATAGGAACAACATAACCATCCAAAAGATATTTCCATACATGAAACCCTAGGGACATAATTTATTCCATCATCCTTACACTCCAAAAAACATAATTGGATCCATTGAACATTGGTGCTTGATTATTGGATAAACCTCCTTGACGACTACCCATATTGTACCTTGGATCATCTTCAAGTTGTTAAGCCTTTACCAAAGGAATCTCTTTAATACCAATTCTTGGAGGTAAAATCATTGAGAGGGAGGGTGAATCAGTGAGTCAAAATAACCTAACTTCAATTATGATCTTTACAAACACTTAATCAATTACCATAAGAATTCATAAAGCATACACATCATTCATAAAAATGAGCAAGAGAAACAATGCAAGGTCAATCACATAACACATGACATACATGTGAAACCCTCTTGGGGAATAAAACCCAATAAAATATACAATTATACTGCTATTATATAATAACAAGAACCAATTTAGACCATCTTCAAATGATCAAGGAACTACCATTCTTGATTTTAGTGAGACTGCAATCCCACAAGGAGCTACCACACCTATCTAGTTAAGCTGCAACAACTAGAATTTCAACATGTTTTCACCTTGCAAGTAGGATATAACCACCTTAGAGGATGAGATTTCATAACAACACCTATGAACACATCCATCTTTGCACTGACGTCTTCAACACCTGATGATGGACCTCTGATTATCACTCTACACCTTTGGTCATACTCAAACAGTAAGAGCACTACTCTACCAATAGAATTATGACCAATAGGTCATACAAATAATCCTCAAATTGATCTTATTATCAACTCATCCACATGACACTCTAACCATCCTTCATTCCCCAATTCACACACACAAGCCTCTCTCAAATCTCTCAAAAGTCTCACACTCAAGTCATCTACAAGCCTAGAAACCATCTCATTTGGTTCCACAATTTATAGATCAATCATGAATTAACAAGATCATAATCTTTCTTTTCCAACCATAAAAAAAGCATTCAACCTTAAGGCACCTCATGTGGGTCACACTTAAGAATAATCCACTTTCAAATAGGCCTAAGTCACTTATAGGTCCTATGGAGACCCATTTAGCTCTTTGACACTTCTCTAAGAAAAATAAAACATAGGAACACTTTAAAAATGCATGGACCCATTCCACATGATCTATAGGTCCTCATTAAGTTCCAAAATCCATCATAGTACCCTTCTATTTAAGCATAAATTGCTCAAACAACATTCTATGTATATAGTCACCATGAATGAATATATAGTCACCTTCTAAACCTTTGATCATACTGCATATGATTGGTTAAACCATCATAATTCACATAGAGAATCCTTATGGATTCTACAACATGATCTAATAGCCAATTCATCAAGACATATCAAAACTTCATCAAAATGAACTCAATTACCCTTTTTGGGTTACTTGTAAAACATGCACAAGCATAGTCAAATTTGGAGCTCAATATCTTTATATGTATACAATTTCAGATCTTAAAAAAATGTTTATTAGATGAATCATGAGGTCCTATTCATCTTTACTTTTTATAGCATGAGAAAATTCTACTAGATCAAAAGACATGGTCTAAAAACCATAGATTAGTTTTTCCCTCTATAAAATACAAATATTTAAATGAAAACAGTCATAGTTAAACATCAAACACCATGCTTGCATATCATGTCCTCATTACTTTAGATTGATCTTGCACCATCAATCTCATTTGATTTTTAATGTATATAGTGCCAATTATCAAATGTTAAACCTTGACCACTTTGCTATCATCTCGTGTCCTTGCTCAACTTGGCCAATCACACTCTATTGATCTTATTATAAGGAGCTCAAATTTTAATGATGTTAAACATCAAATAATTTGACCAATTTGACTTATTACACACCATAAATCTTTAGTTATATGATCACACACTCACCATTGATATCTATCCTTTACCTTGGCCTAGCTGTTAAACATTGTGCACTTCCTGACATCTTGTTACTTCCTGAAATCTTGGATCAAATGTGCTCCATCAAAATTTTGTAAGATGCTTGATCTTTATCTTTTCTAAACAACTATCTTATTGACCCATTTAATTATACACACACTATTGGATCTGAAAGTATGAACTCCCATAAACCTTTGGATATCCACTAGGTCCATATCATTAACATCAATCAAATTGACTATGGAGACCCTTACAATCTGTCTTAGAATCCATCTTTGATCCTTAATAACTTTTTCTAAACTTTGATGTATTATCTCAAATTTGGACCATATGATCTCCACACATAGGAGAATCCATCCATATAATAATCCTCTCCTGAAACCCATGTATGTGTGAGATATGTTATCATCAACATGATCACTCATAATTTTCTTCTATATAACCAAATATGCCTACAACTGCTTGGAAGGCTAACTTTTCTCATGCATATCTTTTTACGTGCTTCATTACATGATCTAAAATTTAGTACAAATAAATTAGGCTTAAAACTAGACAAACCCATATGATCACCTTCTCTTGAAATGTCCATATGTTTGATATATACCACCATAAAAATTCCTACTTGGATATTTTTGCATCATGAAAATTTGGTAAAGTATGGGAAAACACTATCAAAATATATGGGACCCCACCTTTGCACATGTACATCTTTTGACGTGCTTTAGTGCATGATCCAAGAATTAGTCCATAGAAACTAGGCATAAAAATGAACAAACCCATATGATCATTTTGTCCTAACACCTTTATTTGTGTGAATTCTAATGTCATCAACATGCTTAAGAAGCTCTACTTGAGACCTTTTTCAAATTTGGCTAAGTATGAGAACATAGTGACTTTTACCCGAGTAGCCAACTTTGTATCATCATATCTTCGATTATGATTCATCACATGACTTGATGGTTGGTGCATAAAAACTAGGGACTAATCTTATCACAACCATATGACCAATTCCCTTTGACTCATTCCCATGTGGCAATGGTGACATCATCAAACTACCTACTTAGATTTTTTGCCACTAGATCCAAAATGTCTTGATGACAACAATGATCAACCAGATGAAATCCACTCATGAACAAAAGCACTCAAAGATTAGAAAACATATTATAGAACTTTTACACATTCTCAATATTCCATACTCATCCCTAAACATCTCTAACCATGCCAAAATAGAAGATCAACCAATCATACTTCAAGCATACTAGGACAAGCACATTGCACACTTTTTCATTGTCACTTGGACTATCAAGGCTCTTCATCCACTCACCAAGGTACCTTCATGATATCACCATGACATCATTGACAATATTCAAACAAACTTTTGCTAATTTCATTCTATTTGATACATCTAACAAGGCCCCTTTCTATGCATATTACTACATTTTATAGAGGAGATTATTTTTTCTTTTCTTTAATTTCAACATCTTAATAATCTGTTTGACTCTATATATCGAGTCATTTCTAGCAACCCAAACATTTTTTTAGTGTTCAAGTAGTGGATTCATCCTACACATTCATATTTAATCATCCAGTCCAACCATTTAACACTATGGGGGTGGGCGAGTGGGCAAGGTGAGGGAGGGGTGGGTATTATTATACTCTTTAAGATTTTTACAACTCTTTATTGGTTAATGACATTAAAATGTGACACAACCTATGATCAAACTAAAATCAAGGCATATATAACATGAAAAAATATGAGAGAGATGAAGTAGAGAACTAAATAAAAGAAAATCAATATTTCTTAATAATTACATGATTTATGACATTATCTAACATGATGTGTTACATCAAATAACATGATGAATAATACATAGAGGAAGAGGGTATACATATATTAAACAATATCATTCTTCCATTTCCTTATTGGCCACATAATAGGAATATGTGAGTGGAATATATAGAGGTGCCATCTTATTGGATAGCATAAAGGATAGTATTTATCATATTCTGAGCTTAGGATATTTTTCATTATGGTGTAATTATCTAACTTTATAATATTAAAGTATCTTAAGTTAACATAAAAAGGTGAATAATATATTACATCAACAACCATCATTAAGTACAACTTGGGAAGGCTATATAAAAAAGAGGCTCAAAATCATCTTAAATATGTAATATCAACTACCCTTAATGAGGTGCCCACGAAAAATAAGTGTAAAGAAATCAAAATGTGTTGAAATTTTATAAGATATGTCATAAGGATACCTAAGAAATAAGTGCCCAAAAAAAACATATTACAATAATATAATGAAAGATGATGGTTGTTCTATCACTAAATAATAGACTAAATTAGTTGTTAAGATGTGCATCTAATGATACTCAAGAGACATTCAAGTTACATATAAATAAATAATAATCACAATAACCCCTCCCCCTCACACCACATAATGCTAAATGGGTGGAGTTGATGAATAAATTTGTATGAGTGGTCTAAATCAGCTACTCAAGCATTGAATAATAGATGTTGTGAATACTATATTAAGTCTCCACATGGGGTAACTAAAAAAATTATCAATGTTTTAAAATAAATAACTAAAATGAAACTAATAAAAAGATAACTCAAATATATCAAGGATGGTGGAAAATGGCAAACTCACAAGGATATCATTGTCAGTGATAAGAAATCATATACATGGAACCCAAAAGAAAGAATCTCCATATTAAATGAAAGGCATGGACAAAAAAACCTCAATTGTGAAAAAAGACGATCCAAAAAATTTATTATATCATCATTGATTTATGAAAATGGGGAAATGCTAAAGAACACAGTGTGACTTCTCTTCAAATAATCATAATAAACATAAAAGAAGTTGATTGCATTTAATAAATCATTCGAAGCATCATAAGTAATTATGAAAACATGTGTAACACATAAAAAGGCATAAAATATGCAAAATTATCACATATGTTCTATAAATTATAATGAGTTATAATTATAAATAGGAAAGACAAGTGTTCGCATCCCTTTTCCTATTTTCCACATAATAGGAAAGTGTCAGTCACCTATGTAGAGGTTGAAAAATATCCCTCTTATTCTAAGCATAGATAAAGTGGAATACTAGATATAGACTATATAAATAACCTAATCTAGATCAATAAAGGTGTACATGAAATATTACACTAGCACCCCTTCTAGGTGCAACTTAGGGAGGTTTAAATTAAAACTAGGAGGCTTAGAATCCTCATAAATGAAATATCACACCAACACCCCCTTTAGGTGCACCAACACTTCATCAAAACCAAATGTAGACTATGATGAAGGAATTTAACTCTCAATATATATATATATATATATATATATATATATATATATATATATATATATATATATATATAATGTCAATGAAAAACACCTGTACTTAAGTGTTAAAGGAGGTCCACTTGCATTATACAACATTTCTATGTTTGGCAACTTGAAAGATATAATTAGTGTACTCTAAGTCTACCCACTCCATGAAGAAAAATAAAGGTAGGAAAATAAATATCTCTAAAACTAGTCCAACGTTGAAGTGTGGTAGAGCTCTAGCAATATTGTGCATGAGAAACAAAATAGATACCACTAAAGACGACCTATCAGAAGTAAGATGTGTACCATTTGCCAAAAAAATATTCATAAGAAGTGAAGAGAATAGATGAATAGTCCTCAAATGTAAATAACGTAGATCCACAAAATATATTAAATCATCATTGATATCAAAAAATGGGAAGTGATAAAGAAAAATCTTTATTGACAACTAGATTCTTTCAACTTTCTCTAAATCAATATTGATTTTTTCTTTATAGACAATGCACCTGATAAATTTCCCTTTAGACACTGCAAAAATAGATTTTTTAGGGTTAAGAGAAATACCATGTAATCTACATTTTTCAAACACTTTTTTGAGGTGTTCATATTGATCTTCTATCTTTTTCAAAAATATTGTTAGATCATCTAAATATACCATAATAATCTCATTTTTCATATCTTTAAATACAAGATTCATGGCTCTCTAGAATATAGGCCCTACATTAATCAAACCAAATGACATTCATTTATATGAAAAAGTGCCCCATAGAGTTTTCAAAGTTGTTTTATGTTGATTATCCTTATTAACCTCAATCTGATTGTAACTTGAAAAGCCATCCAAAATCAAGAGCATTTCTGAACATGTAACTACTTGATGAACTTGATCCATGATGGGTAATGGATAGTTATCTTTGAGAGAAATCTGATTCATATTTTTAAAGTCTACACAAATCCTAATTTTCCATTCTTTTTATGAACTAGAATAATATTATAAATCCAAGTTGAGTGATGAATGGGGAAAATGATCCATGCATTTATCATTTTATAAAGTTCTACAAAAAATGTTCATGCAATTTTTAGATTATAATGTTTTTATTTCTACTTGAATGGTTTGGCATCTGGATTTAAAGGAATTGTGTTTCATTTCATTCAGATGAAAAGACTTGAGGTATTCATATGAATATGTTAGAATGTTAATGTATTTTTGAACCAAGTTGATGAGTCTTCTCTTTTCTTCTAGTCAAAAACATTTTCTAAAAGTAACCAACCTAGGTTACTCTACAAAGCCAATATTTATTTTCTCATAATCTATTGAACAAAGATAATATTTTTGCATATTATATTTGATGAACCTATCATGTTTGTCAAAAATTTCTAATCAGACCAAGCCTTTAGGAATCTTATTTCCTTCTAGTTTGATTATCCCTTCTTCATTTTATTCATTGGCAGCATTTTCTTGCTAAGTTTATGAAGAAGATTCTCTATAAGATGAATCACTACCTTCAAAATATAAATTTCTTAAAATTATCAATTTTCTCAATAAAATGAATGATCTGGTAATTGTCATTGAATAGCTGGTAGTTTTTTGAATTGTTTAGCATATTGGGTCAATATATAAGTTCAATTGTGTATTTGGCTTTACCAACTTTTGAGTGAGGAATAAACACTGAAGATAATACAATGAGTGTGTATATTTTGGAATTGTTATCTCTTATAATAGCTTGAATAGAGAATGCTTAAAGATATTCTATATTGTACAAAAAATTATTCTTGGAGCATCTCAAACGGTCATTTTTTACTTGATGTTGACCTTTGATTTGTTTTACAACCAGTTATGCATCACCCAACATTTTCATGTATTAAATTCTCATTTCTTATATGACCTGTAATCCAAGTAAGAGTGATTCATACTCTCTAGTATTGTTAGTACACTCAAACTATAATTTGTAGGAAAAAAGAAAGATTTCTTTATTTAGAGACATCAGAACAATTCCCACACTTGATCTTGTTGAAGAACAACTACCATCAAATTCCATCATCTAGACCTCATTAGGATTAATTTCCATGATTTATAGAAAATTCAGATCTTTTTATGACATTAATAATTAATTTACTATACCTACATCTTCATACAAGATATCTACCCTAAGATCATCAATCTTTTGCATAGTGTATTGTGTTTTCAATTCTAGTTCAAGGTGTTGTTTCATTCCTTTGAATAGAATTATTGCATGTGATAAATCTAACATAATTTCACCACCAAGTTCTTTATAGAATTTTCTGCCTAAGAGAATGCCATAAGATGTTGGGATATTATCTACAAGGATGTTGATCTTGATCCTCTTCTGAGGAAAAGACTCAAGAGTAAAATGGATGTCTTTAATTTGACCAACAAGTGGAACTTATTTTACTTCCATTAAATAACAATGACCAAATTTTTTTATACAAGTTAGGCCAAGAGCATGAACAAACTTGGAAGGCATTAAATTATTAGGCTTTTGTGTCAATTATATAATTACTAACTTCACATCCCTTAAGAAATATAGAAATGTAAAAAAGGTTAACTTTATTAGATTTACAAGTTACTACAACCATGGAGTTTACTAGATTGCAAGGTGGGGTGGCTAATATTCCTTTATTATTGACCTTATTTAGAGTGATATTTTTACCTTTAATAAATTTTACAAGCCTATCTAGTTGATATAGATGTGCTCTCAAATATTCAACTGGTGACATCTAAATTTTAGTCTTATTGACATGTTAAATTATATCAAAAGCAAGTAAACTAATAGAAGAACATTATAAAGGTTGAGATACATTTGCATTGCTATTAATAGGAGGAATATTCTTTGGATAAACAGTAATAGTATTTAGGGAAGAATCACCTAATCTACTTAGAACTTATTTTCCTTTCATTTGAACAAGAGGTGATGTTACTCACGAAATAATAACTTTCATTGAATCTTCTTGGCTTTCATTTTGTTGCTTTTTATGATTTTGATATCTTGTGAAGACCATGAGTGACTGATTATTCATGTCTCCAATATTTTCTTCATAATCATCTTAATCTAAACTATATTCTTGGAATTCATTTGTGGAGTCTCCACAAAGTTCTTCAATTTCACATTCTTGAGGATCTGGATCTTCTTATTCATTTTCTTCTTCAATATCCAAATATTGATTTTGTTTCCAAAATAACATTCACAAGTAGATTTACACATTATTGAGGAGGAAATTCTAGTGAAAGCTTTTTCTTAGGATCTTACAATTGAGGACAATCCCTTTGAAAAGGCACATAATTTCTTATTGGGATGTATTGATAAGGAGATTTACAAAAGTTTTTCTGTTGAAAATTGACTTGAGTTATGAATTTTACCTTTAGATGATTCCCTCTTTAGTTTTCCATTGATTCTCATGACATATTAAACATCCATAGATAATTTTTAAGTTTCATTCAAATCAGCTATGTTGGTTCTTCACAATTAGTAATTTACTTGTGGAAATTGAAAATTGATAAAGAACCACTTCTAATTCTCAATGTTGGTTTAGCAATCACTTGTATCTACTTGGTCATCTATCATGGAAGATGCAAGGTCCCTTTTTGGGATAAAACCAAACAAAAAAGGTATTCCATAAATCCCAACATAGACCCATAAATTATTAGAAAAAGTTGGAATTCCATAAAACTAAAATTTATTGCAATATTTTCCCATAAACTGCAAATCACCCAAAGACCTAGGTGACTAGGGTTTGGGGTTGATTTATGCCTCAAAACTACTCCAAAAATTATGAAATGAAATTTATAGATGGATAAAAATATTCCAAACATGATTCCATAATCAGATTTTCAAAAATATTATTTTCTAATTTTATATGACAAAAATACACCTGAAACTTATAAATATCACAACTTGTAAAATACTCAGAATTTATGAACAAATGATAGTTTAAAATGAAGATAAAAATGTGATATTTCAAATGAAACAATAATTAGAATTTTCCTGTGGTGGAAATCACCCAAATCTGAAACTATATAGTCAAACCCTAGAAAAATAAAAATCTAAAAATGAACAAAAATTCTACCCTTGGATTTTCTTCAAATCAGCAAACAACAAATCAACTCAGCACACTTGCAATTCTAGAAGTTTAATTGCTTCTTCAATATCTCCTTGGAAATCCAAGCACCTTGATTCAAGATTAGAACTCCAATAACCTGAAAATAAGATTGATTGACAAAAAGATGTCTTCCCAATATTTCAAATCTACTTTTTTAACTCCTCCAAGGTGGGTGAACTACTTGTGGGGGTTATTTGGTAAAGATGGACCTATTTTAGCCACTTGGGTTTTCTCCTTTAAACTCAAAGTCATTAAGAACTTTTAATTGAGGGTCAAGTCCTCATGAGGGTGTCCTCTTACATAAAGTCATTAAGGACTTTTAATTGAGGGTCAAGTCCTCATGAAAGTGTCCTTTTACTTTATTTTCTAATTTACTCCTCATAATATAGTAATTAAAATTATTTTAGGGTCAATTAAATAATAAACAACAAAATAATAAATAAGAAAATTGCCTTTTAATTTCAAATGATTAGAAACACTCTCTATCAATCTCTTATTAAAAATATTCCCCTTGCATCATCTTTTAGCCCATAAGGAATAAAATAGGCTAAAGGTCTTCAAAAGGTTGATCAAAAATCAACCCCCTAGAAAAGGGGACCTTATAGAAGAAGGAAGGTATTGCTTGGTTTAGGTCTGCACCTAGACCTAAGTCCTACACCCTGCCAAGTCTATTGAAGCATGATGAGTGATATAGAAGCATGTAATCTAGTATAATGTTCTAGTGAGATTTGATAATCTATTCTAAAGGTGTTCATGGAGATTGAGGTTTAAATAATATTGTTTTAGCCTTGAAAGAAGATGTTACGAAGTGATCTGTGTCATCCCAAAGAGGTCTACAAATGAAGGTTAAAGTTGATCATTGAGCTAGAGGAGTTGAGTTGAGTCTATAAAGCTATTATAGATAACCAGAAGTATCTTGATAATACATATTAGTGATATGAGGTCTATTTGAGTATTCATGAGGTATAAAAGAACAACATAAGAACAAGAGAAGGCCCATAAGACCAATATGGTCATAAAGAATATATGATAGAAGAAGCATGGTATTGATGTGTGGTGACCTCATTAGGTCATAGAGGAAGCATGATGACATGTTATAAATGCCATAATAGTGATCTAAAGATGACCCGTATTTTGATTTTTTGCAAAAGAGGTCTCACTTTGGAGCTAGTATCTTGATCATCATTGGTAGCGCTTATATGGATGAAGATGTCTTCAATCAAGGTATGTTTTTCTTATAAAAGATATGCTTGTTTAGCTTGATATGATCCAAGTGGATCATGAAGCTAGGGGAAGATAACTCGGGGCTCTTAGTTAGGGCTCTTAAGTATGTAAGAATTTAATATTGGTCTATAAGACTAATGTATTTGAAGGTAGAAAGTATTGATCATATGGAACACACCTAAAATTTATTCTAATAGTGGGATTTCAAGTTGGTTGAGCCCTAAACGAAAGCAAAAAAGTTTTGAAGATGATCATTCTTGTATGACATGAAGATGTTCAAAGGCTTGGGAAAAATAAAAGTTTTGTGTTGTTCTTAACAAGATATTGATTGTATGTTTCCAAGAAGGTGTCCTATAATGGTTTGAGCCATTATGGCTTGTGATTCTTAAATAGAAGTTATTTGATGCTATAAGGAGTATATGAAGTTTTTTATGCCTATCTAAGGTGGTATTGTTGACCCAAGAAGTTAGTATTGAGCAAGGAGTGGATCTTTTTGAAATAGGTTTCCATGAGACTTAGTGTTGGTATGAGGCACAATGAAGCATGTATTATGGTGAATCATAGACATAGGGGGAGTAGTTCCTAATGATGTCTTGAGGTATCCTCATTTGATGATGGTCTTTAAGATCAAAGAATAGTTCAAAATCTCACATCAAAAAACAAGGAAATACAGTTAAGCATGGTGATAGGGGGAGCTTGTGAGAAATTGGTAGTGAAAATTCAATTGAGGTATGTATATTATGAGCTCTATGAGTAAATAGGTCAAAAGATCAGATAAAGAGATGAATGAACTCAAGTAAGATCAAGAGCAGATGATAAACAATGAGGAAGGTTTGTGAAGTCATGACAATCATGTGTCAAGATGATGAGAAACATGTCAAGTTGAGAGACAATAGTTCAATCACCATAAGGTAATCATTTGATCAATTTTATATATTAGATTTATTGAGTTGAAGAGAAAAAAGACCCTTTGTCATTAATGTCAAAGGGGAAGAGAGATCAAAACTGATGGAGAGTTTATCTGTTTAAATTTAATTGTGGCTTGCCACCAATATGGTTTGTCATCAATGACAAAGGGGGAGATTGTTGCAAGTTTTAATTGATGTCATATGTTTGAACCTATCATTGATGCTAATATGCGATTTTTCTTTAAGATTGTTAATTTTAAAGGAAGTGTGAGGTCTTGTGTGTTTAAATAAGGCTAGCTCAGTCTTGGGTTGTGACCTATATGGTCTAAGGAGACTTGGTCAAAGGAGAATAATGGGATATGCTTTGGAACCTATCTCAAATATCTAGATCTGAGTAATGAGCTAAAATAGATGTTTTGACATTCTCAAAGTGATATGGTACCTTTAAGATCTATTTGATGGCCTAGTTCCTAAGCATAGAAGTAGCTTGCAGTAACATGGTGATGATGATAGAGGTATGCATGAGCTTAAAGTTGTGAAAAATTAATGGTAGAGCATGTTAGAGGATGTTGGACACTATGTCAACATGTGTATAAGACAAAGAAGCCTTTACAAGAACTCCTAGGTTAGGTATTGAGGATTAACTCTTATGTGAGAGACCTAGTATGATAGAATAGGCTTGGTACCTTATTATATAAAGTAGTGTGAGACTTGTATGAAAAAGGTTGAAAATTTATGAATCTAGTATGAGTGCATTTGATATGTGGATGAGGTGTTGAGAGCATAACAAGAAGTTTTCAAGTATGATCAAGGTCCAAGTATGATTGGTAGTTCTAGAACTAACATGCAAAGATATCTAATGTGTTCTAAAGAAGGGTCGAGTTGATTTTTAAACATGATAGAGCACATGTGAGCATGTAATGATGTTTTAAAAGTTGTGTAAAGGGTGCTTACCAAGTTTTGGGTCCTCAGTTGAAGGTGAAATCAAGAAAACACATTTTGAGGTCTCTTGTGCATGTAGCATAAAGAAAAAAGAGCCTAAGAAGGAACTTTAGATGCTTATTGGCATGTGTGATAGTTGCATGAGAAGATGAGCCTTTTGGGAGAGATGGGAAAGGGTCCTAAAAAGGTTTTCCAAGCATTAGGAAGTTGTTTAAGGGACAAAGTTATATGAATAAATGTTAAGAATGTAAACTAGTCTAAAACCCGCTTAATGACGTGATTGAAGAGAACATGTTAAAAATGGAACAAAATAGATTGGTAAAGCTATTTTTATGTTTGTATCATGTAAATAACTCCAATAATCTCTAGGTGGTAGTGGTGTGTCAGGGCAGTGAGTAGAATCTACATAAAACCCTTATATCTGAAGATTATAATTTTACAAGTAGGGTTGACCAAGTCAATACATCCAAGTTGATTGGGGTTGAAGGATAAGACTTGTTTTTTTATGTCCATGGAGTTTTTAGGACAAGATATAGCTTCTGTGTCAACTAATATGCTCACCCAAATTGACCTATCGCTAAACTAGTAAAGAGTGAAAATAATGAGAAAAACCAGTCAAAGTAAGAAAGAGATTAAGAATTGGTTGCAGTAGATTAGGGAAGGATACAATTACTTGAGGTTGTTTTTAAATACCTATTACCCATATCCATGTTGGTTATATTATTTGGATTTTATTTTGAATGGTGAAAATAGTGCTCTTAAAGTGACCTGTTTGTGTGAGTAAAGATAGTGAAAGAGTAAGTTTCAGAGTTTGATTAGTTTGGTCTATATTTGTCATTTGACCTCTATATATTTATGATTGGAGTTGAGAAAAAGATTTCTAAGGATCATCCAATTACATTAGATCTTGATTGTGATCCTACAAGTGTTAGAATTCATGTTCACCATGATTGTGTCTTAAGGTTGTTTGACTGTTCCAAGTGTGCTAGGTGAAGTGAAGGGTTTGAGACTCTATGTTAAGATTCATTGTATATAATCAAAATTTTGATGTTTTTTGAGAACTAAATGACCTATTCATGTTTTATGGAAAGTGGAGAGACAAATTAAGAGTTGTAATGTGAAATCCAAAATGGCTTGTCAAACTATGTAAGGACTGTGAGAGAGTGGCTTGAGAGATTGGTCTGTAAGACCAAAGATTGTCACTAGACATTAAGATATAACTATTGTAGGATAATATAGAGATAATAGAGGAGATATAGATGTGAATGAGATGTATTGGGAACACCATTATAAATGTTAAAAATAAACTTTTAATTGACTATGTTTTTAGAGCACTCGGGTAGTTTGAGTAGTCATCTTGCAGAGATGAGTTGGAGGTTGTTTGGTCAGTGTTGAAGAATAAAATGAATTTTAAGATGTTGATGAGGTCTCGAAGATTCATGATAATTATTTGAGGTTCTTGGTTTATCTCTATTAAAGTATGAAAATTCAAAATCTTGTTACTGTGTTTTTTAGTCTATGTGTAGTTCTAAGTGAGCCTGTTGTAGAAGTGATTTTGTGTACTTGGAGCTTGAGTGAAGGCATATAATGGACATGGTGGTAACCATAAGGTCATGGAGGCTCTGTTAATGTGATTTTATCATATGGGTATTTGGAAAATTTGATTGTATACTTCAGTTTTATGAGCTAGACTTTTTATGTTTATAAAGGGCTAATGGCGAGTAGTCCTAATATCATGGTTCAAGTGTTGAATTGAAAATACAAGTAGCATGGAGATATGTGTATATTAGAATGGGTATATTTAACAATTTTTTGAAGTTTTTGAAGTGTTTTTGGAGTCTAAAGGTGTTCCAAGTGACCCCAAATATAACTTGTGCTTAAGACATACCTAATTGCATTAGGTCTCCTTTAGGCCTATGAGGTTTTGGTCCCTATGAGTGGTGACCAACCTATATGGTGTGGATCTTAGCTGACCAATATGGGTAATATAAAGTGTTGAGAATAAAATCAAGGCCTAATTGGCATATTTAAGCGAGTTAGAGTTGTGTATATAAGCAAATGAAAGAGATATTAAAAGAGAAGAAATAGGTCATTGAGGACCATCAAAAGGGGAATAAATCATGATTAATATCTAACATATAATTTGTAGGTGGATGATAAGGTCAATGGACATAATGATTTTAGAAGAGACATATTGAGCAAGTTAGCCTAGAAGGTTGTTTGAGAGGGGTAGAAGGTTGAAGTGAGTTGAATGAGGTGAGAGACCATTATTAGATACATCATAAGAATGGTTCATGTGTATGAAAATGATTGCTTTTAAATATATATATATATATATATATATATATATAGAGAGAGAGAGAGAGAGAGAGAGATGAAGAAGAGGTCACCATCAGTTGAGAAAGCAACAAGGCGTCTTGAGGTAATCAAGCTTGTCTTGGCTAGGTTGGTACTTAATCAAGAAGGGAGTTAGAGTTGTCTTATAGGTTAGAGCTTGCAGAAGTTTCCTTGAAGTGTCTAGGTTGGTTCCAAGTCACTTAATGGGTTGGAGCCTCCTTACAAGTTGGATCTTACTAAAGGATTAATTGGGTTGGTGCCTAACTAGTGAGGGGTTGGTGCTCCTTATAGGGTTGATGCCTCACTAAATGTTGTTTCATTACTTATAGGACAGTATTCCAAGTGGTGTGAGATTGGGTTTTATCCCCAATGAGGGTTTCCCATATAGCCTTAGTGTTCATGTGTTGATATCTTGCTTCATTCTTATGTGATTTATCTTCTATGCATTGTTATATCTCAATGTTATTTTGTATGGTTAAATAATGATGAATAGAACTGAATGAAATGTTTTCACATTGATTCATCCCCCCCCAATGGCTATGATTCCAATAATTGGTATTAGAATAGGTCCTTTGAAGGAGACTTGATATCTTAAAGGTGATCCTAGAAGTATAAGATGGATAAGTTTTTGAAGATCACGGTTGAGGTTTGCATAGAAGTCAGCATGATGGTACTAGTAAGATTGAAGAAGAAGGATTATATTGAAGCCAAGTCTAAGATCAAACCTAAATTGACAGTCAAAATAAAATTGAAGATTTGTTGAAATAAAGGTACAAGTTAAGGCATCAAGGTGTCTTGCATAACCTTGGTTTAGGCCTAGTAAGAAGGTCTGTAGGTCAACAAGAGTGTTTAGGGAGCAAGTCAAGATGCTTCAAGAGTTTTTAGGAAGTTGATTTTGATGTGGATAGATGAAAAAATAAGGTGTTTACATCAAATGCATTCCAAGTTGGTTTACTTCGTCAGCGAGCATGGAAGAAGGAAGGTATTACTTAGTTTAGGTCTTCACCTAGACCTAAGTCGTATACCCTACTAGGTCTATTGAAGCATGATGAGGAATATAGAAGCATGTAAGCTACTACTATGTTCTAGTGAGCTTTGAAAAGATGTTATAAAGGTGTTCATAGAGATTGAAGCTACAAGAATCTTATTTTAACCTTGAAAGAAGATGCTATGAAGTGATATGTATCATCACAAAGAGGTCTACAAGTGAAAGTTAAAGTTGAACATCAAGCTAGAGGAGTTGAGTTTAGTCTATGAAGATATCATAGATAAGTAGAAGTATGTTTATAAGACCTATTGGTGATATGACATCTTTTTGAGTCATCATGAAGTATAAAAGAATAACATAAGAAAAAGAGAATTGGTCCACAAGACCAATATGGTCATGAAGAGCATATGACAGAAGAAGCATGGTCTTGATGTGTGGTGACCTCATGAGGTTATGGAAGAAGCATGATGATATGTTATAAATTACATAACAATGATCTTATGATGACCAATATTTTGAGTTTTTACAAAAGAGGTCTCAATTTAGAGCTAGTATGTTGATCATCAATGATAACTCTTATAAGGATGAAGATGTCTTCAATCAAGGTATGTTATTCTTATAAGAGATATACTTGTTTATCTTGATATGGTCTTTGTGGAACATGAAGTTAGGGGGAGCTAACTCAGGTCTCCTAAGTAAGTATGTAAAAATTGAATATTGGTCTCTAAGACCAATGTCTTTGAAGGTAGAAAGTATTGATCATATGGTCCATGATCTAGAGTTAATTATATGAGTGAGATTTCAAGATGGTTGATCCCTAAAGGAGAGAAATGAAGTTTTGAAGATGATCATTCTTGTAGCATGACATGAAGATGGTCAGAGGCCTGAGAATAATAAAAGTTATATGTTATTCTTAATAAGATATTGATTGTATGTTTCCAAGGTGTCTTGTAGTGGTTTGAGACATGATGGCTTGTGATGCTTAAAGAGAAGTTGTTTGATGTTATAAGGAGTATATGAAGTTTTTCATGCCTATTTAAGGTGTCTTATTGACCCAATAAGTTAGTATTGATCAAGGAGTGGATCTTTTTGAAATAGGTCTCTATAGGACCTAGTGTTGGTATGAGGCCTAATGAAGCATGTATTATGGTGAAGCATAGACATAGGTGGAGTAGTTCCTAATGATTCCATGTGGTCTCTTCATTTGATGATGGTCTAGTAAGATCAAAGAATAGTTAAAAATATCACATAAAAAATAGGGAAATGCAGATAAGCATGGTGATAAGGGGGCTTGTGAGCAACTGGTAGTGTAAATTTAGTTGGGGTGCATATATTATGAGATTTGTGAGTAAACAGGTCCAAGGAGCAGATAAAGAGATGAGTGGACTTGAGTAAGATCAAGATGATGAGATACAAGGAAGGTTTGTAAAGTCATGATAGTCATGTGATAAGATGATGAAAAAGAGATCAAGTTGAGAGGCAACAGTTTAATCACTTTGAGGTAAGCATTTGATCAGTTTTATCTATTAGGTTTGTTGATTTGGAGTGAAAAGACAAGGTGGAAGTTGAAGAGACCATTTTTCATTAATGTCAAAAGGGGAGAGAGATCATAATTGATGGAGAAGTTATCTGGATCAGTTCATTTGTGGCTTGCCATCAATGTGGTTTGCCATCCATGATAAAGGGGGAGATTATTGAAATTTGTCATTGATGTCATGTGTTTGAGCCTATCATTGATGTCAAGATGAGAATTATCTTTGAGGTCATTAATGTTAAAGGAAGTGTGAGGTCTTATGTGTTCAAAGAAGGCTAGCTCAATCTTGGATTGTAACCTATATGGTCTAAGGTTATTTGGTTAAAGGAGAATAATGGGAGATGTTTTGGAGCCTATCTTAGATATATGGAGGTTATTAATGAGTTACATAAGATGTCTTGAAGTTCTTAAAGTGATATGGTACCTTTAAGGTCTATTTGATGGCCTAGTTCCTAAGCATGGAAGTGGCTTGTAATAGCATGGTAATGATGATATAGGTATGTATGAGATTGAAGTTGTGAAAAAATAGTGGTAGAGCATGTTAGAGAATATTGGACACTATGTCAAAATATTTCTAAGACAAATAAACATTTAGAAGAACTACTAGGTCAAGTATTAAGGATTAACTCTTACATAAGAGACCTAGTATGATGGAACAGGTTTGGTAGCTTATTATGTAAAGTAGTGTGAGATTTGTATGAGTAAGTTTGGTAATTCATGAATATTGTATTAGTGTATTTTATATGTGGATGAGGTGATGAGAGAATAATAATAAGTTTTCAATTATGATCAAGGTCGAAGTACTGGTAGTTCTAGACCTAACATGCAAAGAGACCTAGTATAGTATAAAGAAGGGTCAAGTTGAGTTTTCAAGATAATAAATAAATGTGCATATGAAATGAGGTTTGAAAAGTTTTTTCAAGGTTATTGACCAAGTTTTGGGTCCTCACATGAAGGTGAAATCAAGAAAACATGTTTTGGGGTCTCTTATGCATGTAGAATAAAGAAAAGAGAGCCTGAGAAGGAACTTTAGATGCTCAATAGCAGGTGTGATAGTTACATGGGAAGGTAATAATTTTGGTATAGATGTAAAATGTTCCTAAGAAGGTTTTTAAATAATTAGGAAGTGGTTTAAGGGACAAAGTTATATGAATAAGCATTAAGAACGTAAACTGGTCTAAAACACTCTCAAAACCCTCTGAATGACCGGATTGGAGATAAATTGTTATAAATGGCATATAATGGATTGGAAAATATTTTTTGATGTTTGGATCATGTATAGGAATCGTCTAGGCATCTCCAGGTGGTAATGGTGTATCAAGGTAATGAGCATAACCTATTAAAAACCCCTTGTTTCTAAATAATTTGATGCTACAGAAAGGGTTTACCAAGTTAATGCATGTAAGTGAATGGATATTGAAGTTAAATACTTGTTATTAATTTCCATGGTGATTTTATCATAATATATATCTTTTGTGTCAACTAATTTTCTCACCTAAGTTGACCTATCGCTAACTGAAAAAGAGTGAAAACAGTGAGAAAAAATAATCAAAGTGAGAAAGAGATTAGGGATTGGTTATTGTAGATTAGGGAAGGATCCAATTACTTGAGGTTATTTTTAAAAACATATTTATCCTATCCATTTTATTCATATGCTTTGGAGTTTATTGAAAATTGTGAAAACAGTGCTCTCAAAGTGACCTATCTGTGTGAGCAAAGATAGTGAAAGAGTAAGTTTCAGAGTTTGATCATTTTGGTCTATATTTATCATTTTAAATTTGTCTATTTATGACTATAGTTAAGATAAATATGTTTTAGGATCATATAATTTCATTATAAGATCTTTATTGTGGTCCTATAGATGTTAGAAGTCATGTTCACCATGACTATGTCTTAAGGCAGTTTCATTATTCTAGGTTTCTTAGGTGAAGTGAAGGGTTTGAGACTCTATGATAGGATTAATTATATATAATGAAAATTTTGATGTTTTTTTAGACTTTAATGACCTATTAATTCTTTATGGAAAGTGGGGAGATAGGTTAACAAATTGTAATGTGAAAGCTAAAATGGCTTGTCAAACTGTGTAAGGACTGTGAGAGAGTGGCTTAAGAGATTAGTCTATAAGACCAATGAGTGTAAATAGAGTTTGAGATTTAACTATTGTAGGATGATATATAGATCAAATAGGATGTACGAATGGGCATGATATGTCTTGGAAACACCATTACAAGTGCTAAATACAAACTTCTACATGATTGTGTTTTCGGAGCACTTAGGCAGTTTGAGTAGTCATCTTGTAGAGATGAGTTAGAGGTTATTTGGGAAGTGTTAAATGCAAATGATTTAAATATGCTTAGAAGGTCTCAAAGGTTCATGATAATTATTTTAGAGTCTTGTTTTATCTCTGTTCAAGTATGAAAAGGTAAAATCTTTTGATTTATTGTTGAGCTTGTGTACAGTTCTCAGTGAGCCTATTATAGAAGTGTTTTTATGTCATTGAAGCTTGAGTGAAGATGTATAATGGACATGGTGGTGACAATGAGGTCATAAAGACTCTTTTCATGTTATTTTATTATATGGATATTTGGCAAAGTTGATTGTATACTTTAGTTTTATGAGATATACTTTTCCTGTGTATAAAGGGCTAATAACAAGTAGGCCAAATAGCATGGTTCAAGTGGTGAATTGGACATAAAGGTGGCATGGAGCTATGTGGATATTATAATGGGTCTATTTAATACGTTTTTGAATTTTTTCAATCATTTTTAGAGGCTAAAGGTATTCCAAGTGACTCCAAGTGTAACGTGTGCTTAAGACATACCTAATTGTATTAGATCTCCTTTAGGCCTAATGAGGTTTTTGACCTTATGAGTGGTGACTAACCTATATGGTTAGTGTTTCATGTGTGAAACATGTGTTATGACATGTTTCAAGTGTGATACAAGTGTGGTAAGTATCTTGGATGACCAATATGGGTAAAAGCAAGTGTTGAGTATAAAAGCAAGGCCTAATTGGCCTATTTGAGCAAGTTAGAGTTGTGGATATAAGCAAAGGAAATATATCTTGGAGGAGTAGAATTAGGTCATAAAAAACAACTAGAAGAAGTATAAATCATGATTAACATCTAACATATCTTCTATAGGTGAATTATAAGGTTAATGGACCTAATGAGCCTAGAAGAGGCATGTTGAGCAAGTGAGCCTGGAAGGCTATTTGAGAGAGGTAGAAGGTTGAAGTGATTTGAATGAGGTGAGAGACCATCAATATATACATTATATTAATATTTTAGGTGTATGAGAGTCATTTATTTTTAGGATATGGAAAATAGAGAGTTTAAGAAGATGAATAAATCATGATGAACATCTAACATATCTTCTATAGGTGGATGATAAGGTTAATGGACCTAATGAGCCTATAAGAGGCATGTTGCACGAGGGATCCTATAAGAATATTTGAGCGGGGTATAAGGTTGAAGTGATCTAAATGAGGTGAGAGACCACCAGTAGCTACATCATAGGAATATTCTAGGTGTATGAGACTTATTGATTTGCAAGATATGAAAGAGAGAGAGAGAGAGCTGAAGAGAGCAACAAGGTGTCTTAAGGTGATCAATCTTGTCTTTGTTGGGTTTGTGCTTATTCAAGAAGGTAGTTTGAGCTTCCTTGTAGGTTGGATCTTGAAAAAGTGTCCTTAAAGTGGTTGGATTGGAGCCAAGTCACTTAGGGGGTTGGATCCTCCTTGTAAGTTAGAGCTTGTTAAAGAAATAGTTGGGTTGGTGCCTAACTAGTGAGGGATTGGTGCTCCTTGTGGGGGTGATACCTCACTAAATGTTATTTTGTTACTTAGAGGAGAGTATTATAAGTGGTGTGACAATGGGTTTTATCTCGCATGAAGGTTTCCCACATAGCTTTGATGTTTATGTGTTGATATCTTGCTTCATGCTTATGTAATTGATCTTCTATGCATTGTTATATCTCTATGCTAGTTTGAATTTTTTAAAAATGATGAATGGAACTCTAAACATGCTCCACTAAGATGCAAGGTTTACGTAGTGAAAATGTAGATGGTAGAATCTAATAGAGTATCTAGCATAAGATGGGAACATAATAGCATGCCCAACAAGGTGTTATAGTTTGAGATGTGCACTAATAGGGTTCAAAATCTAAAAAGATGCTTAACAAGGTTATTTATTCTAATAAGTGATCAAATAGATGTCAGAGTCTGATAAGATGTTTAGCAAGGTATCAGAGTTTGATGAGATCTTTGGATAGATCTCAAGATCTGAAAAGTGTAGAAATAATTTTCAAAATCAGAAAGATTGTTCGACAAGGTCTCAAAATCTAAAATGTTCATAAAGAACTCTCTGAATCTGCTAGGTGTTTGGGGAATCTATAGAATCTTATGATGTGTAGAACATGATAAAATATGACAAGATGCACAGTGTAATTTTGAAATATACAGTGTGTTTAGAACTACTTAGGAAAGAAAAAATTTGATAAAAATGATTGAAATTGGAGGAAAAACTTTAAAATTTTGATGTCAAAGTTGAATAATTGCAAACCCTAGTTTCTATTAATAAAGAGAATGAACCAAAACCATAAAATCCTATAATTTTGATGATGAATAAGGTGCTAAACATACAAAATGAGAGTGATAATGGATAAGAGGAATGAGGAGCAAATGATGGGCCAAATGGAAAGATTGAAAAAGCATATTGCAATATGTGAGGAATTCATGTGTGTGAAAGCTAAGGAGTAATGGTGAAAAAATGGAGCATAGATAAGTGTCAGAACATGATAAATGCTGGCATAAATGCTAGGCCCTGAGAATTTTTTTGACATGTATAAGGATCTGCGAGTTTGATCAATAAGTGATCAGGATCTTATAGGTGTTTTCCCACCTATTGGATTCTAAAGAATGTTTAAACAAAGATGGAATTCCATTAGAGTGTTTTGTAGGTAGTCAAATTCCTTAATGTGTTTAAGCACGTATTAGATTCTGATAGCTTTCTAAATAATTAAGAGAAATTTGATATGTTTTCAACAAGAATTCAATACCAACAAAGTAAAATTTTAGTCATTTTTTCGATGTTTCTTTCATATACTCAAAATTTTGACCAATTATGAATTTTGACCTCAAAAATAGTGTGAGATATTTTGACTTAAGTAAAGACAACTTTGACAAAATTTGACTATTTTAGGTCAAAGGAATCAACACTTTTAGATTTTTAAATTCTATTCAAAAAATGGGATAATAGATCTACCTATTTTATTTATCAAATGATCTTTGAAATATTTAATTTAGTTTTATGTTTGTGGTGTGTAGATTCACATGTATTCACAATTATTCATAAACATTTTCATGTAATCACATGAAAAAATTTACTTATTATGGGTTTGGTTTATTTCATGTGTTGCATCTTCACATTTTCGCATTCATTCACACTCTTTTTAAGTTTTATGCATTACGTGAAATAATCATTTAGCCTCCAAATGTAAGCTTGTTTTACATGTCAACCTCATATTAAGTCTCATCATGAAACCCATGATCATTGCATTAACATTTGAAAACATTAACATTAGATTCACATGTATTCACAATTATTCATAAACATTTTCATGTAATCACATGAAAAAATTTACTTATTATGGGTTTGGTTTATTTCATGTGTTGCATCTTCACATTTTCGCATTCATTCACACTCTTTTTAAGTTTTATGCATTACGTGAAATAATCATTTAGCCTCCAAATGTAAGCTTGTTTTACATGTAAACCTCATATTAAGTCTCATCATGAAACCCATGATCATTGCATTAACATTTGAAAACATTCACTATGAATGTCCAATTGATCAGAACACTATCACTTCTAAACATTGAATCTACATTTAGCTTCGTAGCATATCAATCAAGGGTAATTTAACAAAGCTACATTGTGTGACTATGAAACAATTGAAGCATGCCAAGGGTTAGTACCTTGTTCAATTTCAGCTTCATAGTCTAATTATTCAGTAATTTTCATTAATTTTAAATCAATTCACTAAAATGTGACCCAATAATAAGCCACCACATTTTTATTATCTCACCCTCACAACGTAAAGCTAAAGTCTGAAGGATTGTGAACCAATAAAAGCATGTCACTTATTAGCATTACATCTACTCATAACCTTATATATTAATAATTAAGATGTTTTGCAATATAATGTTACATCTTGTGAGACTGTGACCTGATATTATGTTTCCACTTATCATTACCATGCATCTTCATGATATAGAGCCTTAGCCTTAAAGAGTATGACCCCATTGCATAATGCCACATGTTTTAATTTCACATTGTCGTAACATTGCATATCTAAAATTAAATGTGCATAAGTTTTACCTTTCTAAACTATGACCTAATGCATAATTTCCACTTGTCATTATTGCACCTTCTCATAATAAAAGTAAAATTTACACTTAACATTCAGATGAAAATCCATGACTATGAAATGATGCCACGTGGCACAAATGGAAAATAAAAGTGACATGACGGCATCTAATTTTCAAAAGTGAAAATTCTCAAAGATATGACTCATCTCAATGAAAAGAGAAGCACAAAGAGTAGTGTGCATTATATAAGACTGACTGCCTCAGCAATCCCCATTCGCTTGCAAAAAAAAGATGCAGGTCCCGTTTAATTTCCCCATTAAATAAAAAGTTTTAAAGCTGAAATTTAAACAATATGAGATATCATAAGGTCATTTATTATGATTAATACACATGAATGAATCTAATTTTTGAATCATTTAAGGCAAATAAATAAACTCACAGAGCTCTTGATTCCTCAATTTTCGTACACTTACAACTTCAAAACAAGTCTAGACTACATCTAAATAAGAAAAATAAGAATTATTTAAATAATAAGAAATAAAAATTCATCATGCATGTTAACATGGAATATATTTTCCTGTTAGGCACTTCTCAGATATTTACAGACACAAAATTCAATTTTGATGTAGTGGGAATGTGTTTGAAGCACTATATTATCATTTTCGATGAAGTAAAACATCACTACAAGAATAAAATAATGAGATGTATGCAATACTTTGGACTGTTGACAAGGTTGTAGATATAGTTTTGGATTTGTTCAAGAAGGCTAATACACATGTAATTTTGATGCCAAATGGGTAATCAATTTTTCATACTCACTTCATTACCCAGTTAGTTTATTTCATTAAAATTTTAAGTAAAGGGTAGCACATGCAAATAAAGTAAGTAGTATCAAAGTGATTGAGTTAGTCACTTATGTAAAATAATGTGTGGGTACAACTCGAATAGATGAGTAGTTTATATAAGTGGCCATTCTTTTGAGAAATAAACATGCAAACCTATCTATAATTTTTAGTCTAGATACCTGAAGGACTCCTTCAACCACTCAAGCAAAAAGTTGGATTTAATAATCTAGACTTCTATTTATGTTGGTATAAGTAGAAAATAAAGAGTGGGTACCACACGACTAGACAAGTAGTTTATAGAGGTGGCCACTACTTTGAGAAATCAACATGCAATCCTAGATATAATTGCTAGTCTAGGTACCTCAGTGAATCCTTCAACCACTCAAGCAGAAAGGCGGATTTAATTATCTAGAATTTTATTTATGTTACAAAAGTCTAATTATAAGTTAAGTGACAGTTTAATTATAACTGTAGAACTATTTATCATTGAATGTATTCTATTTTTTTCATAATATTGCAAAGAAATGGTCTTTTTATATTTTAGAAATTCACTTCTAAAAAGGACAAGGATTTTGTTAATATCAATAGAAGATTCAAAATATGAAATAAAGTCTATCAACCTTTTATTTTTGTTCTCTATTTCAAATTTTATGAATGCATGAATGATTTCAAGTACGCTAATATAGTTATGAGAATGATGTGCTTTTAATTTCCAAAGTTAGATTTTGCAAATAGCTATTTAAACTTGTTATGTATACATGGACCCTAATTTAATCATATGATTTACGATTGAATGTGCATGGTTGTAATTTATTATAAGTCATATCTTTCTAGGTCAATGTTACATGGTTTATTTGAAAACAATCCCTTTAAAATATTTATTGTGTTTATTTTGCTCTGAGTTATCACTAAAGCAGAGTAGACATTACTTTCATTGCATGTTTAATCTCACTAAGTTAGTTTGATTCAAAAGGATTTGATTCATGTTGACTTAATACAATCTTCTTTTTTGTAGTACTTAACCCTCCAATTTTTCAATTTTTGGGTGAGATCCAAACAATTTTAGTATATTTTTATATGTGAATAATTCCATTCTAACTTTATAAGTGATTAGTTAGCCCTCTCAGGAAATCTCAATGTAACATGAAACCATCTTTCTCAACCACTATTCCACCACGTGGTTATCGTATAACTAAATACCCGCAACTTGTTCTTCAAACTAGGTAACACCAATCTTAAAATGAGATGGATTTATTCCATCAAACTATTAGAACAAGTCACAAACCTGCATTAACATAATTATTGTGCCAATATTATAAGGCTTGTCATGTTACTATAATTATTATGAAAGCTAGTACTGATATTAATTATTTTTTAAATTACTAAAAAAAATATGTTTCATAATATATATATATATATATATATATATATATATATAATCATAATGAAATGATATTTTGTTATTGGCCTTATTTATTTTAGACAGTAAAATGTGCTTCGATCAATAAGATTATGCAAAAAAATCATAATGTTAAATATGGTGTTACATCCCTTAAGACTATGATGGATTGATTGAAGGTATGACTCTTACTCGAGGTCTCAACTCATTAACACATATTTAGTTTGTAGATGACTCTTCTCTTTTGGGCAAGGCTATGACTCAAGAGGCTTCAAAATTCGATAGAAAGATGAAACTTTTTAGTGCAGCCACTGAGCAGCTCATAAATGAGGACAAATCCAAGATTTTTTTTACATAATTCTCCAAGACAAAAAGTTATGATTCTTGATAAGATATGATTATGAAGAGCTTATTTGCATGTTATCTGCATGGGCATTCCCCTTAAAGAATGGAGAATCTCTAATTAGAGTTGGTTGGTTGATAGAGTGAAAGCTAAAATGTCTAAGTGGACTCATAAATGACTTTCTATGGGAGGCCAGATCACCTTGGTTAAGAGCATTTTACAAGTTATTCCCATCTATTTATATTGGATCTTTCATGTTACCCATGACATTCTTAAACAAATTTATCATAAATTCTTATGGGAAGGATTTCAACATATTAAAAAATGGGCTTTTGTGAAATGGATAAAGTTGGTCAAGATTTAGCTACAAAGATATATTAGCATCTAATCCACTCTACCAATCAGCTTTGGGTGCACACCTCGAGAGATAAATATGCAGGTAATAAATACCCTGATCACATTGCTCATTTTTTTATTTCTTTTGGAGGCTTTCTTAAGTAGTTCTTAAAATTAGAGAGGATATGATCAAAAAGTTGTTTTGGGTCATCAATAATGACACTAAATCCCAATTTTAGACTAATTCTTGGGATGGCATACCCCTTTGGTTGATCAATTTCCTCATTTCCATGGTCTTATAGTATAAATTCATCAATTCAGATGGATTTTGGTCTCAAAATACTTTAAAATATCCAACAGCAATGGGGCAATTGATAAGGAATGGATTCCCCATGAAGCATAGCCAATTCATATTCCATAGGGTTATAAAAACTAATTGGTTCATACTCTTTAGAAAATAGACCTTCCAATCTCAAATTATGTTCATGTTTTGGGTTAGGTTGGTAATAAATTTGGAGAGTATTTGGTTGTTGATGGGTATTGTTCTATTTATCCTTCCTTTGTTCATCCCCTCAAGCCTATCTTCAAGCAACTCTAGAGTCATAATTTGTGACCTAAGATGAGGTTTTTTATTTCGTTACTCTTACACAATAGAGTTTCTGGGGAGACCAACTAATGAAAATAGGTTTAAATGGTACCTTTAGATGTGAGCATTATCAAGAGAATGACGAATATAATTCCCATCTATTCTTTACTTGTCCTTTCTCTAATCAGCTATGGCAAAGCCTAGTAAATCTATTGGGGCTTCCTTGGATTGAATTTTCATCTCTTATAAACCTCTTCATAGATGGAGACACATTTTTCAAATTGATTCTTTTTCTAATCAGATTCTTTGGGTTGGAGTTTCCTTCTTACTTTAGAATATATAGGAGTGCAATGTTAGAATTTTAATTCAGATTTTCACTAACATCAGGTGGATTTGGCAACGTAATTTTACCAACATCAGAGAATCAATAATTCACTTGATAAAACATACTTAATTTCCTTCTAAGTGATGAACATTTATTCTTCAGGGGCTCCATATAGTTCCTTTTCCCCCTCGACCTCAGATTATTCTACTCAGTTTTATCTTGTTACTCCTCTTTTGGGTTTCAATCGCTTTCACTTAAATGGTATGTATTAAAGAAATCATGGATAGGTTAGTATCGGAGGTACTAGTTAGAATTATGACTTCTTTGTGGTTTTCATTTTCTCCACGAAAATCAGTATTACTGCTAATAATTTGGCTAAGGGACAAGAAATTTAGAAGTCTAAAGGAAACTTGGAAATTGGGTTGGAATAACCTTTAGGTGATTATAGACTCTAAGATCTGGATCCAAATGGTTTTGGAGCCTAGTATTAATAGCCCCAAGGAATGGAGAACTTGTAGAATCCTACACAAAATTCAATGTATTCAGCATAATTTTGATAGAGTTATCTATATGCATACTCCTAGGTAGTATAATAGAGTAATTGATGCATTGGCCAATTGGGCCCTTGATAAATCTAATGTAAAGGGGTATGTTCCTCCTCCTTTATGGTAGCTATCTTAGTTGTGCACTGAGATTTTACGAATGCTTTCTTTGGATAATCATAGCTTTAACAGCTCTACTCTCTAGTAGCCTAGATTTCTAAGTCTTTTATTAGATTTATTTGGCGAGGGGTTCTATTTGGTGGATGCTTCTAATTTTGGTCTTGATTGGAATCTAGATTGGTTCCCATTTTAGACAAAGGTTCTTACATGAGCCTTAAAGAATAATTTTTTTTGGGTTTTCACCACTACACGCATGATCTATTGACTATTTTACTTATGGTCAGGCATGTTTTTTAAGTATGCCTAAGGAGGTAGGCCAGGAGTAAGCCCTGGGAAATTTTGGCAAAAGAGATACCCCTACATCCTTAAGCCTTACTTGAATGTGGCATCTCTCTAGAGATATTTTCCACAAAACAAAATAATATATTCCAACCTCTATTAAAATAACTATAATGCCTTCAAATCTTTTGCAATTATTGCATTATTTAATGGGAACTAAATTCATTCTCTAAGCTAAATCTTTTTTTTTTAGTTTATTTTTACTTCATTAAAAGGTTAACCCATATACATTATAAGCCCCATATTTTATATTTAATAGCTATGTGAGTTTATGTTCTTTGTATGGCGAGGCTATTGAAAAATATCACAATTATGTTTTATTGGGTTAAATAATAAAGCATATGAAAATATAAATATATATAAAGTTTATAGTAATTTTATTTAACTCTTTATTTATAAAAAAATAAAGTAAATATATTTACAAAATTATTCCTTCCTTTATATATAATTCTAAAGATGAAAAATTATGTGATAATTTCTATGGGAAGCAAATGCAAAATAAAAATCTTATTGAATACTTTATAAATACTATATACTAGATAAAGGTGTTAATTTTAGTAGATCCACCATAATAGCATGATATAAAACATAAAATTTAATGAACTACAATGATTTCTCCCAAAGGAAATTATGTGCTACCTTAGTTTTTAGAGACCCAATATGGTTGAGTAAGGTTTTATCCTACAACATTTGACAAGAAAGGTTTTATCCTACAACATTTGACAAGAAATACAAACCATTAATATGATGTAATTTTTAGTAGAACAAAAAATTTAAAAATAAATGATAAAATATTATTTTAAAGTAACCCAATATGATGAAAATAAATCTAGCAAAAAATTTAGTTGAGTAAATATATAAAATATTGAATAAATTATAAAAACTATAATGAATTACCTTGTTTGAGCGTATCTTTCTAGCACCAAAATTAAGTCACTTCTCAAGATGTTGCAATTCTTTAAAACATATAGAATCCAAGTCTTCACCAATCATTTGGCTATTTCATTATGTATAAAGTTCCTTTTAATTAGACAAGTTAAGGATTTTTTTTGTTAAAATTTATAATCTATAATATATAACAAATAAAATTTTATCATATAATTTAAAGTTCTTACTTGTTCATTTTTTCCAAATTCGCCATCTCTTTTTGCAAGTTATCCACTTCCAAATGTAATGCCTACATACAAATAGAGTGTTATTCCATAAAATATCTATAACTTTTTTATACATAATATAACATAGGCTATGTTATTCAAGTGTACTTTTATATGTAAATAAAATTACCATGCATAATTTTAAAAGAATATTTAAATTGATGGTAAATGGAAATTTGTCTATTTTTTTATTTTTTTAAGCCTTTTCATATTGAAAAATTTATGTAGAAGGTCATAAGTTGAAGTATCTTCATCATTTTTCAATAACGAACAATCCAAGTAATATTACAATAGAAAGGTACCAAAACCATGGGCTTATAAACCATGGGTCTTAAAACGTAGGCCAAAACCACCCACAATGACCCCAAAAAATATACGTAGGGTACCCAAAAAAATATTTTCTTGGGCAGGGAGGGGGGGGGGGTGGTGGGGTGCGGATTCCACCCTTGTACCCCTAATTTGGGGGTTGTCCTCTTCCCCAACCCTAATTCCCTATAACCCACTAGTTCATTCGGGCTATACAATTGCTAAGGGGTGTCAATCATGTAAATTATACAATAAATATCTATCGTTCTTCCAATTGGTGAAAATATTTTTAACGGTTCAATAGTTGCATACTCTCAAAACCTAAGTTCAACCATGCGCATTGATATTCTATATCCAAAATACTTCTCTATACTCATAGATTTGAATAATGGAAAAGAATCATTCTTCAAAGTATCAAGATTTTCTAACAATACCTTATTAACTTCAACAATGTTTATAACTTTTTTCATTATTTTTAGTTTAAGGATAATTATCAAACACAACCAACTAAAACCATGGCATAATCTAGGTCTGTAAATTAATAGTAAAATAAAATAATGATATTTATCATAACACACTAAAAATAAGAATAAAAAAACCAGAAAATAATTGAAACAAACAAGAACAATGAAAAGATAAAGAAAGATGAAATAATATATATCTAGGATCTATAGGTGATTGTGATACTCAGTGTGCAATTTGACTCTTATACTATACTAGGTTAGATTCAATATTACACTAAATGTGTACATGTTAGATTTGGTAGCTCATAAAATCCACACCACATGTTTCAACCTAATTTATACTTGGGCATCAAATCCATCCTTTTATTTGTTTCAAGTTTTGGATTTTTTAAGGAGGTAGTTGTCATATGCTGAATAGGTTTGAGTGATCATTGTGTATAATTGACATGTAGAATGTATCAAATTGTCTCTCTTTCACTCCTTGATGCCAGCTCTTAAAAGTGAAAAAAAAGTGTGTGCAATGTCATACAATTTTGGAAGACTCTTGAGAAGTTATAACTATGTATCAAAAAACTCAAAATTAGAGTCAATGTAATTCACTTATACATGTGAGTGAATTATATTTGAGGGAAAGGCTAAAACTTCTCTCCGTATAAATTTACAATGCAAATATTAAAAAAAAAACCCATTTTGGTATAAGCTGATGATTACATAAGAATTTAAGTGATATGGATACTTTGTAGACTCAATGTACATGCTCTCTCTAAAGCATAGCAATATATTTGTTAATGAAACAATATAATTTAGGGAAGACTATCAATTCAATTATGACTTGGTAAATGACAATGTATTGATTTTTATATAGATACCTATAGGAAAATATGTAAAATGGATGACCATGGAAAAATCCAATAAACAAAATCAAAGGTGAAAAAAATAGGCTAAGGCAGAAGGACTAAAAATAAAATAAAAGGACTCGATAGGCCATTAAATTTGTATGAGTTAGATTCAATTGGTCACCAAAGAGGACATAAGAAAATAAAATTCTCAAGATGAGATTAAGTTGACCAAAAAGTAATTAAGACTTAAAAGTTTATAATAAATGAATATGTTACTATCAAGATGAAACAACACTGAATCGAGACTTGTGCAGGCTTAAATGTGTCTAAAAATATTGAATTATACAAGAAAATACTAAGTGTGATAAAACATGGATAAGATACAATGAAAAATGGTCTTGTACCAAATTTAGGTGTATCTATAATGCCCCTATTATGATGTGTGTATGTGTTGTGATTACACCTGTGAGTAAAACTAAAATAATAAATTAAAACACACACTTTAACTTACCTAGGGAATTATTGACCAATTATTGACCCCAAAAGTCAAAAGGTCAACCCCTATAGGTAAAAATTTGCTAGTCATGTCTTGTTGACTTTGTCCCTATTCTTGGCATACCATATGTGGTATTCAAAAGGTATTTCTAAAACCTTATTAGCAAAGATTAAGGTTTATTTGGCAAAGTTAAGGTAATGTTGTATCTTGGTCTTGTGATGGCTTAGACATGTCATGGTGTAATAAAGATTGGTAAAGTGGTGTCATAGGTCCTTAGGTGTCCCTCAAAGTCACATTTTCCCCTGATTCACTTTTCATAAACATGTCAAACTTATTTGGGGAGTTTAAGGTTTATTAGAAAACTTTAAGGTAAAGTTTTATGAAATAAAAAGATGATTTTGGTAAAATCTAATGCATGCCAAAGTTTACCAAGTTAAAATTACATAAGATTTAAATTTTTGGCATTAGTTTGTATATCCATCCCCTCTCCTTTATTAACAATCATTAAGAAGGTAGGGCAGTCTGAAAAAGCTAGTCAATCCCACAAGCTCAATTTGTCTCCTCAAAATGATAGTTTTAGGAAAGTTGAATGCATGAGAGTATTTAAAGAATATATAAGGGGATTTTATAGACATTTCACATGTTTTTTGAAGACACACTTGGCATATGTTGGCTTAGATTGACAAGAAAACTCCATTTTTGCATATATTGTAAGATGAATGTTAATGTTTCTTCATTATTTTAGGGTTTTCCATAGGGTTCAATTCATCTAGGTGATTTTATAATGTCTTAAACCATCTTCCTAGTCTATTTAAGGATCTCCAACATATCCGATTATCCTATACCATCCTCTCCAAGTAGCTTCCAAGTTGACTACGAAGCACTATGTTATGGGTGTGGTTGCATAAAAATGAGTTGAGAAAGCTTTATCTTGAATCATCAAAGGTATGTGAGAGTCTCGACCTCAAAAAAAGGTGATGAGCCAATGGAGAAAAGTTCTCAGGGTTCAAAAGGTCAAAACTTGCATCATTCAAGTCCTAGAACATAGGAATGTAGACCTATAGGTCTGCATACTTGTAAGTCTGTATTTTAAAACAAACTGTGTTAAAGGTGCATCAAGTCTGAGTTGAAAACCTAAATTATGAGGGTAGTATAGCATCTACACACATAATACTCAAGACTCTTAATAGCCCCTATAGGTAGAGTTTGGCAAGACTCTGATAGTTTAATGCTTTAATCAACATGAAGAGCATCTAAAGGAATGAATGTGATATGATGTGAGTATGGGAAGCCTTGAAGAATAAATAAGGTATTTAAGACATAATTTTGAGTCCATTCAAGTTCATTCATGATACAATTAATTTCAACCTTGTAGTCATGCAGTTAACTAGCTCCCACTTGCTTGTCTTTCTTTAGAGAAATGTCTCTTGTTGTAATGAAAGCCTAAGGTCTATCTCATGAAGTAAACCATATAAAAATGAATCTCTATGGTATTATAACCTATGTATGATCTTCAAGGTTTTTTAAGGAAATTTCAAGGTTTGGAAAGGTTTGATTAGACTAATAAGCCTGATCTTCTCACACAAACCTGTGTGTATGGATTACTGAGGAAGGATCATTTGTGGAAGGTAGAATGAAACATAAAGATTGAAGAATGTGACTAGGACTTAAATAAAACACCTTATAAGGTTTTTAAATATCCAATAATAAGGTAAAAGGAAACTCTCATCCCATTCTTACCAAGCACCTATAGCCATGTACTAAACAGATACATGATAGATAAGGGGTATGCTTATGAAGAGGTGAGTTCTTGAAGAGGCCTGCAGGGGATAGAAAGAAGGTTTTAAATTCCTAATATTGTGATGAAAATAATTTAGATATCTTAGTGATTTTTAGATGGAGATCTCTAAACCCTAAATTGTAGTCAAGATTCAAATAACACCTACAGGTCAGTCTAGGCTTGTTGAAAAGAGACCAATTGGAATGATGTTTGATGTATGTTCAGGAGGTGCTAAGGGTGAGAAATATGTTGAGTAAGCTAGGTTATTTCACTAGTGATATCCAAAATAATATGATTCAATATAATAAGTTCTAACTGAATGGAATTTACAGTCATTCAGCCTCTACCTATAGGCAGAATGTTCAAAGTATGAGTAGCTTGAGGTTTCAGGTCATAAAGAGAATCCTTGAAGGTATACAAGTGAAATTAGTGGAACAAAGGAATCATTTATATTTATTTTTAGCTTCTTAATACTCTTAATTATATGAATAATTTATGGAATAAGAAGACAAACCTAATGTATGATAAGGCTTAACAGTAATGTATGAACATTCACAAATCTATGTAGGCAAGTGTGTAAAGTGTCAAAAGATGCATGTTTTTAAAGAGATTTTAAATATGAGAAGATTTAGGAGGATGAAAAATAACTTATAATGTGATTACATGAGTTATAAATCATTGAATAAGGGAAATAATAGGTTAATAGAGTCAACTAGGGTCTCTTGTAGCGTTAGGCTCATAAACCCTAGGCATGAGAAAATGAAAGATATAGTAGGATTTTGGAGGAAAATAGTGAATATGACCATTGGGAAAAGTCAAGGTGGATGTTAAAAACCTAAATAGGTCATTTTAAACTTAGAAAAAATGTCAAAATATCACTCTTATACCTATTTTCACTTCTAGCCTTCATACACACAGTCTGTCAGCCTAAGAAGCTCCTAGGTTCTGCTTGGATATTACTTGACAAGGTGCATGGTGCCCAAAAATCTTATGGGTGGTTATCAAGGTATATGACCTCAAAACTTGAGGCATTGATTCTCAAATTAGTGGCCTCTTCTTTATGAATCATTTCTAAGAGTGCAAGGTACTCACAGGTTGCCTAGAGGACCAGTTTAGACCCGATGAGAGAGATTGATCTATTAAACACTTTAAAAGCATTGGATGGCATTGAAAACATCTAAATCTCATTACTAAATATAGGGAGGTTCTCATCATGACATTTTATTATACCTAAAACTATATGGACTCATTAAATGCCATGATTTTGCAAGGATTTGAGATCCGACTAGGGTATAGGAGATCATGGATTATTGACAACTTTTGGAGAGGATGCCTTGGGTTATTATACCTCTCCAAGTCCAAAAACCTGTATAAGCCACCCTAAAAATGCTTAGATAAATCTATTTTTTATAGGTATTCTAAAATAGGCTTGAGAAAAGGCTAGTTTCTTGATCATTTCTTGATTTACCTACCTCCACAAGGTTACAGAAGCCTGAAATTGATATGAATCATGGTAACATGATCATAAAACTAAATCACACACTTGGTGGTTTCACATGTGTGAGAAGTTTGGAGTAAAAACTCAGTCTTATAAGCTTAGAGCCCTGATTGAGTGAACAGAATAGTAAAAAAAGGACAATTCCACTTGGTTTCATGATCTGAGCAACATTTTAGGGGATAATTCGGGTGATGGTTCTACCCTAATTGGTGGCAAAAAATTTGGGAGTCATAACTTTTGCACCATAGCTCTGTTTGACTCCCCGTTTGAATCGTTGGAAAGCTAAGAATGATGGGAATGTCATGAGATGGCATAGATATTTGTTTAGTGGGTTTTGACCCCCAAAAATCAAATGGAAGTGCCCTAAATTTTAATTTTAGTAGTGTAGTCTAAAAATAGTAAGTTTCTAAAAATAGTAATTCCTTGAATTTTGTATTATTTTAAATCATAAAATTTGAACCACTTAATCTCCCTCAAGCTTGGTGACCTTCCACATCCTCCTTATACCTTCAAAACATGTATAAATTAATATGTAACATGAAATGAAAAGCAGACAGCTCTTCTCAAAGATAGGCATATGTTTGGGTCTGCAAATTTGATGAATAAAACATCTCTTCTCAGAGATAGCATTATTGTTATTGTGTTATTCTTATTTCTTGAATTGTATTTCAACCAAATCTTTTCATTTTTGGATAAGTGGTATTAGAGTGGTTTATCTTTAGAGTGTATGATCCTGAGGATGAGGTCAAATTATAGGAAGCTTGGGTGGAAAATAGAACCAACAAACTATCCACCTATTCACTCTAAATGACTTCAAATGGTGGACAACACTGAGACATCTAATCCTTTCAAGGAAATGGTGAATGAAGCCCTCTAGCAATAGCAAGCATATATGCTACAATAATTCACTCAAATTTTCCAATAAATTTTGATGAGAAATTTTGGCTCCTCATCTACAAAATCCATTTTTTGAGTGCCCTAACACCCTTCAAAGTTCAGGTGAATTTTGGTATCCCTAAATTTAAAGGAAAAATCAATGCTGATGCAGTAAAAAAATGGTTGGATCAATTGTCATCTTATTTTTTTGTAAATAAACTCATCGATAAAGAGAATATCACTTTTGCCCTTTTGAAAGCATCATTCCCTATCAAAAATTGGTGGAAAGTGTACAAAAAGAGATTCAGTACGGATGATATTGGCCTTAAGGTAGAACCTACATGGGATGGTTTCATAGAATCTATAAAGGAAGAATAGTAACCCAATGGAGCATATGATGATCTGTATATAGAGTGGCAACAACTTTGCCAAGGTAAGGAGTAGTCTGTTCAAGCTTACACTAACATTTTTCATTCTCTATCTGCAAGATTAGGCATCTAAGAAAGTGAGAAACACAAGGTTTTCAAATATCATGGTGGACTACAATGGTACATATGAGGAGAAATTGAATTCTTCAATTTGGAAACCCTCGATGAGGCGTACAAGTTCTCAGTGAAGATTGAGAAGAAGTATGGAAGAATGAATACGAAGAGTCAACCTTCAAAGTGGAAAAGTGATAAAGAAGGTCAAACATGAGGCCAAAATTGGAAGCAAAAGGAAGGATAGACTGGAAAGTGGTGTGATTATCACAAATCTATTACTCACTCCAAAGAAGAATGTCGAGCCATCAAGTCCCTACTTTCTGAGTCACAATCCTCAACATCTACTGCTCTACCTCATACATAGACTACAGTTGAAGAGGATGAAGAAGAGATTGTAGATGCTGAGCCCAATGCCATCATTACTTCATCACAAACCCATGAGGAGAGGCTAGATGACAAGGAAAGGTTGTTTCATTCTAAGTTATGGGTGAAAGAGAAGCCTTTGCATTTCATTCTTGATAGTGGGAGTCAAAATAATTTAATATCTACTACTGTTGTGAAAATCCTAAATTTGTCCATGAAGCCTCACCAAATGCCATACAATATTGGATGGTTGAGTCCAGGGAGAAACCTCTGTTTCACCCACCAATGTCTTCTCTCATATGCAATAAAACCTTTCTAAGATGAGGTCTTATGTGATGTGGTTAATCTAAATGTTTGTGATGTATTATTTGGTTAGCCATTCATGTATGATTGACATCGCATCTATGAATCAAGAACTTGAAGGATCACTCTCACTTTTAAAACATGATGTTATAGGGTACCAGAGGTACCACCCTCTACATCTATCTCCCTGATTAGTGCTAAGAAATTTGTTCTCATGGTGGTCAAGCCATAGGAATCCAAAAGTGCTGATATTGCAGCCCTAACTACACAAATAACAAAACAATAGAAGCCAATAGATAACACACTAAAGAATTTCATGACCTTCCATCCATAGATTAATGATCAGATAGAAATGGTGAACAATTGAGCCTTACATAGCTCCATAAAGTATAGCTCCATAAAGCCCAATCTATTCCAAGTATGCATCAGGAATCAAATCAAAACATGACTGTTACACTTGATGAAACATCTTGATGCAATGGGGACCATTTCTTCTCAAGGAGGGAGGAAAGATCCAAGCAACATTTCAAGTGACAATTCAAGAGATGGTTCTACCCCAATTGGTGGCAAAACTTTCAAGAGCCATAACGTTTGCACCATAGATCCGTTTGACTCCCTATTTGAATTGTTGGAAATCTAGGAGTGAGGGGAATGTCATGAGATGGCACAGAGGTTTTATCAATGGGTTTTTTCCCCCAAAAAACAAATGGAAGTGCCCCAAATTTCAATTTTAGTAGTGTAGTCTAAAAGTAGTAAGTTTTTAAAAATAGCAATTCCTCAAATTATATATTATTGTAAATCATAAAAGTCAAACCACTTAATCTCCCTCGCTATTGGTGACCTTCCACATCCTCCTCATACCTTCAAAATATTTATACATGAAGATGTAACCTGAAATAAAAAGTAGACATCTCTTCCTAGAGAGGCATATGTTTGGGACTGCAAATTTGATGAATAAAACATCTCTTCTCAGAGATAACATTATTGTTATTATGTTCTTATTTCTTGAATTATCTTTCAACCAAAGCTTTTGAGTTTTGGATAATTTCAAGTCATAAAAATTGGTGTGAAAATTTAAAGGGATACTGTGTACTCAAAACTATCCTCAATTTTCCAAGACCATCCATGGAGAATAATTGCATGATTTTAGGGCTACAAGGAAATAAGGCCAAATGAGAGCTTAAGGTACAAGATGAGATCTTAGGGGTAGTTTGAGGCCTCCAAATGATATTTTTCAAGTCTAATATGATGTTAAGATGACATTCATGGAGAATAATTATAGTTATGAGGACAAACTCAAGAATTGACACTTGCAAGCAAGATAAGCAAAGTAAGGCCAAGTGTACTTAAAAACACCTAAGAAGTGTAATCACCATTATAATGATAGTTTTAGGAGTTTCATAAATATATTGAATATGTTAAAATTATATCAACATCATTCCAGCATGACTTGATGGTCAATGAGGCCACTTATCATCCCACAAGCCAAAACAAGGGGCAGTTTTAAAGAACAAGTGCAAGATGTCAAGACAAAGACCCCTACATCACTTGGGAGATAAAGCATCTTAAGAAGAGTAACACATTTTGAGAAGAATTTTAAGACTATTAATAACTTCTCTTTAATTATTGTAACTTGATCCACTAAGAATGACACTTGTCAATGGGCTCTCCTATGCCCCTTTTCCCTCTCTTCTCTCACTTTCTCTATTTAAGAAACCTTATTTGGCTGAGAATGTATCCTCCACCAAGGTATGGTGAAGTGATACCCATTTTTAACTCATTGATAAATGATAAACTTTTGGTTTTACTTACTCCTTTGATTGGTTTTAATGTGTGTGCATGACTAGTTGATCTTATCAAATGATTAACTTAGCTTCTTTGGTATGTTTTCCTTATCTAGAATTCATATTAAGTTTGAAATAATTTTTGTAGATCTTATGTAGTGTCAAAGTGAAGTGTCAAATTTTTAGTGAGTTATCTATTCATTAGTGTTAGTGCATGACCTCTTGACTAGTCTTCTTAGCCCAAACATCTTTCACTACCTTCACAATGAAGTATTGATGTAGAGAGGCAAATTAAGAGTAGTGTTTGTTTCAAGTTAGTCTCATGGTTGAAGTGCAAAATCAATTGGTTGGTAGTGGTCAAGTATGTTTGGTGAATCACTTCCATTAGAGTAGGTTTCTCTCTCTTTTCCTAGCAAGTTGGTAGATTAGTAAATGAGCCTAAGTAATACATCAAGGGAACTACCCATTAACCTAGAGATTCAATCCAACATTAGGCCACCCATAGCCTAAAATTGTCTCCATGTTATCCAAAATTTGGAAGGCTTGAACTACCTTCCAATGGTGAAAATTTAGGTAATAACAGGAATGATGGAATAACTAAATGAATGAGAAACACCACTCACATACCATCATATCTTGGAAAAATTATATTTCCCATGCAAACATATGCAATAAGTCATATATCATAATATGTTTTACTTTTGAAAAAAAACCCTTGTTATGCTCTTAAAAGGATTTATCATGCTTTCATAAGTTCCTATAACTCTGAGAGTGAGTGTTAATAATTAAATGCCACTTCATAATCAGGGAAGCAGATAATTCTCACTTTATAGTGCCATCATTTTGTTCAATACTAAAATTTTTGAATGTAAAATGTTTGGATATATTCCCCCCTTTTGAGGTGAGGTATTATAAAACTTATTCCTATAATCACTCATTTCAAAATAAATATTTATGTGCACAATGTGTCATCAAGTGATATATATGAAGTAGTTATAATCTATGAAAAATAACTAAAACACATGTACATAACCATCATAATATATTTTCTTGTATCACTCAATAGTAATATGTAACTTCATGTGAGAATGAAAAATAAAGGGGAAAACAATGTGCCCCAATGTAACCTTTGTGTGTGTGTGTGTAATGGGATATTTACGAGGCCCACACCCAAGGTGAAGAAAGAAGACAAAAATTAGAGGTAAAAATGGATAAATCATAAAACTTATACCCCAAAGATAGTTCTATGCCATAAATGACAAAAGAGGGTCATCATATAAAAGACACACTCAATATTGCACAAAGGAGAGAACATTATGCCCCAAACCATTATGACTCAAAACTATATCCCCCAGAAGTTTAGGATGTCACACCCCTCTACTATGAAAATATAGATCCAAAATTACAAAAACCCTAAAGACTAGATTGAAGGGTAAGTCATGTAACTATTTAAAAAATCCAAAAAACACACTCTGAAAGCACTTACTAATTACTACCCCAAACCATTCAAAACAATAAAACCCTACCCAAATTCCAAGAAAAAACATGGAAAAAAAGGATAACACCACCTTGAGCTTCTAGAGAACTCAATTAAAGAAAAGGAAAGGGGGGATCCCTCCCCCATTACCCAGGTGATAAAAAGGAAATGATGACATCTTGTGGCCCTACAACCACCTCCCCTAGAGCTTTTTCAAACATAGATTTTTGACCCCATTTTGGTGTCTTATCTTTTATGCCTTCCTTCAGACCAATAACAAGATTAGATTCTAAATCCTTATTTTTTTAGAGAGCCTCATGTGTCAATATTGACCCTTTTTGAAAAACCTTTGAGGATGCCTAACTTTTAGCCTCCTTCATTGACTTGTGAATCTCAAAATCTAAAACACCAAAATCCTTCACAAAACATCATGTTTCCTTTCACAAGATTTAAGGGGACATATGATCAATGTTGACTACCAAAGGATTCCACAAAGGAGGAACATGCCTATCTAGAATCAGAGGAAGACAATCCAACTTCTTATAATCATAACCCAAAATATCACCATCCTTCTTGAAGATCACCTTTAACAAAGCCTAGGACTTGGGGCACTAAACCTTGTCTAAAATCACACTATTGTGTAAAGGTAAGTGAAACTAAAAAATGCTTATATTTATGGTAAGAAAATAATATTGATCTTCCACTATAATGAACTAAACCTAAGAACCACCAGAAGACAAAACCTGAATGTTATGAGGGATGGGGGGAAAAGGATCAGTAGAAATACATATTCTAGATAGAAAGAGGCTAGTGATCTTTATTTAGTAATTAAATCAATAGGAACCAAATTTCCAAAGAGCCACCAATTTTTGACAAAAGGATTTCCTCCAATAATTCCAATGGTAGGGCATACATATGAATCTACCTTAAATAAGGCCCAACTTTAGTAGTGGAAGTGTTGAAGTTAGGGACCCAAGGTTGCAGATGAAGAACAAAAGACTTAAGGAACAATGAGATGTTTCACAATACCATTGATTTAAGCTTATCTTGGGGAACAATTTTGAAAAACAATCCCCTAGGAAGAAATAATAAAGAGAATCCATCCCCTCACTTTTCCAAGTGCCAAGATTTAACTTCGAATCTTCGAAGGCAATTCTAGAAGAATTTGCCAATAAGAGTGTAAGAAGATAGAAAATTGATCTCCTTTGAGAGAGAGTCACAAGTTAGATCCACTAGAATAGGTGAGGTTTCCCCAATCTTGGTAACCTCAAAACCATCAACACAATCCCACCCTAAAGGTAGATTATCTAGGTCCCAAATGACTTGCTTCCCACACAGTATTATTTGTCCTGACCCAAGAGAAACACTAACATTTGGGTAGCCACAGGGAGATACCAGGATGAACACCAAAGATATACTCCTCACAAAAATCACTACAATAATGGTATGGATTCAAAGCATTGATACACTCACAAAAAATTAGGGCATCATCCCCACCACCCAAGCCAAACTTTGCCTACTTTTCCACTCGATGCTATGTCTAATCCCTAGGCATGATGATGGATGAAAAGATTTATTTTTTACCCTACCCAAAACCATCACTATCACTGCACTTGAGCCATAAATATATTGAACACCATGATCGTAGACACTCTTTTGCTTACCCTTACTAACCTGCTCCTGCTCTTTCACTTGCTCACTCGCTTGCCATCCATATTTAATGTACATTACTAAAAGATTATTAAGGAAATTATTTATTATTTCTAGAATAGATAAGTAATTAAAAAAACTTTCATTTTCAAGCTATATATTTTTATTCCTTGTCATTGAAATTATTTCTTTTAAATATCATGCATTCCAAGATAACAACTTCAATGTATTCCTTCAAATAATGCCATCTACTCCAAGAACTTTAAAATCAAAGGAAAAAAATACAACACCAAACATGATTTAAAATAATCCAATAATGAGGAAAATAAAATATAAAGCACAAAGATGATGCACATAAGGATAAAAATATGATAGTTGTTTTTTTAAAGTCATCTCACTTTAAATCAGACCAAGAATCAAATGTCATGTTTTATGGAATAGAAATTTAAGAGACAAGAATGTAAAAATGGAAAAAGATTTTTTTAAAAGCAAAAAGGGAGAAACAATAACATTCATGACAAAATTAAAAAGTAAACATAAGGGATTTGATGTTTCTTAATTCTAGCTCAAATAAATCTCAAGGATGGTTAGAAAATCACAATCAAGCATGACCTCCCACCTATTCCTGATTATAGGATAACATATTTTACATGTATAATGGGACCGGGACCTATTTATTACAACACAAAAAACATAAATAATATTTTTAAAAACTTTCATACAAAATTGATTACAATAATACTTAATACATGTTAAATTAAAATCAATAGTTTGGATATTCATTAGTTTGTTTATTAGTATAATGTGATATGGTTTTAAAGAAATATAATTTAGAATGCATGAAAAAATTAAAGAAAAATATTACATGCAAAATAAAAAGTATGTGCATATGCAATGATTGCATGAATAAAAAATGTTCACATACAAGGAAAAGGTAAAGAAAACATTGCATGTTGAAAGAATAACACGCATGCTAAAAAAACATGGATGCATGAATTTAATGTATTGATTTAAGATTTTTCATAGTGATAATCCAATTAAAATGTTGGAGATTTTAGTAATTACTATCAGAGTTTTGATTCTAGTCCAAATAATGCAAATGCAATAATTGAGTGATCACACGAGACAAAGCTAGTGCACATCACATGAAGTTATAGCAAGATGACATCACAAATTAAAGATATTGCAAAAGATAATAGATAAGAGCAAAAACTAGACTTTCATTAATTCATACAAGAATAATAGCTCTTACACCTCTCAAAAATACAAAGGAGATCAAGTTATTAAATAGGCTGAGAAGAAGCACAAACCACATCCATTTAACAATGTGAACAAGGGTTAGTTGCCAAATGAACAGTAACCCCATGTGCTATAAATAAGTCAACATTGGTTGGTGAATAACAAGGCATCCTCACCAACCCATTTGACCAGAATTTCTACATGTGAGTGTGCAAGTATATCACCTCATAAATAATCCTAAATAACCAAATATCCACCTAAGCATAGTGAAAGATACAAGTTTAATAAAAACCATAGTAAGGTGAAAAATATATACTAACACCCCCTTAAGCATACCTTAGGTGGGTAGTAAAATTAGGTCCCGATAACTAAACCTAATCAAGTACCCAAGTACAAAGCAATCTCTCACAAAGTGAAGAACATGAGAAAACCCAATGGGAAAAAACTCCCCCCTAAAAGAGAGACATAGAAGAAGAGAAGAGGCTAGAAGGCCCTCTGAAGATGATGTTGTTGCTGATGTAGACCGTACCCAAGAAGAGCTCGTAGATGAATGAACTTACTTTTAGTGAAGGCTTTGGTAAATATATCTGTAATTTACTCTAAACACTGAAAAAAACCTCAAGTCGATAACCAGACGATGAATAAGGTCCTAAATAAAATACATGTGAATCTCAATGTATTTAGTCCATTGGTGTTGAATTAGATTCTTACATATATATATAGTACTCTAGTTGTAACAATAGATGATGGTGGGCTATCTATTAGGAATGTCAAACTCAGATAGAATCCCCTAAAGCGAAATAGCCTCAGTAGCTAGATTAACAACTCCCCTATACTCTGCCTCTATGGAAGATATAGAAATAACATTTTGCTTTTTACTAGACCAACTAATAGGACTAGAACTTAGAGAAAAATGGTAACTTGAAGTGGACTTGAAATTTTGAGTATCACAAGCCCAATTTGAATCTATAAAACCAATCAAGTCAACCTCTATACTAAATTTGTATTGAATCCCAAATCTATAAGAGCCCTGAATGTAGTGCAAGATCCTCTTAGCTGCTTTTCAATGTAGCTCATGGGGTTCCTGCATGAATCTAGAGATAAGTCCCACTGTATATGAAATGTCAAGCTTGATATGAGGCTACCAACAAGTTATCAATATCGAGTGGCATCAACCAAAGGTGTAGAATAATCAACCTCAATCTTAACTCCTGATAGAAAGGGAGTGGAAGATGGCTTACAATCAACCATGTAAAATAGAGCCAACAGATCGAGAGCATACTTGGGTTATGCAAGTGAACTATTTGAATCAAACTATGAAATCTCAATGTCAAGGAAATAATGTATAAGACCCAAGTCATTCATGTCAAATCTATCTTGTAGAGCTATCTTTACCATCACAATAAATGATGAGGAACTCCCAGTGATCAAAAGATCATCAACATAAATGACCATTATCAGTAAAGAATCATCTTATTATAAGAAGTATATGTTGGGGTCAAAATGACACCTAGTGAAACCTAAAGTAAGAAGGAAGGAATCCACCTTGGCATACCAAGCTTGAGGGGCCTATTTAAGGCAATAGATGGATTCCCTAAGTCTGCAAACTAAGGATAAATCTTAAAAAAACCCAGGTGTTTGTTCCATGTAGATCTCCCTCTCAAGGTCTCCATGAAGAAAGGCACTCTTCACATCCATTTAGTGCACATCCCAACCATGTGATGCGGTTATAATTAGTGTGAGTCAAATTGAAGTCATCTTTGCAATAGGTGAAAAAGTCTCTGAGTAGTCAATACTTGCTACCTGTGAAAAACCACTAACGACTAATCATGCCCTGTACTTATCAACCAACCCATCTAATGTAAACTTGGTCTGATATATCCACCTACATCGAATCATCTTCCTTTCCTTAGGAAGTGAAGTCAAATCCTAGTGTAATTTTTTATCAAGGAATAATATTCTTCTTGCATAACATTGTTCCACTCAGGTATCCTGAAGCCTTTCAAAATGTCTATGGATTCAAAGCTAAAGTAAAGAAGGCACATGGAACACTTTCATAATCTTTTCAAATACATCTGTCATCTGTTGGATCCCCAAACCAAGTTCCTACACTCTTAAGTGTCTGCCTATCCTAAAGGGGCTTGGATATGGATGAGTCAGGTGTTGACTCCTCATCCTCTAAAACATGACTAGAGGTGGATGTATAAGACTCCTCATCACTGTCCTCACTATCAAAACTTGAAGAAGAAGAAGAAGACCCTAGCTTATGAACCTGCTTTGGATGATCCAATTCAAAAGAAGACTCATTAAATCTAAGTGCATCCAATGAAAGATAAGAAGTATCAAGTGTCAAGTCTTTGGGACTCCCTTAAAAGTGAACACTTCTCTTTATAAACAACTCAAGCATGGTTGGATGTAAAAGGTGATATCCCTTGACACCATTTAGATAAACTACAAAGATGCAAGGCTTAGACTGAGGTTCCATAGATTTGAATTTCTTCCTCAGTATTCATGTCATAGCTAGAGATCTAAAAACCCTAAAGTGCTCAACATAAGGTTTCCTTCCATGCCAAGCTTCAAAGGGAGTTACACCATTCAAAGCTTTGTGAGGAACCCTCTTTTAAATATAACAAGCACAATTAATAGCTTCAACACAATACTAAGGTGCCAAGGATCTAGAGTGGATCATACAATTAGCCATCTCTTTCAAGGATATTTTTTTGCATTTTGCAACTCCATTTTGTGAAGAACTATAAGAAACTATCTGTTGCAAATCAATCCCCTCTATGGTGTATTATTGCTCAAATCTGTTGTTCACATATTCACCTCTATTGTTAGTTCAAATAATATTGATAGATTTTTTAGATTGGTTCTCAATAGGTGCCTTGAAGTTTTGAAAATCTTCAAACACTTCAGAGTTTTTCTTAAGAAAGTAGACCCATGTATATCTTGATAAATTGTCAATGAAAATTAAGATGTACTTAGCTCATGTAAAAGATAGACTAGGAAAAATCCTAGATACATCACTGTGAACTAACTCCAATGCTGGTGAAGCCCTCCAAGCTTTGCCTTTATCAAATTTTACTTCAAGGTGCTTTCCAAGAGAGTAACCCTCACAAATTCCCTTAGAGAATTGGACTCAAGGCAAGCCTATGCCCATGTAATTTTTGTTAAGGTGTTCAAGGTAGTTGTAGTTAAGGTGGCCAAACCACTAATGCCATAGTCTACTAACTCCATTTGAATGAGTAAGCAATGTGGTAGGAGAAATGTCTAGAGAAAAATGTGAGGTGTATAGCTTAGAATGATAATTAGCCCTCCCTAATGAAATTGTAGTGTCATTGTGTAGTTTTTTGATCTTAACAAAATCTGGTGTAAACTCGACTTTCATGCCCTATTCTATGTGGGTAATATGATACACTAAAAATAGATTAGTTGATAGTGAAGGTACACTTAGAAAATTTTTGAATGTTCCATATTTGACTTCAACATTACCTCTTCCTATAACTTCTATTGGAGTGTCATCACCCAAAGTGATAAAAGATATACTATAGGGTTCTAAGTCAAGAAAGTCAACCTTTGACGAACCCATATAGTGTGAAGCCCCAGAGTCGATAACCCAAGATGATGTAGATGTGGAAGCCACTGAAACTAAAAATTTTCCCTTAGGTTTCTCCTTCCCTTTTTCCTTTACCTTAGAAGATTTTTTGGCTGATGATGACTATTTGATAGACTCAAGGACCCCTATATTATTTTTCTCTAGGAGATGTGTAAAGTGGTATATTTGTTTCTTCATACACTTGTTCTCATCATGCCCATTCTTATTTAATAAGATAATTTAACCTTATCTCTTGTAGGTTTCCATTCGGAGGAGGTTTCAATGCTATTTTTTGTAGTGGGTTTCTATTATTTCATCTTCTGAGGATCCTTACTCTTCTATTTCTTATCCTTGTTGCTAGAGGCTTTTTGTTTCCCATTCCTATCAATGAGGCTTAATGGTTTGGAAGACTTGAGGGTTACCATTTGGATTAATTTATCATGTTAGTTAAATCTAATTAGATCCAAAATTTCACCACAAACTTAAAAAAAGTCAACATAAGTGAAAAATTGTTTACCTAATTGCCTCAGTATGCGTGAAAACAAGTTTGACTTCCTCTTTTTTTAAAAATACAGCTTAATAAATTTTAAGAAAAAAAATCCAAGTGTGTTTTAATAAAGTAAGAGGTTTAATGGGGTTTTTGTCATGTTAGAAGAGGGAGGTGTTTTCCAAGTAAAAAAAAACAAACCAATCCTTCAATATTCCACAACATTCTAAAAAGAAAATTTGTAGCACATAGGACAAATAATGATAATGGTGCCTCAGTCCAAATTTTTAGCTAGACAAAAAGAGTTCTAATACCACTTTTGTTGGAAATAGACTCCACGTAGATCACCTCACAAACTCAAACTTGCAATGCCTCCAATAGAAACCCATACCCAAATGAAATGCCAAACTTGCAGGGAGGACGCCAAAATTTATGTTGGTCTATTTTTTCTTAAACAGAGACTCAACCTGAGTGTTTTCATTGCAAATAATGGCACCCAACTCTGTGTTTTTCTAAAGGGAGAAATAATGGTGCTCAGATCAGAAAATATGAAGTTTTGGCTCTTAAAAATGGTGCCCTAACATAAAAAACATGATTTTGTTATTTAAAAAAAACTTAGATCAACAAAAAAATGCCCTAGATCAGTAAAAAATACCTCTATGACAATAAATTTTTAGATATGGATGTCACAAAGGATTCAAACTAATAACCATATCAATAAAAAAATGATTTTTGTGTTAAACATGGAATGACCAACATACAAAATAGCTAGATCAGCCAAAAAATGTCCTTGAAAGGTGAGACGTCCTTGAGTGTAATAAGCCTCCACCGAAGATTGGACTCTTCACTCTTCAAATCACACCCTTCTAAAACAAGAACCTACTAGCATAGAAAAATTATCGGTAATAGAGAAGGTATTAAGGTAGAAATGTTGTATTATTTTACAAATAAACTCATGATTCAAATAAAAACTAACAATGAAATACCAGATAAACGTTTTCCAGATTGGCTCTGAGACCATATCAGAGTTTTGATCTTGGTCCGAATGATGCAAATGCAATGGTTGAGGGATCACATGGGACAAATCTAGTGCACATCACAATAAAGTTATAGCAAGATGAGATCACAAAGCAAAGATATTACAAAAGACAATAGATAAGAGGAAAAACCAGACGTGCATTAATTCAAAGAAGAATACTAGCTCTTACACCTATCAAAAATACAAAGGAGATCAAGCTATTAAATAGGTTGTTGAAGAGACATGAACCACATCCATTTATCAATGTGAATAAGGGTTAGTTTCCAAATGAATAGTAACCCCATGTGTTAGAAATAAGTCAACATTGGTTGTTGAATGACAAGGCATCCTCGCCAACCCATTTGACCATAATTTCTACATGTGGGTGTGTAAATATATGACCTCATAAATCATCCTAAATAACCAAATATCCACCTAAGCATAATGAAAGATACAAGAGTAGTAAAAACCATAGTAAGGTAAAAAACATACACTAACATTAGTAAGATAGTAGGCGTTATAACTATTTAAAAGATCTCAAACCAAAAAGGGGTAGAATGTCTCTATTTTCATAGTAGGATGGAGACACCATGAGAATAAGGAATTGAATAAAAAGGTAGAGGAGAAGAGGCCTTCTTAAGCTGATTTTATTACCAAATTCAAATATGTGGGATTCAAGCCTTTAGTTCTAGCAAAAGTAAATCACTCTATTTCTATCGGGGAGAATAACTACATGACCTATTGGAAAGAGAAAAAGATCTATCAAATGCTAGAATGATTTTCCACTTTTCCAACTTGTGGCCTTCTCTACCCAATATTAATGGTTGGATAATAGAGAATTTATTGGCTCTTATGGAAGCTTACTTATAAATCTTCCCTTATGCAAAAGGTTATTTTATTATTCTCTTTGATTTAGTAGAGATATGAATATGGTATTTCAGAACCCTTTGATTTTTTATATTTATGGAGTGGTCAGTGTTGTTTATCATCAGAAGTGTTTCAACATTATATTTATATCCTTGAGGATGGACACCATATCATTTCTAAAAATTTGGTTCAAAACAATTTCAACGAGATGCATCCAGAAGTTTCTTCTTCATGGTTAATCTCTTTTTATCAAGTTATGTTTCAAGTAAGATAAGAAGATTTTATATAAACAAGAACTAGATTTGGTCGATAATGAAACTCTTACCCATAATTATTTTTAAATAAATTAAAAGGAAATCTAATTGAATTACTAAAAAAAATATGGGAATATAAATGCAAACCAAGAAACAAATTATTAAATAATATTCTTCATGGACTAAAAAAATAATGGTATGTTGATCGCCAAATCTTACAAAAACCAAATACTAATTTAAACTTATCAAGATTTTCAATATAAGGAAATTATTTTAAAATTAATGTTAATGTCTAATGTATCTATGTCCCTATTCACAATTTAATAAAAAAATGAATTTAGGTCTGTAGTACTCAATGAAATTAAAGTATTATTAAAAAGAAATTTTATTACAATATTAACTGATCTTGAATAGATCAATCTATATTTTATATTTTATTTTTATTTAAATTTATCAAGGTGACATTATTTATCCTATTCTAATAAATATTTGAGTTGAATCCTTTCCAATAGGGAGGGTATCATTTTATACTTACATCATGAGTCACCAAAAGTTGGTCTAAAGAAAAGAGACATCTCTCCTTATAACGATGACATATCATACATACATTACTTCAATTATATATATCTAATAGCATATTCATTATGTCAAAAAAAAAACATTTTTAAATTTTATTTATATATTACATATTCCCAATATGTAATATATAATTATTTATATGTACTCACTTGGATTGTTACAGTATGCCTATAATGTATCTATGCAAGTATAGTTAAAGATATGATACTTATAAGATTGAACTAACATTATAACATTTTGAAAGATTTTAAACCTAAGATTTTGATGTGTTTTCTAAGCTCATCAAGCTCATTAATAATTTAATGTTATTTTCAAAAAAAATTACTTTACTATGTCCCAAATTTTAATGTCTGGTTAGTATGTTAAATTTATCATATCTACATTAAACACAACATTTTTTTGAACATGTGATGCTACCTATGTTTTGTAATTTTAGTGTAGCTTTAACTTATTTTTAGGTGGAAATCATAATTTTAATATTCAATCAATATAAAAAATAGAAATTGAAAGTTTATGATCTCTGTGCATCACTATTTTGTATTTATAGTATGTTGCATGCTTTGGAAGCACAATCATTGAGAGGGAGAGGGGGGAAGGGAAGGCATGTCAATAAATTTTTAAAACTTTCATTCACATGTAATTTAACATTCCTTGAAGCATCAAAGAAATGCAATGATATAGCAATGCATTAAGAACCAATCACATGAGCATAAAACAAGAGCATAACATATAGAATACATATTTGAGGAAACACTCAAGGGGAAGAAAACTCACTATGATTCCTACAAATGGAATACTATCTTATAAGACCAAAGATAAAATTATGTTGAGCACTAACTCAACTTGGAGCACCAAACCTAATGAAGTCAAGCACCCACTTTACTAGGCTTTAGTAAGCACCTACTTGTAAGGAAGCACTAATGTCCTAAGTGACTAAACACTAACTTAGACACCTCATCAAACTTTTGCTTCTTGCTATAGTCTCATTCAAGACCTCCTTCTCCTCTAAATCAATATTTCATTTGCTTCTATTGGTTACCTCAAAATAGGCTTAAATTGTCTTATATATATATATAATATACTCATGGTTATACACCACTTAGTAGGCCATACACCTTCAAACTCTTAGGTCAGTCATAGAATAGGCCTTAGAACACTTTAAGAACATGTTTTAAATGAAATTTGGACCCATTTTGGTCTGAAACATCTCAATTAAGCCTCATTTCTCTTTTAGGTCTCATGGAGACCTAATTACATTAGGTTTATCCTCTTAATGCCAAAACTTGATCCTCTTACACCCATATGGCTTTCTCCAACAAATACAAACCATTAAATCACTTAGTTAGTGAAATCTGATGAATTCATCCATGCTTATGGTTAGACTTGTGTCTTTCATTCATACCATGAAAGCTCCTTTAGGATTAACTGCCCTATTAAGCCTATGTACCTCAAAAGTCTATCTAGCAAAAATAAAGCTTAAACACCCTTAAAATATTGAACTTTGAGAAAATAAAAATGTATATAGGTTATCCATGACTTCAGTGTCATCACCAAATGTTTGGAACACTTTCACTTATTAGATAAAGACTCAAGAACATCTATGCAAATCACTCACTCATAACTGCCAATTTACCTCAAAGACCAGTCATGGTGACTTATACCTTCAACAACTATGTAAACATTTTTCATGATTTTGAATGTATGTAAATGGTACTATGAGATCTATAGACCATTCTAAAATGAAAAATTCATATTGTCTAATGCCAAATATTGGTCTTGCAAACCAATTTTTGACCCTATATCACACAATCTTATCTAAACTAGACAGGTCATTTTGTAAACAACTTTTCACCATATTCACTGACTTCTAAAAAATATTCCAAGTATGAACATGAGTTACAAGTCATAAATAAACTCTTAATGCACTTTGTTGTACTAATCTGACATGGTTAGACCCTCAAATCCATCTTCTCATCTCTACCTGCATTTTTTCACTATTCACACCATTAGGTTTGTATGTGATTGGCTAATTTAGATGACAAATTTAGCATATGTGAAGAGTGGAACCTATCTAGATACCATCATGGGCATGTATTATGAGTCTATAACTACTTATACCATCCATTTAGTTTCATTGACCAATGCAACTTTTGAAAGCTATAACTTCTTGACAAATAAGCCTATATATGTGCATTTTCTCTCTCATCTAACTAATCACCACCACCTAGAGGTACCTGGGAGAATTGAATACATGATCTAATATATTTTATAAGAATTTGAGTCTATTATGAGTTCATTTAAAAAAAATCTTTCACATCAGGTCCTTCTTAGGATTTTAGGGAAGTTTAACATGGGTTTTGGTGTTAACAATTGTTCATAAAGGGCTGCACCTTAAATCCAAAACCAATGCCTATATATCTTAGTTAGGACCCTTACCCATCTCTCCTTAACAACTCAAGTTTTCATGTAGAGGTTACACATCCCAAAAAACATTTAAAAGTGCTTTTTGAGTCTTGAGACCTCATTCTATGAACTCGAGAAGGCCTAAAATAATGTTTCATGCAATTTCATTCAAACCATGGCCTCAAACTTTGTGAACATGCATAAAACAACATATCTTACCTCTATCCATGCTCTCATATGCATAATTTATTTGAAAGCTGATCTTCATGCCTCATTAGGCTAGGTAGTGTCTAAGAGAGGTCTAGATGTAGACCTAGACTAAAGATCCTACCCCTGTAGGCTCACCCTAAAACTCTCATGAATGCTTCAATGCTTTTCTCTCATGCTCAAATAGTGATAAAAACCATTAAAAAACATGTGTTCAATCATTTTCATGCACATACCTCTTCATGTCATGACTAGGCTTCTTATGTAACTTTGACATCAATGACTTGTACCTTCATGAAAACATGAGATATTAGTTGCCTTAAAATTCTCTTTCATGGTAACATCCTTGAATGACAACACTCTCTCAATGCCCCTTATCACATCAACACACTTCCAACTAGGCTTAGTCACCTTTAACATCAACCTTATGTAATATGTGCCTTTGACATCAATGACAATACTCAATAATCTCCCCCTTTATCATTGACGACAACCACTATCAAAAAATTCTATCAACAAGAAAATTTTAACATATTTTAAACTTTCTCCCCTTTCAACATAAATGACAAAGAGATGCCTACAACTTCTTGGATCACACTCCTTGCAACCAGAACCCTCAACAAACATGACTATGAGTTTGTGATTCATCATAAAAACATGAACCCCCTCTCCATGCATACCTTATTGTCACTACTCACCTAATCTTGGAGATAATGAACCACCTGATTATCTCCCCCTAAGCACTTCACTTCTTAGTGAATGTTAGGGGTACGAATTATACCCAATTCCTATCTTAGGTTTTCAAATGTTGCCTTTGGAAGTGGCTTAGTCAAAATGTCTATAATCTAATCTTGTGTAGAAACATATTCTAGTTTGACACATTGTTCACTTACCTACTCTCTTAGGAAATGATACTTGATAGGAATGTATTAGTCCTTCAGTGCATGATAGGGTTATTTGAGATGCATATAACACTTGTATTATTACAATATATAGGACTAAAATTGTCATACTCCACCTTGTAGTCTTTTGAGGTATGTCTCATCCATAGGACTTGCATGCAACATAAAGTTGTTATAATGTACTTAGCCTAATAAGTGGATAATGCCATCGATGTATAATTCTTGTGTATCTATGAAATTAGGCACTCACTTAAGAAGAAATCTCCTCCACTAATGCTCTTCTTATCATCTAGACTTCACTCCCAGTCTACATCTATATAGGTTGTTAGGTTGAACTCCTTTCCCCTTGGATATCAAAACCCAAACTCAATGGTCCCCTTGAGATAATTAAGTATCCTTTTGACTGCTACTAGATGATTTTCCTTTAGGTCTGCTTGAAACCTTCCCACCATTACATAAAAATATTTAAACAAACCCCAACTCAAAATTGGAGTTGTCATGTAAAATTTAAAAAATGTAAAAAAGTAAAAAACTACATATAGGCAATTGTCCCTACTATAAATTCATAATAAATTTTGCATACAAGTTCAGATGGGCCTAAATCTTTAAACATATCCTCTAAATAATAAATTCATGATGTTGGATGAGTTTCAATATCATTTCATATCTAGTTGAAAAGTTATCTAATTTATACTATTTTTAGCATAATTAAAAATATTATAATTTAATTTTAGACCCATAGATGATATCATATGTCTTTCCAAACATCTTAGAATTGCCCTTAACCGATGAAGTAGGTTATGGATGCAATTTTATTTCTTTTATCTTCATTTTTTCTTAAAGGATAACTAAATCAGGTTAATGAATCAAAAGTTATAGCCTTTAGAAGACAAGCCTCTGCATCATTCTCCTTTGGTTGAAAACAACTTATCTCTTAGAGGTTTTCTTGATTATATTCCCACCATTTATTCTTATTAATTTTTATTATCACTAATCCTAAGTTCCAAGTGTTGTCTTCCTATAGTAGTCCATTCCATTGTACCAAATATCTGGTGTTACTTCTTTGTCTTGTGTTTGCTCCCTTATTATCCATATTTTTTATATCATTCCTTTCTTCTTCCTTGGTACCTATTGCTTTCAATCTACTTATTCATCTTATTACCCTTAACCATATTCTCCATGAGATTCATATAAATCTAAAAACAATAAATACTAAAGAGATATCAAAATTTTATGGTAAACTCACCTCATAAGCATTGTCATGGATTTTCTTTACAATCCTGCATGAATCAATTTTATTGTACTTCAACTTATTGTATGTACCTATGGGAAAACTATATTTTATCATATACACCATCACCAAATCTCCTTATTCAAATATCTTTGACATTTATCATACATCTACTATTGATTTATATTTTTCATTATTTTTATGTAGATTTATTCTTACTTCTTACAATTGTTGTATGTGTTCTGAAAATACTTCTACATCATCACTAACTCATATTGCAATTGCTAATTATAAAAAATCTAAAATACCCAAAGGATTTCTATCATAAACAATCTAAAATAATCTTTTTACTATTGATGTATTCATAAAACAATTATATGCAAACTCAACTTGTGTTAAAGTCAAATCCCATTGATTGGCCTTCTCTCTAACCATGCATCTCAAAACAATTCCCAAGTTTCCCTTTACTATTTATGTTTGTCCATCTATTTTTGGGTGGGAGGCACTACTAAATTGTAGCTTAGTTCATAGATTCTTCCATAGATTCCTCCAAAAAATAATTAGTAATTTTGTGTCCCTATTTGAAGTAATGGTTTTCAAAACACCATGCAATCTCATAACATCCCTACAAAAAAGTTATGCTACTTTAGTGGAATCATTAGTATTATTACATCCAATAAAATGAACCAACTTAGAAAACTTATCTACAACAACAAAAATTGAATCATTACCTATCCATGTGTTTGGAAACCCCAACACAAAGTCCATACTCAAATCTATCTGTGGTCCTCTTGGAACTTGTAACAACATGTAAAATCATTTATTTTATGCATGGCCTTTAGCCACTTGGCATATCCTACATATTTAAACATACCTTACTGCATCTATTTTCATATTTGTCAAAAATACATCACCTCCACCAAAGTTGTTGTCATAGTCTTACAACAATGTCCATCCAAATCACTACTATGAAGTTCTCTTATAATATTATCTCCTAGAGACCCCATTGGAATACATGATTATTTTCCCCTGAACAAATAACCACCATGTATAAGCTACTCATCATAAATACTAATTTTTAGACATGTTAATGGATTCTTTCATTGCTCAACTATCTTTTCAAAATCTTGATCAATATCATATAATTCCTTAAAAACTTCAAATCTAATTAATTCACTCATTATAGTAGTGTATAGTGTCACTCGCCTACTCAAAGCATCAAGTACATGATTTTGATTTCCTGATTTATTCTTCAAAAAAAATGATATCCCTACAAGAAAGACACCCACTTTGAATGCACATTATTTAACTTCTTTTGATTGTTAACATACTTTAAAGCCTCATGTTTTTAAAATAGGAAAAACTCCTTAAACATCATGGAATGTCTCTAATGTCTTAATGCTTGTATAATGACATAAAATTCAACATCATATGTAAAATAATTCTCTTACCCCATTTAATTTATGACTGAAATGTGCTATTGGCCTTCCTTATTGACTCAACGCAACACTAATTACCACATGTGAATTATCATAATCTACCTCAAACACTCTTTAAAAATCTAACAACATTAAAATAGTTTTGTTATAATCTTATTCTTCCATAGTTCAAAGCTTCTTATTTTTGCCCTTGCTTAAATGTTGTTTCCAAAATCTGTTACTCATTTTTGGGACAACACATGAACTATTTTTGGTCCTACAGGCTAAAAATTATCCCTTCCCTTCTCAAAAATTGTTCTGGGCATTCAAATTCTCCATTTTTAAGCTTTTTTAGCTAACGAACTTTGCAAGAAGAAATCTACAGACTCTACATGCTTAAATATATGGACTCTATAGGTTTAACTCTACAGACTCTGCAGGCTTAAATCTACAGACTCTGTAGGCAGGAATCTATGGATTCATTTCTACAAACTCTACCAGTTCATTTCTACGGACTCTGCCAGTTTATTTCTATGGATTCTGCAGGTTTGTATCTAGAGACTCTGCACATTCATTTCTATGGACTCTGTAGGAAAGAAACAAGCTCTCAACACTTAGGTAATTTCAAGGTTGGTTTAATTCCAAGGTTCAACCAAAAGGTTCACTAGCAAACTTCAAACAAAGGATTAAACCGTTGAACTGTTAAACCTTGAACTAAAATGGTTCAAAGGTTCAAAGGTTCAATGGGTTCAAGGGTTCAACGACATCAGCAAGCTCAAAGTTCAACTACTTCAGCAAGTTCAATGGCTTCAAAAGACTTAGCGAAAAGAAGAAGGCTTGAACTATTGAACCATTGAACCTTGAACCAAAATGGTTCAAAGGTTCAACAAGTTCAAAAGTTAAAAGGTTCAATGAGTGGTTGGTTCAATGCAGTTGGTTCAAGCGGTTAAGTGAACACAAGATTGAACCATTGAACCGTTGAACTATTGAACCAAAGTTGGTTCAATCAGTCAGTTCAATCAACCGGTTCAAAGGAATACCCCAAAGTGAAGAGACCAAGTGCCCTTGTGGAAGGTAGTGAACTAAAGGCCAAGTGCCCTTACAGAGGGTAGTGAAGAAAAGAAGGCTTCAAAGAACAAAGGATTGAACCGTTGAACCATTGAACCTTTGAACCTTGAACCAAATTGGTTCAACAAATTCAACGAGTTTAATGAGTTCAATATATTTAAAGAGATCAAGGGACTTAGAAAAATAGAGAAGCGATGGAACAAAGGTTCAACAGTTCAACGGAAGCGCCAGACAAAGGAAGGAAGTGGATGATTCCAGAGACTAGTCTAAAGGGATTGTTCAATCAAAGGTTCAAAAGTAATTCAACTGTTGAACCAATAAACCTTCAACCAAAAATGGTTCAAATGTTCAAAGAGAATAGTTCAAATTTATTGATTCAAGCGGTCAATTGAATGAGCGAAATGCAAGATTGAACTGTTGAACCATTAAACCAAAGTTGGTTCAATCAGAATGTTTAAGCAGTCGGTTCAAAGGAGTGCCCCAGTGAACCACGGCCAAAGTACCCTTGCAGAGGGTAGTGAACTAAGGGTAGGTACCCTTGTGAAGGATAGGGAACATTGATTCAATGATCAAAGGAAAAGTGTGAAGGAAAGTGATTGAACCAATAAAGTGATCGAACCAAGAAAGCGATTGAACCAAGGAGTTGAGAAGGCCACCCAAACCATTGAAACAATCAACCAATGATGTCCCTGTGGATGTCAAATTTAATATAATGAAATATCTATCAAATTTCAAATAAAGACACAGAAATAAGTTTCTCTCAGAGCTCCATGAAAGTCGCCAAGTGTCAACGTCCACCATTTCTTCCTTTTATTTCATTATTGAGTAAGGACTATGGTGGGCCCCAAGTGAGTTGCTAAGGTAAGCAAAGCACACCAAGTGTCATCATTTGTATGAATCCAAATGAGTCCCACATGTTTCTATAGTGTTTCTAAAAGCTCAGTAGAAGCTGCCATGTGTCATCTTCCACAAGACTCTTAAAAGATATCTTTAGCTTCTATAAGTTAAACAGATGCTGGAAAGTGTCCTCACCTATTTCAAAGTGGAAAACACCATGTGCCACTTATTAAGATTAGTGGAAAGTGCCACCTATCCCTGTTCCCCTTTTTGAAGTTGTTTGGACAAGAAGTGTTGTGGGTCCCATTTTTTATAAGTTGGTAAAGTTTCAAAGCAGTGGACTATGACAGATGTTAAAGATGGAACACTCCCAATATAAAGACACAATAGAAAAGATAACCAGAGAACACAAAATATAGCAAGGAAAGGGGAAATGATGGAGAAAGATCAGAAATATCCGTGCATGGGATATGTTTCTAGAAGGTAAAGTAGCCCACCAGGTGGACATCAGAGAGCATGAACATTCAATGGTGTGGCATGTTTTTTTACATTGAGTAAAGCAAACAGCTGTACACACATCAAGAAACACATCAGGTGGCCCATATTAAAAACTAATGCTCGATTCCAGCATAGCCCATGGATAGAATTTAAAATGCATTAAAGGCATTGAATGCATCGTACGCCATTTTTATGAAACAAAGCACCCAAGTCTTTCTTGGAGCACTATATATTGGACTCTCTCTTATTATTTTAGGGAGATCTCTTTGTTATCAAAAAACAAAACTCTACCAAAATTGAATGGTATTACTGAGACTTTGAGCTCAGATTGTTGATCATATTTCATTATTTGAATAAGAAAACAAGTGACTTTTCAGACTTTATGCTGGAATAGCTTGGTTGTTGGAGAAATTGTTCTTATGTCTATTTCCTTAATACATTTTTTGTCCATTTAACTAAATAAGTAGAATTAGTGAAAGTAATCAAGAAGGTGTCCTAAAGCCTGCTATGGAGAGACTTTGTGCTACCACAATTGTCTTTAGTTTGTCTATTTTTTGTTTCTGTGTAAAGGATATTGGGATGACTTTGTGCCCTCATTATCCTTCGTATTTCACTCTTTGGAAATTGAGGTAGAGACTTTGTGCTACATTTCATCCTACTGTGTTACTGCGCCCTATTACAGTTACTTGTCATTACCTGAAAGGTTCCTGTTGTCTGTTGAACAACACTTCAGAAAGAAGAGGAGTGCCTTTTGTTTTTTCATCAGGATTTAACCTTTGATTGGTGAACATCATCTATGAAAAAAGAGAGATGGATGGTGTTATCTTACCCCTGAGTGTTATTTTTAGCTTCTTTATAGTATATTAGCATATACATATAGCCCCTTTATACTTATAGGAAACCTCCCCTTTATGAGAGAAGAGATTTGTCCCCTTTTTTGATGTGGTAAACCTGCACATTTGGCTGACTAATCTTCCTTGTTGTGGTTGATCAAAACTATTTTGCTCATCAGTTAGCTGATTGATAAAATATTCACCCAATAGTTTTTGCCCACTCCATTGGGGATCGACGAGCATTTCCAGTCCTTTTCCAGTCTATTCAAATCAAAACATTTCATATCACTAGGGAACAACGTGAAGTAGGTAAGAACACTGTTAGCTTCATGCCAACAATTTTTGGTGACTCCACTGGGGAATAACGCAGAGTTTGAAGCCTCAAGCTTCAAGCTGAAGTAGTACCAATTTTTTTCCATTTTTATTTTTACACTCTAGCAGATCCACGGCATACGCAAAGCCAAAGGGCTAAAGGTATTTTTGACCCTGTATTCAAGTTGGTACAACAAAGTAATTTTGACCTGTTTCCTTCACCATCTCACCTCCAATGAACCAAAAGCTTTCCTCCTACTAAAGTCAAGTCTCCATTACCAAAAAAAACATCCATTTTTGCTATTAATAAAGCTTTGCCAATACTTACCCCTCTAAGATTTGTTATTCCACCTTTCCATAGTCATACAATAGCAATTCAAGGCCCCTAGGGTAACTCTTTTTACCCACTCAATTTAACTCCACCTCTACATGAGCTACCACACAGTTCAAGGAAGAATTTCTCCAAGTTCTATGGCAATGGGAAAGTTCACCCCGATGAACACATTATAGCCTTCAGCATATCCTTTGGTGTAATAGGCATGGAATTTGAGGACGTGGAAGTTAGACTATTTGTGGAAACATTGTAAGGTACTATTACAGACTGGTTCTACCACCTGCAGGCTTGATTAGTAACTCAATACAAAGTATGGTTCAAGCCTACAGAAGATGTGCATGCCCTGCTAGCTTAACTCACACAAATGAAGAAAGAGCATCATGAACCAATGCGAGATTTCATAGCCAAGTTCAACAAGCTGAGAAACATGATTCTTGTAATTACTCAACCTACACCTGAGAATCTTAAATGTTTCTTTATCAACTCACAACTACCTGAAGTGAGTTTTCTACTAAGACGTGCTGGCCAAATAGACCTTGTTACAACTCAAGATTTGGCCACTGAGGTGGAAAATGACCTTATCTTGGTAGGAAAGATAAGGAGAGATCCTAACAAAAGTTAATCTTCTTCATCTTTTGAATATCCATCTACAGGTACCACTGATCCAATGGTGTAGAAGCTAGCAAATGAGTTGCTAGATCTCAAGAAGTAAATGGCACAAGGGATATCTTTAGCTCCTTTATACAGAGATATGCCAAGGAGAACATTCCCCAATCATTCATACCAAGTCAATGCTACCAAGAATCAAGGACAGCCAAATCATCTTCCTCCCCCACAGGGGAAACTTGACATTAAAGCTCCCCCAACCAATTCAATAGTTGGATATCTTAAAATAGAATCTAATGTCTCTTTCTAGCCTGAATTGAATCAAGAAAATGACGTTGATCTCCTTGCAGAAGATCAAGAAGAATTAGCTGGTGACTCCAACATTGGTTTCTTGAATTACCAGGATGAACCCAGAAGTGAAGGTGAAGCAATTGATGGATCATATGATGTATTCACCTGATTTCAAAACTAGTCAGCCCAGTAAGCTGATAAAGGAAAAATAGGGAAAAGTTCTCATCCTGTAATTTTAATTGCCAAATGAGGAACTTCTCTGCCTTTCCAGCCAAAGGACCTAGTAACTGTAAAAAAGGTGAGTACCTCAAATATGCCTTTGCCTCCAACTTCAAATCCATAGGCTAGTCCTCCCCCTTCCCAAAATCAAAAGGATGAACTCCCTTCCTCTATTCCTAGTCCATTTCAGTCATTTGACATAATCGACCATGTCAAGAAGACTAAAATTCAAATGTCTGAATTTGAATTTTTGCATTATAATTTTAAGCAATTGGATAGGTTAGTTTAGTGTGTAAAGAATAAAGCCATCCCTACAATACAAAATGTTAAAAAAGTGACTCATGATTCTCCAAAAAACATGTCTATCTTAAACAATCTTGTCATTACTCCTCCAGCTACCCCTAGAAAAATAGAGCCTTTCTATGTTTCCCTATTGATAAATGGTTACAAACTAAGCAATTACATCATAGACTCAGGTGCATTTGATGTCATGCCTATCAAGGTGGAAAAATCTCTTGGGCTCATGCTAACCAAAACCTTTGGGAGATGTTTCTCCATGGAGAACAAATAAGTACCTCTGTTGGGACAAATCAAGGATGCCCAATTTGCATTTGTAGCATTCTCAGACAAAAGAATCAAGATGACAGTCCTGGTGGCTGATGTTCCAGCCTCATATAGCATTCTTATAGAGTAAAATTTTTATAAAGATGTCGGTGGAGAATTAAGCATGGACCTGTCTGAAGTGAGGATCCCTGTCAAAGGCATCATGCAGAGGTAGCTTCCTAAAAAGGAATCAAAATATGTTGTCACTCAAACGTCAGCCCCTGAAGCTCAAATTCTATTTGAATATTTAGGCATAGGTAATTACTTCTTAACCACATATGATATTCATGTTCTAGTAGATGAAAGTCTAGTAGGCAGTGATCTAGTAATTGACTTAGATGAAACAATAAAAGATGTGAGAGAGCATAGTGCAAGCATAGAAGAATTCCCCCTTCCAAGTAAGAAGAAATCTAAGGAAAGATCAGTTTTTGATGATGTTTGGATCCTGGAATTCAATGGCAGCAATTATTCTACCAGCTCAGGGGTTGGGATTGTGTTGATCTCCTTAAGGAGATATTTTTCTTTCTTTATACAAGTTACAATTCAACAACACCAACACAGCTGAGTATGAATATCTATTGTTTGGATTGAAAACTGCTAAAGATAGGGGCATCAAACTCTTTCATGTCAAAGGAGATGTTGAGTTGGGGGTTTATCAGGTGAGAAACCTGTATCAAACTAGAAATGAGAGATTACACCACTACCGTAATCTAGTCTGGAATTAAATTGAAAGCTTTGATGCTTTCAACATCTTTGCCATACCCAAGAAATTCAATACAGAGTTGATGCACTGGCGGTTTCAACAACTATCTTAATCCTTCACTCAGACTTCATAGGAGACAAGTACACCATCGAGCTGGTCTTCTAACCAAGAATACCTGATAATGCCAGTCATTGGCAAGGATTTAACAATAACAACCAAATCATTGCCTTTCTAGAGCAAAAAGATAGCTTTGAATAGCTTCACTTTGAAGGCAGTAACCCTCAAAAGCTTGAATCAGTCTATGAATCAAATTTAAATGTAGGTGAAGAATTCTTGCAACTAAAAGGGAATAAAATTCTCAAAAGACTAGTTTTTCTTGAGAAATTATTTGACAAGCATGACAGGTTCATCAAATAACAACAAATGGATTCAAGCTCCTCCCAGGGGTTTGATCAGATAAATTTGGGTACCAAAGAAGATCCCAAAATGGAGAACATTGAGAAGTGATATACGCCAGAGGAGAAACTCAAATTTACTAACCTGCTTCACCATTACATGGATGTTTTGGCATACTCTTATGATGATCTAAAGTCACTCAGGCCTGAGGAAATTCACCATGAAATTCTTCTCAAGGATGATTCGGTGCCTTACAAGTAAAAATCTTGGTAGTATAATCCAAAGATATTAGGTATTATTTTGTTTGAGATACAGAAAATGCTAAACACTAGGATAATGTTTCCAATCCATCATTCCACATGGATTACCAACATAGTACCTGAGAGGAAGAAAAAAAGTGAAATTCACATCTATGTAGATTTCAAGAATCTAGATCAGTTATCTTTAAAGGATAACTATCCTTTGCCCATCATGGATCAAGTCCTTCAAATAGTGACCAGTTCTGAGATGTTAACAATGTTAGACGGCTTCATAGAATATAATCAAGTAGAAGTTAGTGAAGCAAACCAGCACAAGACTGCCTTCACCACACCTTGGGGAACCTTTGCATATCGAAGGATTTTATTTGGCCTGATAAATGCTAACACTAATTTATAAAGAGTAATGGACCTTGCTTTCAAAAATGAAATGGGTAAGTTCATTATGGTATACCTTGATGACTTGACCATCTTTTTCAAGCATCGCTCTGAACATGTGTGCCATTTGCAACAAGTTCCGGAATGCTGCTGCCAAAATGGCATTTCTCTTAACCCCAAGAAGTCTATTTTTAGAGTGATAGAAGGGAAATTTCTTGGGCACATTATATCCAGAGAAGGCATAAAGATTGACTCAGAGAGAGCCAAGTCCATCCAGGAGCTTACTCTACCCACGAGTAAGAATACAGTTCACTCTTTCTTTAGAAAAGTGATTTTTTTACGAAGGTTCATTCCTGAGTTTGCTGAGAAGACTCATCATATTGTAGATATGATGAAAAGAAAGGCCACTTTTAGCTGGATTGAAGAAGGCAAATTAGCATTCAGGGACATCAAGACAACCATTGCCCATGCCTGAATTTTGGTTTGTCCAAATTATATGAAATATTTCATCATGTATATTTATGATTCTGAACACACACTTTCAACCATTCTGGTTCAGCAAAATGAAGGTGTGTAATCTCCCATTTCCTTCATGAGTTGTCCTCTCAAAGCTCATGAGTTGAAGTATTCAAACATGTAGAAGCATGCTTATGTGGTGATCAAGGCAGTAAAGCATTTCCATTTTTATATCCTAAACTCATGTGTTACTGCCCTGGTTCCTTATACCACAGTTAAATCCATACTAACTCAACAGGAGTTTGGAACCAAAAGAGGCAATTGGATTGCTAAAATTTAGGAGTTTGATCTAGTTATCAAATTGACAAAGCTGGTGTGGGTAAAGGGAATTTGTCAATTGATTGCTGACAATAGACCTGAAGAAGCAAGGCATGAAGAAAAAGAAGTAGAAGACACGCCAACAGTCCTCTTTGTCTCCACCACGAATGAGTGGTATTCATGTATTGCTCATTTATTTACTTATGGTGAGTGTCCTGCTCACTTATCTCATAAAGAAAGGACTATTCAACTGAAAGCTGCCAATTTTGTCCTATGGAACAATGGCCTATACAAGAGGAGCCTTGATGGAGTATTCCTTCACTGCGTGGATAAAAAACAGCTGAACAAACTTCTGGAATCCTTCCATAATCTAGCCTATGGAGGACATTTTTCTAATCTTATAACTACCCACAAGATTCTTAGATCCAAGTATTACTGGCCTACTTTGTTTCAAGATGCATACAAATGGGTAGGAAAGTGTGAACTGTGCCAACAGTTCATTGGAAGACCCAAATTAGCTGCCCTACCTCTCAAGCCAGTAGTGATAGAAGAGCCATTTTAGCAATGGGGAATCGATTTCATTGGTGCTGTAAACCCATCTTCAAGTGTTGGACATGATTACGTCCTCACAACCATAGATTACTTCACTAAATGGGTGGAAGCAATTCTAACTAAACATGCTACTTCAGAAGTAGTATGCAATTTCCTCAAGGAGAACATCATTTCTAGGTTTGGGGTCCCAACCAAAATTATGATAGATATTGTTACCTATTTCTCTTTCCATGAGATCACTCAGTTCTATTTTTACTATGGGATTACCCTCTCCCACTCCTCTGATTATTTTCCACAAGGGAATGGCCAAGCTGAATCGAGCAACAAGAATCTGGTAACCATCAGGAAGCTGGTGGATGACAACCAATGAACATGGCATAAAGCATCAGTTGATGCTATATGGGTAGATAGAATTATGCCCAAAAGGGTGATAGGTATGTCACCTTTCCAACTTTTTTATGGTCTCAATGCAGAGATACCAATCACCCTTGAATTACCAGCATTGAAATTGGCAAAGGTGGTCGAAGATCAAACATATGAAAACTCCATCGACAAGAGGATCATGTGTTTAACTGAGTTGAATGAGCAGTGAATTATGGTGGTGGACTGAATTGATGCACATCAAAGTCTAGTGAAGAATCTATTCGACCAGAAAGTAAAAGCCCATAATTTTTAGATTGGCAATCAAGTTCTATTATGGGATAAGAGAAGAGAACCAAAGGGAATGCATGGAAAATTTGATTCCCTATGGAGAGGCCCATTTACTATTCATCATCTCAATGGTGAAAATATTTTCTTGCTAAAATATCAAGATGGTACACCTTTTTTATTGCCTCACAATGGGCAACATCTGAAGCACTTCAATCCATGAAGTATCAGATAAGATCAGCTTGTACATATGTATATTTGTATAGTCTTTAGTTCTATTTTTGTGCTTTCATTTTTGTTTTTGTCACCTTTCTCTTTGGGTATCATGACTCCATAGCCCAATGGCATACTTTAAAGCACTGGAGATTCTAATTTCTACTCCCTTTAGCTACTTCAAAATTTCAACTGAAGGAAGTTCCCCAACTAAAGCCAGTTGTTGTTCCCAAAATTTGTTACTCATTTTTAGGACAACACATGAACTATTTTTGGTCCTATAGGCTAAAAAATATCCCTTCCCTTCTCAAAAATTGTTCTGGGCATTCAAATTCTCCATTTTTTAAGCTTTTTCAGCTAACGGACTTTGCTAGAAGAAATCTATGAACTCTGTAGGCTTAAATCTATGGACTCTATAGGCTTAACTCTACAGACTCTACAAGATTAAATCTATAGACTCTGTAGGCAAGAATCTATGAACTCATTTCTACAGACTCCACTAGTTCATTTGTATGGACTCTATAGGTTCCTATCTACAGACTCTACAGGTTCATTTCTATGGACTCTGCAGGAAAGAAACAAACTCTCAACACTTAGGTAATTTCAAGGTTGGTTTAACACCAGGGTTCAACCAAAAAGTTCATCAACAAACTTCAAATAAAGGATTGCACCATTAAAGCATTAAACCTTGAACTAAAATGGTTCAAAGGTTTAAAGGTTCAATGGGTTCAAGGGTTCAATGACGTCAGCAAGCTCAAAGTTCAACTGCTTCAACAAGTTCAATGGCTTCAAAAAACTTAGCAAAAAGAAGAAGGCTTAAACCATTGAACCATTGAACCTTGAACCAAAATGGTTCAAAGGTTCAATACATTTAAAGGTTCAATAGGTTCAATGAGTGGTTGGTTCAATGCAGTTGGTTCAATGAAGTTGGTTCAAGCGGTCAAGTGAACACAAGATTGAACCATTGAACCAAAGTTGGTTCAATCAGTCGGTTCAATCAGCTAGTTCAAAGGAATACCCCAAAGCAAAGAGACCAAGTGCCCTTGCAGAAGGCAGTGAACCAAAGGCCAAGTGCCCTTACGGGCAGTGAAGAAGGCTTCAAAGAACAAAGGATTGAACCGTTGAACCATTGAACCTTTGAACCTTGAACCAAATTGGTTCAATAGGTTCAACAAGTTCAATGGATTCAAAGAGATCAAGGGACTTATAAAAATAGAAAAGTGATGGAACAAAGGTTCAACAGTTCAAAGGAAGTGCCAGATAAAGGAAGGAAGTGGATGATTCCAGAGACTAGTTTAAAGGGATGGTTCAATCAAAGGTTCAAAAGTAATTGAATCAATAAACCATTGAACCTTGAACCAAAAAAGGTTCAAAGTTTCAAATGTTCAATGAGATTGGTTCAAAGTGATTGGTTCAAGCAATCAATTGAATGAGCAGAGTGCAAGATTAAACCACTGAACCATTGAACCAAAGTTGGTTCAATCAGTCGGTTCAAGCGGTCAGTTCAAAGGAGTGCCCCAGTGAACCAAGGCCAAAGTACCCTTGTAGAGGGTAGTGAACTAAAGGCAAGTGCCCTTGCAAAGGATAGGGAACATTGATTCAAAGATCAAAGGAAAATCCCAAAGGAAAGTGATTGAACTAATAAAGTGATCGAACCAAGAAAGTGATTGAACCAAGGAGCTGAGAAGGCTGCCCAAACCGTTGAAACAATCAAATAATGACATCCCCATGGATGGAAAATTTAAGATAATGAAATATTTTTCAACTTTTAAATAAACATGCAAAAATAAGTTTCTCTTAGAGCTCTATAGAATTCACCACATGTCCCTTGTAAAAATCAATGGAAAGCGCCAAGTGTCAACGTCCGCAATTTCTTCCTTTTGTTTCATTATTGAGTAAGGACTATGGTCGGCCCCAGGTGAGTTGATAAGGTAAGTGGAGCACACCAAGTGTCATCATCCATATGAATCTAAATGAGTCTTGCATGTTTATATAGTGTTTCTAAAAGCTTAGAGGAAGCCACCATGTGTTATCTTCTGCAGGACTCTCAAAAGATATCTTAAGCTTCTATAAGTTAAACAAATGCTGCCAAATGTCCTCGCCTATTTCATAGTAGAAAATGCCACGTGTCACTTATCAAGATCAGCAAAAAGTGCCACATGTCCCCGTTCCCCTTTTTGAAGCTGCTCAGGAAAGAAGTGTTGTGGGTCCCATTTTTTGTAAGTTGGTAAAGTTTCAAAGCAGCAGACTGTGATGAATTTTAGAGATGGAACACTCCCAATACAAATAAATAGTAGAAAAGATAGCTTGAGAGCACAAAATATAGCAAGGAAAAGGAAAATGATGGAGAAAGATCAGAAATATCCACGCATGGGATATGTTTCTAGAAGGTAAAATAGCCCACCAGGTGGACATCGAAGAGTGCAAACATTCAATGATGTAGCCTATTTTTTTGTATTGATTAAATCAAACAACTATGCACACATTAGACAGCCCATATTAAAAACCAACGCTCGATTCTAGCATAGCCCATGGATAGAATTTAAAATGCATTGAAGGCATTGAATGCATCGTAAGCCATTTTTTTGAAACAAAGCACCCAAGTCTTTATTGGAGAACTATATATTGGACTCTCTCTTATTGTTTTAGGGAGATCTCTCTATTATCAAAAAACAAAACTTTGCCCAAATTGAAAGGCATTACTGAGACTTTGAACTCAAATTATTGATCATATTTCGTTATTTGAATAAGAAAACAAGTGACTTTTTAGACCTTGTGCTAGAATAGCTTGGTTGTTGGGGAAATTGTTCTTATGTATGTTTCCTTAATACGTTTTTTGTCCATTTAATTAAATAAGTAGAATTAGTGAAAGTAATCAGGAAGGTGTCTTGAAGCCGGTTGTGGAGAGACTTTGTGCTGCCACAATTGTCTTTAGTTTGTCTATTTTTGTTTCTATGTAAGGGATCTTGGGATGACTTTGTGCCCTCATTATCCTTTGTATTTCACTCTTTGGCAGTTGAGGTGGAGACTTTGTGCTACATTTCATCCTATTGTGTTACTGTGCCCTGTTACAGTTACTTGTCATTACCTGAAAGGTTCTTGTTGTCTGCTAAACAACACTTTTGAAAGAAAAGGAGTGCCTTCTGTCATTTCATCAGGATTTATCCTTTGATCGGTGAACATCATCTTTGAAAAAAAAAAGATTGATGGTGTTATCCTACCCTTGAGTGTTATTTTCATCTTATTTATAGTAGATTAGCATATATATATAGCCCCTTTATACTTATAGGGAACCTCCCCTTGATGAGAGGAGAGATTTGTCCCCTTTTGATGTGGTAAACCAGCACATTTGACCGACCAATCTTCCTTGTTGTGGTTGATCATAACTATTTTTCTCATCAGTTAGCTGATTGACAAAATATTCACCCATAGTTCAAATCTTTTTGTTTTTGCCCTTGCTTAAACAAATTCCTTTTCTCTCATGAAATATGTTATTGGTGAAACAATCCTACTAAAATTCTTAATAAACTTTTTGCAAAAAGGTGCTAAACTATGGATACTTATTACCTCTATGATGTTGTTTGGAATAGGCCACTTAATAATTGTCTTTACATTTTCTTCATCCATTCTTACACCATTCGTTGAAAATAAAAACCCTAAAAAATCAAACTAAAATACATAAACATGCACTTCTTCATATTTAAATAAATTTTGTCCTTTCTTAATATTTATAATATCATTCTAAAATGCCTTAAGTAATCATCTTTGCTCTTACTAAATATCAAAATGTCATCAAAATAAACCACTAAAAACATACCAATGTAATTTATTAACATTGCGTTCATCACCCTCATAAATGTGTTGGGTGCATTACATAATTTTAATGACATCATATTCAATCATGTAATCCATCCCTATTCTTGAAAGATGTTTTCCATTCATCTCCTTCATGAATTTGAATATGATAATATCCACTCCTTAGATCAATCTTAGTAAAGTATTTTTATTTTACAAATACATCTATCAGATCATATAAATGAGGTATATGAAATCTATATTTGATAGTTATTTTATTTATTTATCTACTTTCCATACACATCCTTCATGTTCCATCTTTATTTAGAGTTAGTAGTGTTGGTGTTATGCATGGACTCATGCTCTCCCTTAGTACACCCTTTCTCACCAATTTAGTAACATGTTTATTCGATTACACATATTTTATTAGACTCATCCTATAAGCTACTTGATTGGATAGAGCTTATTTAAAAATCAAACTAATATGATCATGAATGTCCCTCTTTGGTGGTAAACCATTTGGTAACCCATCAAGTATAACATCTACATATTATTTCAACACTTTTGTTAAAATTTGCACCATTTCTATGTATTCCTTCTCTGTTATTAATGCATAACAATAACCTATCATATTCATGTCTTTGATAAATTCTTTTGTGGACACTGTGATTTTGCCCTACCCTTGTTCCTTAAGAGATAGTAAAACTACCTTTGTACCACATTTCTAAAAAGTATGTGTATTTTTTTCACTATCATGAATTATCTTTCTATCATATTATCATGGCCTTCTGAACAAAACATGGAATGCATTCATTAGAATAACATCACACCATAATTCATACCTATAAGTTTTTCCTATAGAAAATTTGATTGAACACATTTTATCTATTGTAAAATCATTTCCTTTCTTAAACCATGAAATATGATAAGGGTAAGGATGTTTTTCCTATTACGGCCCTGGTTTCTCTACCATTTCTTTATAAAAAATATTTTAACAACTACCGCCATCAATAATTACTTTATATATCTTACTTGTTAATGTGCACCTTGTTCAAAAAAAATTGTACATAATTAAGAATCACCACCTTTATTTTTCACATGTTCTTTCCTTGAAACTATAATTGTTCTCCTCATCAGATTTTCTCCTATGTCTGCTATTTCAACTTCTATATTTTATTCTATTGATTTAGCCTCCACCAAATTTACTATCATGTGATCCTCTTGTTTCCTTTCTTGTTCATGATAGTGTGGACACTCAAATACTATATGTCATTATTCACATCTATAACAAACATAAGGTCTACATGGACCATTCCATCCTCTACCACCATCATAACCTCTATCTCTATGAAATCATTTTCTTATTTGTTGATATTGAAACATTTATCTATTATCCTCTTATCTTTTTGTACCATGGGGAAATCCTCCTCTAGTAATATTAAACCCACCTCGCCTCCTTACTAGAGGTGATTATATTCTTTTTGGCCCAATTTATCTTCTAAAGCCTCTTTTTTGCTTCTACCTTCGAAGATAATTATGAAGCCTTCTCCATACAAATTATTTTATGCATGATTAATTCATCTTGAATATAAAAATTCAAATCATTTACATACATTATGGCCATCTATTTTTTTCTTTTGTCATGTTCTACTCATGTGGAAAGCTTGTATAACTCATTTGCATATTATTTTATGCAGTGATCCTTTCACTTTAAATTATAGAATCTTTTTTGTAGGGTTTGTGCATAATCTACAGGAAAAAACTTCTCCCTTAGATTCTTCTTCATCTTACTCCAAGTATTTATCTTTTATTTATTTGTTCTTTGTCTCTTTTTCTTCAGCGAATCCCACCAAATCATTGCACAACTCTTCAATTTCATACATGAAAACTTTAATTTATTGTCTTCTTTTAGAATTTTCCATTCAAAGATATTTTGCATGCTATATAACCAATCTATCAACTCCTCTGGTTTTAAACTACCATTATACTTTTCAACTTCAACCTTGATCCCTTTATTTCTTCCCTCTAAATCTTGAACCACCCTCTCTTACAATGATGGTAGTTGTTCTTGTTCTCCCTCATTTTTATAAAAATTTTCTTCATGATATGGTTCCTCTCCTAGATGTCTTTGTCTTTCATGTGTGACATTTGTGATAATTAGAGTTAATTAATCCAGTTGCCTCTATAGTTGTTGTATAGTCATGTTTATCTGTTTAATTCCTCATCATCTGTTCAACATATTTACACCTATTATTAAATCATGTAATACTCTCTAAAAATATAATTTTAGATCATAATACAAATTTAGAAATATATTATCTCCAAGAGTTGAACTTACCATGATACTATATGATAAATCCACATCCTAGCAAAGCAAAAGCTTTTTAATATGAATAATACTCAGAATTTCATGAAACTATAATCTTCATTGTTTCAATTTGAATTGATAAAAATATTACATAATATTGTTTAAATGAATCTCAACTTGAAATTGGAGTTAACATTCAAACATTAAAAAAATATAAATGAAATAATAATCTACCTATAATTAATTGCCCCTGCATTTTCATAATATTTTTTGCATGTAAGTTTAGATGGGCCTAAAATTTTATAAATATACTCTAAATAATAATTTCATGATTTTGGATGAGTTTTATCCCAAGTTCATGTTAGGTTATGAAGTTATTTGATATCTATTATTTTTATCATGACTAAAATAATAGAATGCAATTTTGGACCCTTAGATGATATTGATGGCTCTACAAACATTTTAGAAATAGCCTTAACTCGTGAATCTGGCTATGGATGCATTATTATTTGCTTTATTTTATTTTTCATGAAGGAGAGATCAATGGGGTTAATGAAACAAAAGTTATGGCCTCCAAAAGATAATTTTCTGCATTAATGGTTGATGTCTAGATTAGTCACAAAATCCTTAATTTTTTTCCAATGGTTCTTCCAGTGATATAGAAACATGTTGGGTTATCCCAACCATCCCTTTCTAACTTAATCAAAATTACAACCCTTTACATGATTAAAATTTTACTGATCCTCCTGCTAGAATTTATTTTTCCAACTTTATTTAGTGATCCTCCTTAGCCAGCTTAAATTTCCCCCTTCTTGCCAACTTAAAATTTTTCCCTCCTTGTTGGTGATTTTTATACCTTTTTTGTTGCCACATTTTCTCTTCCTCCTACTATAACCTTTATTTATATTTTTTTTTCTTTTTATTTTTCCTCTTCTCTATCCTTTTCTCCTTCCTATTTGACTTTTGTCTAATAATTTTTCATTTTATTATCTCTATCTACAACACCAATGGGGGAAAAAAGGTGGTCACCCCTTTATCCTTCTTAAGTTACTCATTTTTAGATTTTAAGTTCCATTATATGCTAGGTTTCAAATCTATCTTCTATATTTACTCTACTTATTTCCCTACTTAGTGGCTCTTAATAATGTATCCACTGAAAATGTAGTGAATAAAATGTAGCAGTTAAAAACATAATAGGTATAATATCACGAGTATAAAATGTCGTAGGATAAAAAAGTCACGAGGATAAAACATCACGTGAAAAACCATTGTAAGAAGCTTGCTCACAAGGGATGTGTTTAGAAAAAATATGATACAACTTTCAATTCCACTTTCACGACATCTTCATAGCATTTCCAATACGGTGATGTTTAGTATTCATGACATTTCTCCTATGATGTTATGTCCTATGCAACATTTTATCATACTATGTTTTACACACTACATTTTTAACCAATACATTTTTTAATGCTACATTATAACCTAGAACCCTTAAAAAGAACTTTATCCTTTACTTTGTCTTGATCTCATCCTACAATGTCCTTTGTGTTTCTTTGTCCTCTAGTGCCATATTTTTTTACCTCCAACACTTTATAGAGAACTTCCTTTTTTAACACCCTATAAGTTTTCATGGACTTCCTTCTTACCTCTATTTTTTTAATGATGTGATCCTATAGTGTGGGTAGATGATCCTTTAAAATATCATCATATGTGAATTTTCTTATTTCCAATTATTCTAGGATCCCCTTGATAATCTTGTCATATATTTAATATATCATACCACTTGGTAGTGCTTTTCAACCCACCATGGGTTTATAGATATAAGAACAGTCATGTATGTATCTTCAATTTCATACCATAAGTCCTCCTCCTCTAATAAGCCTAACCTATTTCCTCCATGTATCATTATATTCTCTTCTCCCTTAGAGGAATTGCTCTCTAAGTATGTGACCAGTCTAGCTCTTGTGGTTGATGATGATCATTCTTACTCTTGAATATTTTCAAAGCTTAAATTTATATTTATTATTCATATTAATCTGAATAAAATAGGGATTATTTTTATTTTCCTTAATCTAACATGTACTAATGACTCATCGACAACCTCCATGGATGATGCCACTGAGATAGTAGGTTATTCTTTGAAAACAATCTTATATTATTTGTTAGAGAATCCATTTCTAAATTTGTGGCCTCATTTTTTCCTCAAATAATATGAATGATGATTGTCTTCCATCTCTCCTCTGTGCAACACTCGTCTGATGGTAGATTTCCTCACGTAAAAAATTATAATTTCTTCCACCATGATTTACAATGTGGCCATACCTGGATTTATAGTCCTTATCCTCTATGACCTTTTCTTTGCCTTTTTTTAGTGTTATGGAGTCTATGAAGTTGAGTTTAATGACAACCCTAGGTTATATTTTTATTTTTCCTTATTTTAGTAAGAAAGGAGGTGTTATCATGCTCATAAAATCCTATTCATGTTTTATCTCCATAAACTTTACCTAACCCCCTGTTATGGTGCATCATCTTTCCATCTAGGTTGAATTGGATGTTGATTATGATGCCGATATTATAATTTTATTATTAATTCTAAGGCACATATTATCTCTTTTGTCTTCTAGTTGGATATCTTTTTTTTTCTCTAGATGGATCTTGTTTGTCCTATAGTTGGATTTATTTTATTTTATTATGGGATCTATTGATTGTAATCTTATTATATCCTTATTTATAATAATAAAATATACATATATAGGATGAATTTATAGTGGAGGATGCTTTATTGAAGTTTATCTAAAGTCATAAGGGAGATTACTCACCTTTTAAATCTTATGCAAAGTGGGGAACAAGAACACTATTAATAATTTGCCCCCATGTGGAGGAACCTTTGAATCTTTTGGAAAGTAGGGAAAAAGAAAAATATTCATATATGGGATGAATTCATTACCCCACTTAGGACCTTTTGAGAATCCATTTCTAAATTTGTGGCCTCATTTTTTCCTCAAATAATATGAACGATTATTGTCTTCCATCTCTCCTTCGTGCAACACTCGTCTGATGGTAGATTTCCTCACATAAAAAATTATAATTTCTTCCACCATGATTTACAATGTCGCCATACCTGGATTTATAGTCCTTATCCTCTATGACCTTTTCTTTGCCTTTTTTTATTGTTATGGAGTCTACGAAGTTGAGTTTAATGACAACCCTAGGTTATATTTTTATTTTTCCTTATTTTAGTAAGAAAGGAGGTGTTATCATGCTCATAAAATCCTATTCATGTTTTATCTCCATAAAATTTACCTAACCCCCTGTTATGGTGCATCATCATTCCATCTAGTTTGAATTGGATGTTGATTATGATGCCGATATTATAATTTTATTATTAATTCTAAGGCACATATTATCTCTTTTGTCTTCTAGTTGGATATCTTGTTTTTCCTCTAGATGGATCTTGTTTGTCCTATAGTTGGATTTATTTTATTTTATTATGGGATCTATTGATTGTAATCTTATTATATACTTAGTTATAATAATAAAATATACATATATAGTATGAATTTATAGTGGAGGATGCTTGATTGAAGTTTATCTAAAGTCATAAGGGAGATTACTCACCTTTTAACTCTTATGCAAAGTGGGGAACAAGAACACTATTAATAATTTACCCCCATGTGGAGGAACCTTTGAATCTTTTGGAAAGTGGGGAGAAATAAAAATATTCATATATGGGATGAATTAATTACCCCACTTAGGACCTTTTGAGTTTCACTTAATGGGATTCACTATTGCGTACACATGTCTGCACATTCTTGGTTGAGTTTACTATTATAAGTTCTTTAGCTGGAACATCATTTGTCACTTAATTCACTTATTTATGTGGGTTATGAGTTGTCACCCACCTCATATTTTAGGTGGACATGGCTTGGTTCACACTCCAAATATTGTTTATATATTTATGTAACTCTCCTTTAGCTTTATGGAGCAACAATTGCACAATAAATGTAATGCATTGTAATGCAATTTTTTGAATTATGAATTCATTATAGTTCTTCTCAAAAATTCATGGTGGATATATATATATATATATATATATATTTTGTTGTAGGTATTCACAAAGGAATACCATAGATCATATGATTTTAGTTTTGAAACTATTTAGTATAGTTTATGGTGTGCAATTTTAGTTACAACACACCTAGTTTGATAGTTAGTAATTCTGAGAAAGTTTTGTTGATACATAGCTTCATCTTAAGAGAGATACAAATATGATTTTCACTCCATGAATTAAAAACTTTCATTTTGTATCATATCCATGTTCAAGTAAGGGTCATAAGCTTTATTCAGGCCATTATCAATAGAAACAATAGCTTTAATGAGTTCTGCTTTTATGAATATTCAATTTTTCAAAGGTGACAACTTTGAGTATTAGAGAGATCAATTGAAGAGAATTATTGTTTGGAAAGGATTTTGGGATAATTTTCTCCATGGGTACAGACCACCTATAGATTGGAATATCTTAACACAAGATCAAAAAAGATCAAAAAAGGATGAATAAAAGAGAGATGCACAAGTTTTAATCTATCTTCAGAATGCCATAGATTCAAGCATTTATCCAAGAATTACAGGATGCCAGAATGCCCATAAGGCATGGAATATCTTGGAGACTTCATATCAAGGATATATTAAGGTAAGACAAGAAAAAATCTAAACCTTTAAAATGAATTTTAAAATTTTGAGAATGTTAGATTTTGAAGGTGTAGGAGATTATTGCATAAGGGTAAATGATTTAATACATAGAATGAGGGTTTATGGAGAGACTATACAACATAGTGTTATAGTAATAAATTTTTTGAGATATTTATCTCATAAATGGATGCATATTTTGATCACTCTTAATGAGTGTAAAGACATGAAAACTATAATTTTTGATGGGTTATTAGGTTCTCTTTTATCTTACAAATATAAGATGAGACTATATGTAGGAGATCTAGAACATGGTCTAGATAGAACACTTGGAACCAATGCAAGAGTTTCAAAGTCAAAATATAAAAATGAAATTCAAAATCAATGGAGTTTAAAAATATTAAATTCAAAGGATAAATTTGAAGCTGACTTGACAAATAAGAGTAAAAAATATTTTATTTGTCATTACTACAAAAATCTAGGCATATGATTACAGATTACAAAATACTAGCAACTAAAAATTGAGCCTATCAAGAAATGAAAGAGGGATTTTCAAGATAAAAAAATGAGTTTCAATAGGGATCATATTATTGTCTCACAAGTTTTGTGGGAATAGAGGAAGAAAATAAATTCTTGTCTCTTGATTCAGATTTCGCAAACTAGGTGATAAGTCACAAAGATGATTTCACCAAGCTAGATGACTCCTTCAAAAGCCAAGTGCAATTAGGAGATGGAAAGTCCATCTATGTTGAAAGAAATGGATACATGAAAATCACCACAATCAAAGGTAAGGTGATATAATTTATCACAATATCAGATGATATAGTGATAAAAGTAAGGCATGCAAGTTTTATAATCATGCTAGTAACTCCATAATTGTTTCTAGGGATTGTAAAGTTTTTGAAAATGAGGTGTATATTGATTTTGATCATGTAGCTAAAAAATTCATAAGTGAAGGGGGATAAATTATTGAAATTTATTTTGAGGGATTACAAAGTCCTACAAAGGTTCTTAATTCAACATGAAATAATATTATCTCTTTGCAAGAGACTAATCATCCATCTACATCAAGATCAAGAAACAAAATGTGTTTGTTGCATCCTCATGCAACCTATAAAATTTTGGATAATAATTGTGAGAGGAGGATTACAAGGATTAAACTTCAATAATTTAATGTTTTTGATGATGCTTATGATAAAAATATGAAGGTTACATTATAATTTGTGATTAGTGAATCTAGAAGTCATGCAGAAACAAGTCAAAATAAAGAATTGTTTATTGTTATGAAAGTAAAGATGGATTTAATTGAGAGGAATGGTATATGGACCTTAATTCAACCTACATTCAATATGTATGTCAAAAGTGCATTCATATATAGAGTTATTGAAGAAGAAGAATGTGGACCAGCCACATGGTTTTGAGGTAAAGGATAATATTTTTGGCTATATAAGTTAAAGAAAGCTCTTTATAGGCTGAAAAAAGATCCAAGAGATTGGTACTCAAGAATTCATAGATGTTTATTGGATTAAGGCTTTATAATAAGTCAAAATGAACCAAATATTTACATACAAACATAAAATTTTAATGTTTTGTATTTCTATCTCTATGTAGATGACTTGATCATTACAAGTAGCTCTATGAAGATGTTAAATATCTTCAAGGAAGCTATGAAATCATAAGTTAAGATGGCTGATCTTTGAATCATGAATTACTTTATTTAAAATAATTCCATCAAAATAAAGAGTAAGTATTCATTTTTCAAACCAAGCATGTCGAGGACATGTTAAGGAAGTACAATCTTTAAAATTCAAAGCTTATTTATATTTTCACCAAGAGATTGTTAAAGGAAATTCATGGAAGACTTAAGCAGAAGATAAAATTATCTCCTCTGTGCATCAAAAAGATGGAGTATTGAGTTTTATTCCAATATTAGAATTTGATTATTAATTATAAGGCACAAATTATCTCTTTGTTCCTCTAGTTGGATATTTTATTTGTCCTCTAGATGGATCTTGTTTGTCTTGTAGTTAGATTTATTTTATTATCTTGTGAGATATATTTCTTTTAATCTTGTTATTTACTTATTTAAGTTAATCAAAACTACATATATACGATGAATTTATAGTGGGGGAAGCTTGATTGAATTTTCTCTAAAGTCATAAGGAAGATTCTTCATCTTTTGACTCTTGTGCAAAGTAGGGAACAAGAAAACTATTCTTAATTGACCCCCACATGGAGGAACCTTGAATACTTATGGAAATTTTGGGAAAAGAGCACTATTCATATATGGTATAAGTTCATTACCCCACTTGAACCTTTTAGTTACACTTAATGGGATTCACTATTGTGCACATGTATGTGCACATTCTTGGTAGAGTTTACCATTGCAAGTTTTTTAGGTGGAACATGAGTTATCACCCAATTCAATTTTTTAAGTGGGTTATGAGTTGTTACCCACCTCACATTTTTGGTGTATATGGCTTTATTCACACTCCACATATTTTTATATATTTATATAGCTCTCCTTTAGCTTTATGAAGCAACAATTGCAAAACAAATGTAATGTAATTTTTGAATTATGAATATATTGTTATCTCTTATTTTATTTTTTAGGTATTCATAAAGGAATAACATTAAGTGTATGGTTTTAGTTTTGAATTTATTTAGTACAGTTTATGGTCAAAAATTTCAATTACAACACAACTAGTTTGACAACGAGTAACTCTGGGGTAATTTTGTTGATACGTAGCTTCATTTTGAGATAGATATAAAATTGATTTTTACTCCTCCACACATTCAAAAACTTCATTTAAGATATATGATCCATTTGGAGGGATAGAGTTTATAAAATTAATCTATCTAATAATTCATTTATGGCTTCCAACTGGAGTGGTGGTATTCTTTATTGGAAAATTTTGTATGGGGACATAAATGCTATTTGTATACATGTCAAATAAAGCCTCTTTATATTTTTTCACCACCAAGTTTGATTTGCAATATTGACTTGACACCATGTGCCCAATATGCCTTAATTTGTTACTTTGTAATTATTATATGATAATGCGTTCAAATATTCCATTAATTTTTCATCAGTGGGTTTCACATTTTCCATGACTAGCATTCCCTACTTCCTAGTCAAGGTCCTTGTAAAAACACATTGTAATCACTAAGAAAAGATCCATATTTGAACTCATGAAAAACATTTTTTTCTTGAATTTATCCATGATTTCATTCTTGAAGGAAACATATAAGTTATATTTGAGTTTCAACATTACCACCTATCAGGGAATCCTTCTAATCTTTGTGATGGAAGAAACCTCTTGATCAGTATAGTATACTTTCCAAGACACCACTTGGGTCACCTACCACACTTGTGGATAACTCATCTAATCGATGATTAATAATATATAGTTGGTGAAGGTCCACATTAAGTATGTAAAATCTTTTGTGATCATACTCCCCTTCTTATTTCATATTTTCATGTCATGGCCTTTAATCATCAGTTATGTGACTACGTCAATGGAATCTACGATGATGTGTTAAGGCCAATCAAGATATATAGTGTGATTATGCACCCATTTGACCATGTTATTTAGAGTTATTTTGTGCATTATGAATAATGGGAACAAGATCCATCCATCTAGTTTCATTTTATGGATGACCTAGTTTCTCTCTTCATATCTTCCTAAACCCATTCTTGTATGACTGGGTCTATCCTTAAATTTTCTTGCCACTCGGCCCCTATGGTGGTGTCATATATTTCTTCTAATTAAGAATATATGTACTTTTACACATCTTCATACTGTTCAACATAAAAGGGGACCTCAAAGAAAACTCCTTGTGGATTTGAGAGATACAACTTCAATGAGTTATTTTTGTGTTTTGGTCATTAAATTTACTCATCATAGATGATCTGTGTAGACTCCATCTTTGTTTTTTCTATATTTCCTACCCTCAACTCACAAACAAGTTTTCATTATTTTTTTACTTTATAGATTTTTCATGGTTATTTCCTATTTTCTCGTTTACGTTTTATAGTTTTTAAAAATTTTACTATCTTATTTTTTATTTTTAAGTGCTCATACTTCATAAATTAATTTTTTTGCATTCCACCCATTTTGGTTATATTCATTATCATTCAATTCTCCTTCTTTGTTGTTCTTCATGGCATTACTTTCTTCACTTCAAATTTTAAATTTTAAATTTCAAACTATCTATCTAAGATCTATTTTCCCACCATCCAACTATTCCTTATACTTAATTGAACTAGTGTTGTAATTAAGCTTCCAAATCAAATCCTTGTGATGACAAGTATTAAATTTGTTGTTTATAGGAATGCCCTTTTAGGTTTCCACTCTTCTACTTTACCAAGCTATCATTTTTTTGTTTTTAATTTGGCGTTCAATCTAGTTTTCCTTTGATTTTTTTTCCTATTTTTCAAAATTATATCTTTTTACAAAATTGTTTCTAAGATTTTTATTTTTATTTTTATTTTTGAAAAATTGTTTATTTTTTCATTTCCCTCCTATTTATATTTTTTATATTATTTTGAAATTATTTTAAAAAATTTTATTTCTTTTCCTTTTATTTCTTTTTTTCTTTTCCCTCTTTCTATTTTTAATATATATTTTTCCCTCAACTTCTTATATAGGCCTTAAGACTTGCATCATTTATGCAGTCATTCCTTAACACACCTGATGTCAATATATGGTCAACAAACTATGTCCCTAATCACCAATTTTAAAATTTCCTAGCTTCTTATAGTTGTTATCATACAAAAATGCCTTATCTCTTAAAACAAACTCCTTACTCTAGTAATTCTTTTTATGCCATTCCTCTAGTGCCTCTTCTTTTGTATTTGATTGTAAACCATAATGAATCAATTTTCATCTTAATTATCCAATGTTATCAACCCCTCCTTTAGCAATTCCTCATCATCTTGAAACATAGATATAATAACTAAAAGGGGCAACACTTAGTCAACATCTTATAGGTCTTGTGTTATTCCCAAAGACCTGCCATAAAATTTATTTCCAAATCCATTATCTTAGTGTTATTTTTCTTCATCAAAAACATCTCTAGTACCATATTAAAAGACTCTAAGGTGTCATTCACATAGTTTTGCCTAGTGTGCTCCCATTTTAGATTTTGATAGTGTTTCAATAATTATTATACTGTGTGATTGATAGTGTTTCCCTTGATCACTTGTGATGTTAATCAAACACCCACACTCTATTGGAATACTTTTGATTTAAAACTCAGATGTTTTCTTTATGGTAAAATTCTTTATGAGGATTGTTTCCAACCATCTTATGAGATATTGTGTCTCTATTATTATGAACTACACTTGTATTTTTCTTATCATCGAATTGATATGCCCTACAGAGTCAATGCCCCATTTTTGAATGGCATAAAGGAAAGTAAAAGTGCTAAAGACATATCATCTCTAGTGTTTGGATTCACCCTTTGGAAAATATCATGTGATATTGTATAGTTATGAGCATCCATGAATACTATTGGCTACCATCTCTTAGCTAGTAGCACCTTTTTTCCTATCACATCACATAAATTATGATATTTGGGTACTCCATCATGGGATTCTCTAAACATGCAATATATTTCATACCAAAAATCTACTCTCGTTAGTCTCCCATACCTCCCTTTATTTTATAGGGGCCCATTTATTAATATGAATAGGATTCTTGTGTAAAAAATGTTTTGCACTCTTTTTTACCATATTTTGCAACATGCCTCCATTTTGTCCAAAAATATTGTAATGTTTACCAAATCCTATGTTCTCACCTCAATCTAAAATAGATGAGTGTGAGGGAAATTATCATCTATTGATACCTTCTCATTCCCATTATCAATTATGGATAAATAATCCCAACCATGATTGCTTGCCCTTGGCTTTATCACTATTTTAAACTCAATCTCCTAGAATAGCATGAATAATATACATATTAATCCTATTATCATTGGATTATTAATTAGATATTTTAGTGTTTCATGATCAACATAAAATTTAAATGGTGTTACCGATAAATAATGTTTTGATATTTTCAAAGCATGTGTCATGGCCAATGCTTATCTCTCTATGGTTGTATGGTTGATTTCCCCATTGGTAAATTTCTTTGTGTTAAATAATAATTGTGGTCCATGTGGGATTGTAATTATGGTAGTATGGAATCTATTACTATCTTTGACACTCCAATGTGTAAATGGAATGATAATTTATAATATAAAAAACCAAAATTGGAGTTTTAACAAGATTATTCTTTAATTTATAAAATGCCTCATGTTATTACAAAGTCTATTCAAGTGATTTATTATTTTTATTTAATAGTTCTTATATAAAGACATTAATAGTGACATTATTCCAAATGAACCTCTCATGATAGCCAATATATAAAAGTAATATGCTAACATTATGTTTTACCTTAGGTGCCAGTATATTCACTATGATTGTGGTGTTGAGGGAATCCACCATTAGTCCTTTGTAAATAATGTACCCAAGCAAGGTCCCAAAGTGTGTCATAAATATAAATTCAATGATATTATTAGAAACTTGCACTTTTAGGCATCATTCAAGGCACCTACATGTGGTATTTGAGTAACTTGTATACCATTCAATCATCAAAGTATACTCCTAAAAACCCATTAAAAACATCTATGAAATCATTGATCTAATCCAATTGAATATCACAGGGTAAAAGACATCACTATGTGATGCAGGAGCATCAAACAACTTGTGTAAATTTGATCATGTGTAAATGTGGTTAGTCTCTTAGCATCCCTTGGAAGGGAATTGAGTCATTAGGTGTCTTAGTTTGGTGTTCTTTAGCTTGGGAGAGTTTCATATCAAAACCTTAATTTGAAAATTTTAAATATGTTTGTGTGCTTAGGAGCATTTTGGTGTAGTGTCAAAGAGTGTCATGTTAGTTAATGTTATTACAAGGACCTAAATGAGTCTAGGTGTGTATAAGAAGATATCTTATGTATATTTCATAAAGAATGTGGTATAAACCATGGAATTTGAATGTAATTTCTATGTGAAGGTGGCTACCAAGAGTTAGTTATCAATAAGTCAGTTGCTCAAGTGTGTAAGGGAAATGAAATGAGTTTTCAAATAGAAAAGGTATTAAGTTCATAGATGGAATTCAAAGTGGAAGTTAGGGAGACGGTTAGGATATTTTAAGGGTTTTAGAGTGGTATGACCACTGTTTGTACAAATACAAGTGACTGTGTCTTAAGAGGAAGGAAAGAGACATAATTAGGTCTAAGCATGAGTGGTAAAAGACACATAGGAAGTGAGTTAGGACTTGAAAATTTATAAGAAATTAAAATATGGTAGGGGTGTCCTATAGTGCCTTTAGTTTCTTAGTATTCATCTGTCCCATTCGATACCAACTGAAAAAGCCTAAGAGAAGGTTGTTAGGTGATAAGGTTGATTGAGAGTTTAAGGAGTGTAAAAGGTATCTAAGGATTTGAGAGAGTGTGATTAAGGTGGAAATAAGTGTATTGAGTTTAAAATAGGATATCCATGTTAATGATTATCCATATAAGACCTAGATCAAGAATCCAAGTGTTTTCGTCAAAGAGGCCTACAACCTAGTGAAGCCGAGTGTATGAGATTACAAGGAGAGATTGAGAATGAGTAGAATGATATGAATGGATGAAGAGAGGAGTTATAAGGTTATAAAATCATGTAGAAAGATTTCATAAGCTATGTAAATAAGGAATGAAAGAGAAAGACATCAAACTAAGAAAGAGAGAGTTAACAATTAAGAGTAATTCGAGAAGATTGGTTGCAAGATTTGTTGAATGTAGGTGTAAGAGTAGATATTGAAATAGGTCTCTACATCACCATGTATATAGAGGATCCTAACATGGTAGAAAAATTGGACTTGGATCTATCTTATTTTGAAATATTAATTTGATGATACCTCGAGAAACAATCGATAAAGATGTAGACTTCCCTTCCCAACCCAGTTTCAAAGCACCTCATCTATGAAGAGTGTGGGAAAAGGGTTATGTATTCACCTTATTTTATTCCATGTAGTCCATACAGATTCTAATCTCCCCTACTTTATCATTTTTCATTATCATAGAAATTATCTATTTTGAATCTTTAATGGATTTATGATACTTACTGCCAACATTTTGAACAATTTTTTTTCACCTTTGATCCTCACAGTGGGATGTTGAAAATATAATTGAGGTATATATATAGTTATAATTTATTTTTTACGTGCCTGGATGATTGTGTAAATCTCATGGTCATGATTAATAAATTTAATTATTAACACATTTAATGCTTCATTATGGTAAGAAATTATGTGATCAAATTGAGGGTTTTTCCATGTGCATAATCAGAGCCATCAATTTCTATTAACAATTAATTTTGAAAATATAGTAATGTAAGAATTAGTACATAATAATGTCTATATTTAATTTTGTTAAATGTTTTTTGTTGTGGAACTAGCCTTAAGAATCTTCCTTTAGTGTTGCATTTGTTATGCTTTTCTCAGAGGAAAAGTCACAAGAAATAAATGAAGGACAATTATCATGTATAAATTTTTTAATCCCACAAAGCTACAAAGTTCTATGAGATTTTTTGACTTACCCATTCTTGGATGGTTTGAATCTTGGTTGGGTCCACATGAACTCCTTGTGTGTTTATAATGTATACTAGAAATTATGTCTCCCACATGGTAAATAAAATTTTCTCCATATTAGCATCCAACTTGTGTTTCCACAAAGTGTGAAACACTTGTTTAATATGGCACAAATGTCCATCCCATGTTTTGCTAAATATTAAAATGTCATCAAGGTAGACAACACAAAATGAAGTAGTGTAAACCTTGAGGATAAATTTTGTCATCCGCATGAATGCATGAACTCCTTGTGTGTTTATAATGTATAGTAGATATTATATCTCCCACATGGTAAGTAAAACTTTCTCCATATTAGCATCCATCTTGTGTTTCCACAAAGTATGAAACACTTGTTCAATATGGCACAAATGCTCATCCCATGTTTTGCTAAAGATTAAAATGTCATTCCATTTGATACATTTATCAAGGCCCCTTTCTATGCATATTACTACATTTTATAGAGGACAATATTTTTTCTTGTCTTTAATTTTAGCATCTTAATAGTCTGTTTGACTCCTTATATCAAGTCATGTCTAGCAACCCAAACATTTGTTTAGTGTTCAAGTAGTGGATTCATCCTACACGTTCATATTTAATCATCCACTCCACCCTTTTAACACTATGGGGGTGGGCAAGTGGGCAGGGTGAGGGAGGGGTGGCTACTATTATACTCTTTAAGATTTTTGCAACTCTTTATTGGTTAATGACATTTAAATGTGACATAACCTATGATCAAACTAAAATCAAGGCATAGATAACATGAAAAAATATGAGCGAAATAAAGTAGAGAATTAAACAATAGAAACTCAATATTTCTTAATAATCACATGATATATGACATTAGCTAACATGATGTGTTACATCAAATAACATGATGAATAATACATAGATGAAGAGGGTATAAATATATTAAACAATAACATGCTTCCATTTCCTTATTGGCCACATAATAGGAATATATGAGTGGCTTATACAGAGGTGCCATCTTATTGGATAACATAAAGGATAATATCTATCATATTCTAAGCTTAGGATATTTTTCATTATGGTGTAATTATCTAACTTTATAATATTAAACTATCTTAAGTTAACAGAAAAAAGGTAAAAATATATATTACATCAACAACCACCATTAGTACAACTTGGGAAGGCTATATAAAAAAGACGCTTAAAATCATCTTAAATATGTAATAGCAATTACCCTTAATGAGGTGTCCATGAAAAATAAGTGTAAATCAATCAAAATTTGTTGAAAGTTTCTAAGATATGTCATAAAGATACCTAAGAAATAAGTACCCAAGAAAAACATACTACAACAATATAATGAAAGTTGATGGTTGCCCCGTCACTAAATAATACACTAAATTAGTTGATAAGATGTGCATCCAATGATACTCAAGAGACCTTCAAGTTACATATAAATAAATAATAATCACAACAACCCCTCCCCCTCCCACCACATAATGCTAAATGGGTGGAGTTGATGAATAAATTTGTATGAGTGGTCTAAATCATATACTCAAGCATTGAATAATAGATGTTGTGAATACTATATTAAGTTTCCACATGGGGTAACTAATAAAAACTATCAATGGTTTGAAATAAATAACTAAAATGAATCTAATAAAAAGACAACTCAAATATATCAAGGATGGTGGAAAATATCAAAATCACAAGGATATCATTGTCAGTTATAAGAAATCCTATGCATGGAACCCAAAAGAAAGAATCTTCATATTAAAAGAAAGGCATGGCTAAAAAAACCTTAATTGTGAAGAAAGAGGATCCAAAAAATTTATTAGACCATCATTGATTTATGAAAATGGGGAAATTCCAAAGAACACAATGTGTTTTCTCTTCAAATAATTATAATGAACAAAAAAGAAGTTGATTGCATTCAATAAATCATATGAAGCATCATAAGCAATTATGAAAACATGTGTAACACATAAAAAGGCGTAAAATATGAAAAATTATCACATATGTTCTATAAATTATAATGAGTTATAATTATAAATAGGAAAGATAAGCGTTTTCATCCCTTTTCCTATTTTCTACATAATAGGCAAATGTCATTCACCTATATAGAGGTTGAAAAATATTGGGCGGCAGTAAATACATATATTCCTCTTATTCTAAGCATAGATAAAGTGGAATACTAGATATAGACTATATAAATAACCTAAGCTAGAGCAATAAAGGTGTACATGAAATATTACACTAGCACCCCTTCTAGGTGTAACTTAGTGAAGTTTAAATTAAAACTAGGAGAGTTATAATCCTCATAAATGAAATATCGCACCAACACCCCCTTTAGGTGCACCAACACTTCATCGAAACCAAATGTAGACTATGATGAAGGAATGTAACTCTCAATATATATAATGTCAATGAAAAGGACCTATACTTAAGTGTTGAAGGGGGTCCACTTGCATTATACAAAATTTCTACCTTTGGAAACATGAAGGATATAATTAGTGTACTCTAAGTCTACCCACTCCATGAAGGAAAATAAAGGTAGGAAAATAAATATCTCTAAAACTAGTCCAATGTTAAAGTGTGGTAGAGCTCTAGCAATATTGTGCATGAGAACCAAAAAAGTACCACTAAAGAATACCTATCATAATTAAGATGTGTACCATTTGCCAAAAACATATTCATAAGTGAAGAAAATAGATGAATAGTCCTCAAATGTGAATAACATAGATCCACAAAATATATTAGATAATCATTGATAGCTAAAAATGGGAATTGATAAAGAAAAATATTCATTGAAAACTAGATTCTTTCAACTCTCTCTAAATCAATATTGATTTTTTCTTTAGAGATGATGTGCCTGATAAGTTTCCCTTCAGACATCGCAAAAATAGAAATTTTAGGGTTAAGAGAAATACCATACAATCTACATTTTTCAAAAACTTTTTTAAGGTGTTCATTTTGATCTTATATATTTTTCAAAAATATTGTTATATCATCTAAATATACCATAATAATCTTGTTTTTCATATCTTTAAATACAAGATTCATGGCTCTCTAGAATGTAGCCCCTGCATTAATCAAGACAAATGACATTCATTGATATGAAAAAGTGCCCCATGGAGTTGTGAAATTTGTTTTATGTTGATCATCCTTATTAACCTCAATCAGATTGTAACTTGAAAATCAATCCAACATTGAGAGCATTTATGAACATGTAACTACTTGATGAACTTGATCCATGATGGGTAATGGATAGTTATCTTTGAGAGAACTTTGATTCATATTTTTAAAGTCTACACAAATCTTGCTTTTCCATTCTTTTTATGAACTAGAATAATATTAGAAATCCAAATTGAAGAAGACTCTCTATAAGATGAATCACTACCTTCAAAATATAAATTTCTTAAAATATCAATTTTCTTAATAAAATGAATGATCTGGTAATTATCATTGAATAGTTGCTAGTTTTTTTAATTGATTACCATATTGGGTTAATATATAAGTTCAATTGTGTATTTGTCTTTACCAACTTTTGAGTGAGGAATGAACAATGAAGATAAATTAATTGTGTATATTTTGGAATTATTATCTCTTATAATAGCTTGAATAGAGAATGCTTAAAGATATTCTATATTGTACCAAAATTTACTCCTGTAGTGTCTCAAACAGTCATTTTTTACTTGATGTTGACCTTTAATCTATTTTACAACCAATTATGCATCACCCAACACTTATATGTGTTAAATTCCCATTTATTCTATAACCTATAATCCAAGTAAGAGTGATTCATACTCTCTAGTATTTTTAGTACACTAAAACTATAATTTGTAAGAAAAAAGAAAGATTTCCTTGTTTAGAGGCATCAAAACAATTCCCACACTGGATCATGTTGAAGAATAACTACCATCAAATTCCATCATCCAGACCTCATTAGGATTAGTTTCCATGATTTCTAGCAAATACAAATATTTTTATGACATCAATAATTAATTAACTATACCTACATCTTCATACAATATATCTACCCTGAGATCATCAATCTTTTACATAGTTTATTTTGTTTTCAATTATGGTTCAAGGTGTTGTTTCATTCCTTTGACTAGAATCATTGCATGTGACAAATCTAACATAATTTCACCACCAAGTTAATTATAGACGTTTCCTCCTAAGAGAATGCCATAGGTTGTTGGGATATTATCTACTAGGATGTTGATCTTGATCCTCTTTTAAGGAAAAGATTCAAGAGTAAAATGGATGTCTTTAATTTGACCAACAAACAAAACTTATTTTACTTCCATTGAATAATAATGACCATGTTTTTTTGTACAAGTTAGGCCAAGAGCATGAAAAAACTTGGAAGACATTACATTATTAGACTCTTGTGTCAATTATGTAATTATTAACTTTACATCCCTTAAGAAGTATAGAAATGTAAAAAAGATCAACTTTATTAGATTTAGAATTTACTACGACCATGGAATTTACTAGATTTCAAGGTGGGGTGGATAATATTCCTTTATTATTAACGTTATTTAGAGCAATATTTTTACCTTTATTAAATTTTACTAGCCTATATAGTTGATCTAGATGTGATCTCAAATATTCACCTTGTAACATCTAAATTTTAGTCTTATTGACATGTTAAATTATATTAAAAGCAAGTAAACTAATAGAAGAACATTATAAAGGTTGAGATACATTTGCATCTCTATTAATAGGAGGAATATTCTTTGGATAACCACCAATAATATTTAGGGAAGACTGACCTAATCTAGTTAGAACTTATTTTCCTTTCATCTGAACAAGAGGTGATGTTAGTCATGAAATAATAACTTTCACTGATTTTTATTGGCTTTCATTTTGTTGCTTTTTATAATTTTGATATCTTGTGAAAAACATAAGTGATTGATTATTCATGTCTCCAACACTATCTTCATTATCATCTTAATCTAAACTATATTCATGGAATTCATTTGCAAAGTCTCCAAAAAGTTCTTCAATTTCACATTCTTGAGGACCTGGATCTTCTAATTCATTTTCTTCATCAATATCCAAATATTAATTTTGTTTACAAAATAACATTTACAAGTGGATTTACATGTTATTGAGGAGGAGCTTCTAGTGCAAGCTTTTCCTTAGGAGCTTACAATCAAGGACAATCCCTCTGAAAAGGCACATAGTTTCTTATTAGGATGTATTGATAAGGAGATTTACAAAAGTTTTTCTATTGAAAATTGACCTGAGTTCTGAATTTTACCTTTAAATGATTCCTTCTTTAGTTTTCCATCCATTATCATGACATCTTCAACATCAATAGGTAATTTTTAAGTTACATTTAAATCAGCTATGTTGGTTCTTCTCAATTAGTAATTTACTTGTGGAAATTGAAAATTGATAAAGAACCACTTCTAATTCTCAATGTCAGTTTAGCAATCACTTGTATCTACTTGGTCAACTATCATGGAAGATGTAAGGTCCCTTTCTGGGATGAAACCAAACAAAAAATGTATGCCATAAATCCCAACATAGACCCATAAATTATTAGAAAAAATTAGAATTCCATAAAACTAAAATTTATTGCAATATTTTCCCATAAACTGCAAATCGCCCAAAGACCTAGGTGACTAGGGTTTGGGGCTGATTTATGCCTCAAAACTAATCCAAAATTATGAAATTAAATTTGTAGATGGATAAAAATATTCCAAACATGATTCCATAATCATATTTTCAAAATATTATTTTCTGATTTTATATAACAAAATACACCCGAAACTTATAAATTTCACAACTTGCAAAATACTCAAAGTTTATGAACAAATGATAGTTTAAATTGAAGATAAAAATGTGATATTTCAAATGAAACAATAATTAGATTTTTCTCTTAGTGGAAATCACCCAAATCTGAAACTGTATAGTCAAACCATAGAAAAATAAAAATATGAAAATGAACAAAAATTTTGCCCTTGGATCTTCTTCAAATATCCTCTTCAAATCAGCAAACAAAAAATCAACTCAACACACTTTCAATTCCATAATTCAAATTGCCTCTTCAAGATCTCCTTGGAAATCCAAGTGCCTTGATTCAAGATTGGAACTCCAATAACTTGAAAATAAGATTGATTGATAAAAATATGTCTTCCCAATATTTTAAATCTACTTTTTTAACTCCTCCAAGGTGGGCGAACCACTTTTGGGGGTTATTTGGTAAATATGGACCTCTTTTAGCCACTTGGGTCTTCTCCTTTAAGCTCAAAGTCATTAAGGACTTTTAATTGAGGGTCAAGTCCTCATGAGAGTGTCCTTTTACATAAAGTCATTAAGGACTTTTAATTGGGGGTCAAGTCCTCATGAAAGTGTCTTTTTACTTTATTATCTAATTTAATCCTCATAATATATTAATTAAAATTACTTTAGGGTCAATTAAATAATAAACTACAAATAATGAATAAGAGAATTGCCTTTTAATTTCAAATGATTAGAATCACTCTCTAGCAATCCCTTATTTATTAAAAATATTCCCCTTGCATCATCCTTTAGCCCATGAGGAATAAAATAGGCTAAAGGTCTTCAAAATATTGATATAAAATTAACCCCCTATAAAAGTGGACCTTACTAAAGAAGGAAGGTATTGCTTGGCTTAGGTCTATACCTAGACCTAAGTCTTATGCCTTGCCAGGTCTATTGAAGCATGATGAGCAATATAGAAGCATGCAATCTAGTATAATGTTATAGTGAGATTTGAAAATATATTTTGAAGGTGTTCATGGAGATTGAGGTTGTAAGAATCTTGTTTTAACCTTGAAAGAAGATGTTATGAAGTGATATGTATCATCCCAAAGAGGTCTACAAATGAAGGATAAAGTTGATCATCAAGCTAGAGGAGTTGAGTTGAGTCTATAAAGATATTATAGATAACCAAAAGTATTTTGATAAGACCTATTGGTGATATGAGGTCTATTTGAGTCTTTAGGAGGTATAAAAGAACAACATAAGAACAATAGAATTGGTCCACAAGACCAATATGGTCATGAAGAATATATGACAGAAGAAGCATGGTATTGATGTGTGGTGACCTCATAAGTTCATAGAGTAAGAATGTTGACATGTTATAAATGCCATAATAATGATATGAAGATGACCCATATTTTGATTTTTTGAAAAAGAGATCTCACTTTGGAGCTAGTATGTTGATCATCAGTGGTGGATCTTATACAAATGAAGATGTCTTCAATCAAGGTATGATTTTGTTATAAGAGATATGCTTGTTTGGCTTTATATGATCCAAGTGGATCATGAAGTTAGGGGGAGATAACTCAAGTCTCCTGAGTAAGTATGCAAGAGTTGAAGATTAGTCTATAAGACTAATGTCTTTGAAGGTAGAAAGTATTGATCATATGGTACATACCTAGAATTGATTCTAATAGTGAGATTTCAAGTTGGTTGAGCTCTAAACAAGAGAAACAAAGTTATAAAGATGATCATTCCTATATGACATGAAGATGTTCAAAGGCTTAGGAAAAATAAAAGTTTTGTGTTGTTCTTAACAAGATATTGATTGTATGTTTCCAAGAAGGTGTCATGTAATGGTTTAAGCCATGATGGCTTGTGATTCTTAAAGAGAAGTTATTTGATGCTATAAAGAGTATATGAAGTTTTTCATGCCTACCTAAGGTGGTCTTGTTGACCCAAGAGGTCAGTATTGAGAAAGGAGTGGATCTTTTTGAAATAGGTCTCCATGAGACTTAGTATTGGTATGAGGCCTAATGAAGCATGTATTATGGTGAATCATAGAAATAGGAGGAGTAGTTCCTTATGATGCCCTGAGGTCTCTTCATTTGATGATGGTCTATTAAGATCAAAGAATAATTCAAAATCTCACATCAAAAACAAGGAAATACAATTAAGCATGGTGATAGGGGGAGCTTGTGAGCAATTGGTAGTGTAAATTCAATTAAGGTGTGTATATTATGAGCTCTATGAGTATTAAATATGTCCAAAGATCAGATAAAGAGATGAATGGACTCAAGTAAGATCAAGAGTAGATGATAAACTATGAGGAAGGTTCGTGAAGTCGTGACAATCATGTGTTAAGATGATGAGAAACATGTCAAGTTGAGAGACAACAGTTCAATCACTCTAAGGTAATAATTTGATAAATTTTATATATTAGATTTATTGAGTTGGAGTGGAGTGAAAAGAGACCCTTTGTCATTAATGTCAAAGGGGAAGAGAGATCAGAATTGATGGATAATTTATCTGTATCACTTCAATTGTGGCTTGCCACTAATGTAGTTTGCCATCAATGATAAAGGGGGAGATTATTGCATGTTTTCATTAATTTCATGTGTTTAAACCTATCATTGATGCCAATGTGAGAGTTTTCTTTGAGGTCATTAATTTCAAAGGAAGTGTGAGGTCTTGTGTGTTCAAAGAAGGCTAGCTCAATCTTGGGTTATGACCTATATGGTCTAAGGAGACTTGGTCAGAGGAGAATAATGGGATATGATTTGGAAGATATCTCAGATAGAGTAATGAGCTAAAATATGTCTTGATGTTCTCAAAGTGATATGGTACCTTTAAGGTCTATTTGATGGCCTAGTTCCTAAGTATGGAAGTAGCTTGTAGTAACATGGTGATGATGATATAGGTATGCATGAGATTGAAGTTGTGAAAAAATAAGGGTAGATCATGTTAGAGGATGTTGGACACTATGTCAACATGTGTATAAGACAAAAAATCCTTTAGAAGAACTCCTAGGTTAGGTATTGAGGATTAACTCTTACATGAGAGACCTAGTATGATGAAACAAGCTTGGTAGCTTCTTATGTAAAGTAGTGTGAGACTTGTATAAAAAAGGTTGGCAATGTATGAATCCAAGATGAGTACATTTTATATGTTGATGAGGTGGTGAGAGCATACCAATAACTCTTCAATTATGATCAAGGTCCAAGTATGATTGGTAGTTCGAGAACTAACATGCAAAGATACCTAATGTGATCTAAAGAAGGGTCAAGTTGATCTTTCAACATGATAGAGCACATTTGAGCATGGAATGAAGGTTTTAAAAGTTTTTAAAAGGGTTTTGACCAAGTTTTAGGTCCTCATTTGAAGGTGAGATCAAGAAAACATGTTTTGAGGTCTCTTGTGCATGTAGAATAAAGAAAAGAGAGCCAAAGAAGGAACTTTAGATGCTTATTGGCACATGTGATAGTTGCATGGGAAGATGAACCTTTTAGAAGAGATGGAAAATGTTACTAAGAAGGTTTTCTAATCATTATGAAGTTTTTTAAGGGACAAAGTTATATGAACAAATGTTAAGAATGTAAATTGGTCTAAAACCCTCTCAAAACCCTCTTAATGACCTGATTGGAGAGAATGTGTTAAAAATGGACCAAAATATATTTTAAGATCTATTTTGATGTTTGTATCATGTAGATAAATCCTCAAAGAATCTCTAGGTGGTAGTGGTGTGTTAGGGCAGTGAGTAGAACCTATAGAAAAACCCTTATATCTAAAGAATTTGGTTCTACAGGTAGGCTTTACCAAGTCAATGCATCCAAGTTGATTAAGGTTGAAGGTCAAGACTTTTTTATTATGTAAATGGTGTTTTTTGGATAATATATATCTTTAGTTTCAACTAATATGCTCACCCAAGTTGACCTATCACTAAACTAGCAAAGAATGAAAATAATGAGAAAAACCAGTCAAAGTAAGAAAGATATTAAGAATTGGTTGTAGTAGATTAGGGAAGGATAAAATTAATTGAGGTTATTTATAAATACCTATTAATCCTATCCATGTTGGTTATATGCTTTGGATTTTATTGTAAATGGTGAAAATAATGCTCTCAAAGTGACTTGTTTGTGTGAGTAAAGATAGTGAAAGAGTAAGATTCTAAGTTTGATTAGTTTGGTCTATATTTGTCATTTGAACTATATATATTTATGATCAGAGTTAAGATAAAGATGTTTTAGAATAATACAATTTCATTATATCTTGATTGTGATCCCACAAGTTTTAGAAGTCATGTTCACCATGATTGTGTCTTAAGGTTGTTTGACTGTTCCAGGTGTGTTAGGTGAAGTGAAGGGTTTGAGACTCTATGTTAAGATTCATAGTATATAATGAACATTTTGATGTTTTTTGAGAAATAAATGACCTATTAATGTTTTATGGAAAGTGGAGAGATAAATTAGTATTTGTAATGTGAAATCCAAAATGGCTTGTCAAACTGTGTAAGGACTATGAGAGAGTGGCTTGAGAGATTGGTCTGTAAGACCAAAGATTGTCACTAGACATTAAGATATAACTATTGTAGGATAAAATAGAGATCAAAAATTAGATATTTATGTGAATGATATGTATTAGAAACAACATTATAAATGATAAATATAAACTTCTAATTGAATATGTTTTTAGAGCACTCAGGTAGTTTGAGTAGTCATCTTACATAGATGAGTTGGAGGTTGTTTGGTAAGTGTTGAAGAATAAAATGAATTTTAAGATGTTTATGAGGTATAAAAGATTCATTATAATGATTTTATAGTCTTGGTGTGTCTCTATTTAAGTATAAAAAGTCAAAATCATTTTACTATGTTTTTGAGCCTATGTGTAGTTCTGAATGAGCCTATTGTAGAAGTGATTTTGTGTGCTTGGAGATTGAGTAAAGGAATATAATGGACATGGTGGTAACCAAAAGAACATGGAGACTATATTAATATAATTTTATCATATGGTTATTTTGAAAAGTTGACTTTATACTTCAGTTTTATGAGTCAGACTTTTCCTATGTATAAAGGTTTAATGGCAAGTAGGCCTAATAACATGGTTCAAGTGGTGAATTGAATGTACAGGTGGCATGAATATATGTGTATATTATCATGGGTATATTTAATAAATGTTTTAATTTTTTTACTTTTTGTTTAAGTCTAAAGGTGTTCCAAATAACCCCAAGTATAACGTGTGCTTAAGACATACCTAATTATATTAGGTCTCCTTTAGGCCTAATGAGGTTTTGGTCCCTATGAGTGGTGACCAACCTATATGGTGAGTTTTTATTGTGTGAAACATTTTTTATGACCTATTTAAAGTGTGTTAAGGATATTATCCAACAAATATTGGTAATATCAAGTGTTGAGAATAAAAGCAAGGCCTAATTGGCATATTTAAGCAAGTTAGAATTGTGCATATAAGCCGAGGAAATAGATATTCGAAGAGTAGCAGTAGGTAATTGAGGACCATAAAAAGGGGAATAAATCATGATTAATATCTAACATATAATATGTAGGTTTATGATAAGGTCAATGGACCTAATGAGTTTAAAAGATGCATATTAAGCGAGTGAGCCTAGAAGGTTGTTTGAGAGGTGTAGAAGGTTGAAGTGAGTTGAATGAGGTGAGAGACCATTAGTAGATACATAATAGGAATGGTTCAAGTGTATGAAAATCATTTATTTTAAATATAGAGAAGAGAGATAGATGAATAAGAGGTCACCATCAGTTGAGAGAGCAACAAGGTATCTTGAGGTGATCAAGCTTATCTTGGCTAGGTTGGTGCTTAGTCAAGAAAGGAGTCGGAGATACCTTATAGGTTGGAGATTGTATAAGTATATTTGAAGTGTCTAGGTTGGTTCCAAGTAATTTAGTGGGTTAGATCCTCCTTAAAAGTTGGATCTTGCTAAAGGACTAATTGGGTTGATGCCTAACTAGTGAGGGGTTAGTGCTCCTTGTAGGGTTGTTGCCTCACTAAATATTGTTTCATTACTTACAGGATAGTAGTAAAAGTGGTGTGACATTGGGTTTTATACCCAATGAGGGTTTCCCACATATATTTTGTGTTCATGTGTTGATATCTTGCTTCATGCTTATGTGATTTCTCTTTTATGCATTGTTATATCTCTATGCTATTTTGAATGGTTAAAGAATGATTAATGAAATTGAATGAAAAATTTTCACACTAATTCATCCCCCCAATGGTTGTGATTCTAAAAATTGGTATCAGATTGGGTCCTTTTAGGGAGACTTGATATCTTAAAGGTGATCCTAGAAGTACAAGATGGATAAGTTTATGAAGATCATGGTTGAGGTTTGCATATAAGTCTGCATGATGGTACTAGTAAGATTGAAGAAGAAGGATTATATTGAAGCCAAGTCTAATATTAAACCTAAATTGATAGTCAAAATAAAATTTAAGATTTGTTGAAATAAAGGTACAATTAAAGACATCAAGTTATCTTGTAGAACCTTGGTTTAGGCCTAGTAAGAAGGTCTGCATGTCAACAAGAGTGTTTAGGGAGCAAGTCAAGATGCTTCAAGAGATCTTAGGAAGTTGGTTCTGATGTGGATAGATGCAAAAATAAGGTGTTTACATCAAAAGAATTCCAATGTGGTTTACTTGGCAAGCTAGCATGGAAGAAGGAAGGTATTACTTGGTTTAGGTCTACACCTAGACCTAAGTCCTACACCCTACCAGGGCTATTGAAGCATGATGAGAAATATGGAAGTATGTAAGCTAATATTATGTTCTAGTGAGCTTTGACAAGATATTATGAAGGTGTTCATAGAGATTGAGGTTGCAAGAATCTTGTTTTAACCTTGAAAGAAGATGCTACAAAGTGATCTGTATCATCACAAAGAGGTCTACAAGTGAAGGATAAAGTTGATCATCAAGATAGAGGAGTTGAGTTTAGTCTATGGAGCTATCATTGATAAGTAAAATTTTGTTCATAAGACCTATTAGAGATATGATGTCTATTTGAGTCATCATGAAGTATAAAAGAATAACATAAGAAAAAGAGAATTGGTCTACAAGACCAATATGGTCATGAAGGGCAAATGACAGAAGAAGCATGGTCTTGATGTGTGATGACCTCATGAGGTTATAGAAGAATCATGATGACATGTTATAAATTCCATAATAGTGATCTTAAGATGACCATTATTTTGAGTTTTTATAAAAGAGGTCTCGATTTGGAGCTAGTATGTTGATCATCAATGACAACTCTTATATGGATGAATATGTCTTCTATCAAGGTATGTTGTTATTATAAGAGATATACTTTTTTATCTTTATATGATCCATGTCAAACATGATGTTAGGGGGAGATAACTCAGGTCTCCTAAGTAAGTATGTAATAATTGAAGATTGGTCTCTAAGACCAATGTCTTTGAAGGTAGAAAGTATTGATCATATGGTCTATGATCTAGAATTAATTATAAGAGTGAGATTTCAAGTTGGTTGATCCCTAAAGGAGAGAAACAAAGTTTTGAAGATGATCATTCTTGTAGCATGACATGAATATGTTTAGAGGCCTGAGAATAATAAAAGTTATAAGTTGTCCTTAATATGATATTGATTGTATGTTTCCAAGGTGTCTTGTAGTGGTTTGAGACATGATGGATTGTGATGCTTAAAGAGAAGAATTTTGATGCTATAAGGAGTATATGAATTTTTTCATACCTATCTAAGGTGTGTTATTGACCTAAGAAGTTAGTATTGACCAAGGAGTGGATCTTTTTGAAATAGGTCTCCATATGACCTAGTGTTGGTATGAGGCCTAATGAAGCATGTATTATGGTGAAGCATAGACATAAGTGGAGTAGTTCCTAATGATTCCTTTAGATCTATCCATTTGATGATGGTCTAGTAAGATCAAATAATAGTTCAAAATATCACATAAAAATAGGGAAATGCATATAAGAATGGTGATAGGGGGAGCTTGTGAGCAATTGGTAGTGCAAATTTAGTTAGGGTGAATATATTGTGAGCTCTATGAGTAAAAAGGTCGAAGGATTAGATAAAGAGATGAATGGAATTAGGTAAGATCAATAGAATATGATGAGCTAAAAGGAAGGTTTGTAAAGTCATGATAGTCATGTGTTAAGATGACGAGAAAGAAGTCAAGTTAAGAGACAACATTTCAATCACTCTCAGGTAAGAATTTGATCAATTTTCTCTATTAGCTTTGTTTATTTGGAGTGAAAATACAAGGTGGAAGTTGAAGAGACCCTTTGTCATTAATGTCAAAAGGAGAGAGAGATCATAATTGATGGAGAAGTTGTCTAGATTAGTTCATTTATGGCTTGCCATCAATGATAAAGGGGAATATTGTTGAAAGTTGTCATTGATATCATGTGTTTGAGCCTATAATTGATGCCAAGATGAGATTTATCTTTGAGTTCATTAATTTTAAAGGAAGTGTGAGGTCTTGTGTGTTCAAAAAAGGCTAGCTCAATCTTGGGTTGTAACCTATCTGGTCTAAGGTTATTTGATTAAAGAATAATAATGGGAGATGATTTAGAGCCTATCTCAAATATATGGAGGTGATTAATGATCTACATCAGATTTATTGAAGTTATTAAAGTGATATGGTACCTTCAAGGTCTGTTTGATGGCCTAGTTCTTAAGCATAGAAGTGGCTTGTAGTAGCATGGTGATGATGATATATGTATGTATGAGCTTGAAGTTGTGAAAAAATAGTGGTAGAGCATGTTATAGGATGTCAGACACTATGTAAACATATTTATAAGACAAATAATCATTCAAAAGAACTCCTAGGTTAGGTATTGAGGCTTAACTCTTACATGAGAGACCTAGTATGATGGAACATGATTGCTAACTTGTTATGTAAAGTAGTGTGAGATTTGTATGATAAGTTTGGAAATGTATGAATCTTGTATTAGTGTATTTGATATGTCGATGAGGTGTTGAGATAAGAATAAGAAGTTTTCAAGTATGATCAAGGTCCAAGTATGTCTGGTAGTTCTAGACCTAATGTACAAAGAGACCTAGTGTAGTATAAAGAAGGGTCAAGTTGAGTTTTCAATATAATAGAGAACATGTGAGTATGAAATGAGGTTTTAAAATTTTTTTCAAGGTTATTAACCAAGTTTTAGGTCCTCACATGAAGTTGAAAGCAAGAAAACATGTTTTGAGATCTCTTGTACATGTAGAATGAAGAGAAGAGAACCTGAGAAGGAAATTTAGATGCTCAATAGTAGGAATGATAGTTTCATGGGAAGGTAAGACTTTTATTATAGATTTAAAATTTTCCTAAAAAGGATTTCCAAGAATTAGGAATTGGTTTAAGGGATAAAGTTTTATGAACAAACAGTAAGAAGGTAAACTAGTCTAAAACACTCTCAAAACCCTCTTAATGACTTGATTGGAGAGAAATTTTTATAAATGGAATATAATGTATTGGAAAATATTTTTTGATTTTTTTATCATGTAGAGGAATCCTCCAGGCATCTCTAGGTGGTAGTGGTGTATCAAGGTAATGAGCAAAACCTATTAAAAAACCCTTGTTTCTAAATAATTTGATGCTACAGGAAGGGTTTACCAAGTTAATGCATGTGAGTGCATGGAAATTAAAGGTAAATACTTTTTATTTATTCCATGGTGTTTTTTGGATAATATGTATCTTCTATTTCAACTAATTTTCTCACCCAAGTTGACCTATTGCTAATTGAAAAAGATTGAAAATAGTGAAAAAAACCAATCAAAGTGAGAAAGAGATTAGGGATTGGTTGCAGTAGATTAGGGAAGGATCCAATTACTTGAGGTTATTTTTCAAGACATGTTACTCCTATCCATGTTGGTTATATTATTTGGAGTTAATTTCAAATGGTGAAAATAGTGCTCTCAAAGTGACCTATCTATGTGAGTAAAGATAGTGAAACAGTAAGTTTCAGAGTTTGATCATTTTGGTCTATGTTTGTCATTTTAACTTTGTCTATTTATGATTAGAGTTAAGATAAATATTTATAAGGATAATCTAATTTCATTATAAGATATTTATTATCATCCTATATATGTTATAAGTCATGTTCACCATGACTGTGTCTTAAGGCACTTTCATTATTCCAAGTGTCTTAGGTGAAGTGAAGGGTTTGAGAATCTATGACAAAATTCATTATATATAATGAAAATTTTGATGTTTTTTGAGACATAAATGACCTATTAATTCTTTATGGAAAGTGTAGATATAGGTTAAAAAGTTGTAATGTGAAATCTAAAATGGCGTGTCAGACTATGTAAGGACTATGAGAGAGTGGCCTAAGAGATTGGTCTGTAAGACCAGAGAGTGTAACTAGAGTTTGAGATTTAACTATTGGAGGATGATATAGAGATAATAGAGGAGATATTAATGTGAATTATATGTCTTTTAAACACCATTACAAGTTCTAAAGACAAACTTCTACATGACTGTGTTTTTGAAGCACTTAGGCAGTTTGAGTAGTCATCTTGTAGAGATGAGTTAGAGGTTATTTAGGAAGTGTTAAAGAATAAAATGAATTTTAAGATGTTAAAGAGGTCTCAAAGGTTCATGATAATCATTTTATAGTCTTTTTTTATCTTTATTCAAGTATGAAAATGTAAAATCATTTGACTTGTTTTTGAGTGTGTGTACAGTTCTCAGTAAGCCTGTTGTAGAAGTGTTTTTTTGTCATTAAAGCTTGAGTGAAGGTATATAATGGACATGGTGGTGACCATGAGGTCATAGATAATTTTTTAATTTTATTTTATCATAAGTATATTTATAAAATTTGATTGTATACTTTAGTTTTATGAGATAGATTTTTATTATGTATAAAGGGCTAATGGTGAGTAGGCCTAATAGCATGGTTCAACTGGTGAATTGGACATACAAGTGACATGGAGATATGTTAATATTATAATGGGTCTATTTAAGACGTTTTTGAAGTTTTTCAATAATTTTTTTAGGCTAAAGGTGTTTCAAGTGACTCCAAATGTAACGTGTGCTTAAGACATACCTAATTGTATTAGGTCTCATTTAGGCCTAATGAGGTTTTGGACATTATGAGTGGTGACAAACCTATATAGTCATTATTTTATGTTAAAAACATGTTTTATTAAATATTTCAAGTGTGATACAAGTGTGTTAAGTATCTTGGCTGACCAAGATGGGTAAGAGCAAGTGTTGAGTATAAAAGCAAGGCCTAATTGGCCTATTTGAGCGAGTTAAAGTTAAAGATATAAGAAAAGGAAATAGATGTTAGAGGAGCATAATTAGGCCATTTAGGACCATTAGAAGAGGAATAAATAATGATTAACATCTAACATATCTTCTGTAATTGAATGATAAGGTTAATGGACCTAAGGAGCCTAGAAGAGGCATGTTGAGCGAATGAGCCTATAAGGCTATTTGAGAGGGGTAGAAGGTTGAAGTGATCTGTAAGAGGTGAGAGACCATCAGTATCTATTTTAGATGAATATTATAGGTGTAGGAGAATTATTTATTTTTATGATATGGAAGAGAGAGAGAGCTAAATAAGATTAATAAATCATGATGAACATCTAACATATCTTCTACAGGTGGATGATAAGGTTAATGGACCTAAAGCCTAGAAGAGGCATGTTGAGTGAGTAATCCTAGAAGGCTATTTGAGAGATGTATAAGGTTGAAGTGATCTAAATGAGGTGAGAGACCATTATTAGCTACATCATAGGAATGTTCCAAGTGTATGAGACTTATTGATTTTCATGATATGAAAGAGAGAGAGCTGACGAGAGCAACAAAGTGTCTTGAGGTGATCAATCTTATCTTGGTTGGGTTGGTGATTATTCAAGAAGGGAGTTTGATATTCCTTATAGGTTGGATTTAAAAAAATTTTCCTTGAATTGTTTGGATTAGATCCGAGTCTCTTAAAGGGTTGGAGCCTCCTTGTAAGTTGGAGCTTACTAAGAGAATAGTTGGGTTGGTGACTAATTAGTGAGGGGTTGGTGTTCCTTGTGGGGTTGGTGCTAGATTAAATGTTGTTTTATTACTTATAGGATAGTAGTCTAAGTGGTTTGACAATGGGTTTTATCCCCCATTAATGTTTCCCACATAGCTTTTGTGTTCATGTGTTGATATCTTGCTTCATGCTTATGTGATTGATCTTCTATACATTGTTATATCTCTATGCTAGTTTGAATGGTTAAAAAATGATGAATGGAACTCTAAAGGTGATCCAATAAGATGTGGGTTTTAGGTAGTGAAAATGTATATGGTAGAATATAATAGAGTACCTAGCATATGATGGGAACATAATAGCATGCCCAAAAAGGTGTTAGAGTTTGAGATGTGCACTAACAGGGTTTAGAATCTTAAAAGATGCTTAACGGGATTTTATATTTTGATAAGTGATCAAACAGATGTCAAATTTTGATAAGATGTTTAGCAAGGTGTTAGATTTTGATGAGGTGTTTGGATAGATATTGAGATCTAACAAGTGTAGAAATAATTTTTAAAATTAGAAAGATTATTCGACAAGGTCTCAAAATATAAAATGTGCATAAAGAACTCTTAGAGTCTGCTAGGTGTTTGGGGAGTCTATGGAATCTGATGATGTGTAAAACATGATAAAATAGGACAAGATGCATAGTGGAATTTTGAAATTAACAAAGTTTTTAGCACTTCTTAGGAAATAAAAATTCTAATAAAATAACTGCAACTTGAGGAAAAACTTTAAAATTTTGATATCAAAGTTGAATAGTTGCAAACCCTATTTTCTATTGATAAAGAGAATGAACCAAAACCATAAAATCCTATATTGTTGATGATGAATAAGGTGTTAAAAATACAAAATGAGAGTGATAATGGATAGGATGAGTGAGGAGCAAATGATGGGCCAAATAGAAAGATGGAAAAAGTATATTGTAATCTATGAAGAATGTATGTGTGAGAGAGCTAAGGAGGAGTAATGGTGGAAAAATAAAGGAGCATAGATAAGTGTCAGAACATGATAAATGTTGGCATAAATGTTGGGTCTTGGGATGTTTTTTGGCATGCATAATGATCTATGAGTTTGATCAGCAAGTGATTAGGATCTGATGGGTGTTTTCCCACCTATGGAATTCTGAAGAACATTCAAACAAAGATGGGATTCCATCAAAGTGTTTTGTAGGTAGTCAGATTCCCTGATGTGTTTAAGCATGTATCAGATTTTGATAGCTTTCTAAATAGTTATGAGAAAGTTGATATGTGTTCAACAAGAATTCAATACCAATAAAGTAAAATTTTAGTCAATTTTTTGGATGTTTCTTTCATATACTCAAACTTTTGACCAAGTATGAATTTTGACCTTGAAAATAGTGTGAGATATTTTGACTTAAGTAAAGACAACTTTGAAAACATTGACTAAATGTGACTATTTTCAGTCAAAGGAATCAACACTTTTATATTTTTGAATTCTATTCAAAAAATGGGATAATAGATCTACCTATTTTATTTATCAAATGACCTTTGAAATATTTAATTGAGGTTTATGTTTGTGGTGTGCAAATTCACACGTATTTTCAATTATTCACAAACATTTGCATGTAGTCACATGAAAAAATTTACTTATTATGGGTTTGGCTCATTTCATGTGTTGCATATTCACATTTTCACATTCATTCACACTCATTTTAGGCTATATGCATTACGTGAAATTATCATTCAGCCTCCAAATGTAAGCTTGTTTTACATGTCAACCTTGCATTAAGTCTCATCATGAAACCCATGATCATCGCATTAACATTTGAAAACATTCACTATGAATTTCCAATTGATCAGAACACTATCACTTCTAAACATTGAATGTACTTTTAGCTTCATAGCATATTTAACAAAGCTACATTGTGTGACTATGAAATAATCAAAGCATGCCAAGGGTTAGTACTTTATTCAATTTTAGCTTCATATTCTAATTATTCATAGCAATTTTCATTAATTTTATATCAATTCTCTAGAATGTGACCCAATAATAAGCCACCACATGTTTTGGCATCTCACACTCACAATTTAAAGCTGAAGTTTGAAGGAATGTGAACCAATAAAAGCACGTCACTTATTAGCATTACATCTACTCATAACCTTGTATATTAATAATTAATATGTTTTACACAAAAAGTTACATCGTATGAGATTGTGACCTGATATTATGTTTCCACTTGTCGTTACCATGCATCTTCATAATATAGAGCTTTAGCCTAAAAGAGTATGACCCCATTATATGATGCCACATGTCTTAATTTCACATTATCGTAACATTGTATATCTGAAAACAAACGTGCATAAGTTTTACCTTTTTGAACTATGACCCAATGGAGAATTTCCACATGTCATTATTTCACCTTCTCATAATAAAAGTAAAATTTACACTTAACATTCAGAGGAAAATCCGTGACTATGAAATGATTCCACGTACAACAAACATAAAATAAAAGTGACAGGATGGCATATAATTTTTAAAAGTAAAAATGCTCAAATATATGACTCATCTCAATGTAAAGAGAAGCACAAAGAGTAGTGTACATTTCATAATACTGACTAACTCAGCAATCCCCATTCACTTGCAAAATAAAGATGCATGTCCCGTTAAAATTACCCATTAAATAAAAAGTTTTAAAGGTGAAATTTAAAAAATATGAGATATCATAAGGTCATTTAATATGACTAAGACACACGAGTGAATATGATTTTTAAATCATTCAAGGTAAATAAATAAACTCACAGAACTCTTGATTCCTCAATTTTTGTACACCTACAACTTCAAAACAAGTCTAGACTACATCTAATTAAACAAACTAAGAATTATTTAACTAATAAGAAATTAAAATTCATCATACATGTTAACATGGAATATATTTGATTGTTAGGCACTTCTCAAATATTTACAGACACAAAATTCAATTTTGATGTAGTGGGAATGTGTTTGAAGCACTATATTGTCATTTTCAATGAAGTAAAACATCCCTTCAAGAATAAAATAATGAGATGTATACAATACTTTGGACTATTGAAAAGGTTGTAGATATAGTTTTGGAGTTGTTCAAGGAGCCCAATACACATGCAATTTTGATGCCAAATGGGTAATCAATTTTTCATACTCACTTCATTACCCAATTAGTTTATTTTATGAAAATTTTGAGCAAAGGGTAGCACATGCAAATAAAGTAAGTATTATCAAAGTGTTTGAGTTAGTCACTTATGTAAAATAAAGTGTGGGTACAAATCAATTATATGATTAGTTTATAGAAGTGGCCATTCTTTTGAGAAATAAGCATGCAAGCCTAGCTATAATTTCTAGTCTAGGTACCTCAGTGACTCCTTCAACCACTCAAGAAAAAAGTTGGATTTAATTATCTAGAATTTTATTTATGTTAGTACAAGTAGAAAATAAAGAGTGGGTAAAACATGACTAGACAAGTAGTTTATAGAGGTGGCCATTATTTTGATAAATCAACATGCAATCCTAGCTATTATTGCTAGTCTAAGTACCTCAGTGACTCCTTCAACCACTCAAGTAAAAAGTTGAATTTAATTATCTAGAATTTTATTTATGTTGTAAAAGTATAATTATAAGTTAAGTGACAATTTAATTTTAACTGTAGAACTATTGATCATTGAATGTATTCTATTTTTTTCATAACATTATAAAGAAATGGTCTTTTTATACTTTAAAAATTCACCTCCAAAAAGGACAAGGATTTTGTTAATATCAATAGAAGATTCAAAATATGCAATAAAGTCTATCAACCTTTTATTTTTATTCTCTTTTTCAAATTTTATGAATGCATGAATCATTTCAATTAAGCTAATATAGTTGTGAGAATGATGTGTTTTTAATTCCCAAAGTTATATTTTGTGAATATCTATTTAGACTTGTTATGTATATAGGGACCCTAATTTATTCATATGATTTATGATTGAATGTGCACGGTTGTAATTTATTATAAGTCATATCTTTCTAGGTCAATGTTACATGGTTTATTTTAAAACAATCCCTTTAGAATCTTTATTGTGTTTATTTTGCTTTGAGTTGTCACTAAGGAAGATTAGACATTACTTTCAATGCATGTTTAATCTCACTAAGTTAGTTTGATTCAAAAGGATTTGATTCATGTTGACTTAATACAATCTTCTTTTCTATAGTACTTAACCCTCCCATTTTTCATTTTTTTGGTGAGATCCAAAAAAATTTAGTATTGTTTTATATGTGAATATTTCCATTCTAACTTTATAAGTGATTATTTATCCCTCTCATAAAATCTCAATGTAACATGAAACCATCTTTCTCAACCACTACTCCACCATGTGGTTATCATATAACTAAATAGCCACAACTTGTTCTTCTAAGTGGGTAACCACTGATCTTAAAATGAGATGGATTTATTCCATCAACCTATTAAAGTAGGTCACAAACCTGCATCAACATAATTATTATGCTAATATTATAAGACTTGTCATGTTACTATAATTGTTATGAAATCTAGTACTGATATATTAATTATTTTTTAAAATACTAAAAAATATGTTTCATAATAGTTTTATTTATATAGAAGTTTAACTATATTATCATAATGAAACGATATTTTATTAGTAGCATTTTTTATTTTAGATAGTGAAATATACTTCGATCAATAAGAGTATGCAAAAAAATTATAATGTTAATTATGGTGTTACATCCCTTAAGACTACAATGGATTGATTGAAGGTATGACTCTTACTCGAGGTCTCAACTCATTAACACATATTTAGTTTGTAGATGACTCTTCTCTTTTGGGCAAGGTTATGACTCGAGAGGCTTCAAATTTCAATATAAAGATGAAACTTTTTAGTGTAGCCGCTGAGCAACTCATAAATGAGGACAAATCCAAGTTTTTTTTATTATATAATTCTTCAAGATAAGAAGTTATGATTCTTGATAAGATATGATTCTGAAGAGCTTCTTTTCATGTTATCTACATGGGCATTCCCCATAAATAATGGAGAATCTCTTATTGGAGTTGGTTGGTTGATAGAGTGAAAGCTAAAATGTCTATGTGGACTCATAAATAGCTTTCTATGGAAGGCCAAATCACCTTGGTTAAGAGAATTTTACAAGCTATTCACATTTATTTATATTGAACCTTTCATGTTACCAATGGCATTCTTAAATAAATTTATCAAATTTATCATAAATTCTTATGGGAAGGATTTCAACATATTAAAAAATGGGCTTTGGTGAAATGGAAAAAGTTGTGCCTCCATAAGTTTGATGGGGGATTAGGTTTCTTCTCTACTCTTTTAAATGGTCAATATTTAGTTGCAAAGATATATTAGCATCTAATCCACTCTCCTAGTCAGCTTTGGGTGCACACCTCAAGAGATAAATATGAAAATAATAAAGACCTTGATCACATTGTTCATTTTTTGATTTCTTCCAGAGGCTCTCCTATTTAACTAGTTCTTAAAATTGGAGAGGATATGATTAAAAAGTTTTTTGGGTCATCACTAATGACACTAAATCCCATTTTTAGACTAATTCTTGGGATGGGTATCCCCCTTTGGTTGATCAATTTCCTCATTTCCATGGTACTATAGTATAACTTCATCAATTCAGATGGATGTTGGTGTCAAAATACTCTAAAATATCCAACAACAATGGGGTGATTGATAAGGAATAGATTCCCCATGAAGCATGGCCAATTCAAATTCCATAAAAACTAATTGGTTCATATTATTTAGAAAAGAGACCTTTCATTCTCAAATTATGTTCATGTTTTAGGTTGGGGGGGTAATAGATCTAGAGAGTATTTGGTTGTTGATGGGTATTGTTCTATTTATCCTTCCTTTGTTCATTCCCTCAAGCCTATCTTCAAGCAACTCTAGAGTCATACTTTGTGGCCTAAGGTGAGGTTTTTTTTATTTCATTACTCTTACATGATAGAGTTTTTTGGGAGACCAACTAATCAAAATAGGTTTAAATGGGACCTTTAGATGCCAGCATTATCAGGAGAATGAGGAATATAATTCCCATCTATTCTTCACTTGTCCTTTCTCTATTCAGCTATGGCAGAGCTTAGTAAATATATTGGGGATTCCTTGGATTGAATTTTCATCTTTTCTACACCTCTTCATAGATGGAGACACATTTTTCAAATTGATTCTTTCTCTAATTAGATTCTTTGGGCTAGACTTTCCTTCTTACTTTAGAATATATAGGAGTGCAATGCTAGAATTTTCATTTATCTTTTCACTAACATCAAGTGGATTTGGCAACATAATTTTACCAACATCAAAAAATTAGTAATTCACTTGATAAAAGATCCTCAAATTCCTTCTAAGTGATGAACATTCATTCTCCAGGGGCTCCATATGGTTCCTTCTCAGCCTTCGATTGTTCCACTCCTTAGTTTTGTCATGTTACTCCTCTTTTGGGTTTCAATCACTTTCACTTAGATGGTATGTCTTAAAGAAATCTTGGATAGGTTAGTATTGGACGTGCTATTTGGAATTATGACTTCTTTGTGGTTTTTATTTTCTCCATGAAAATGTATTACTAATAATAATTTGGCTAAGGGACAAAAAAATTAGAAGGTCTTAAGGAAACTTGGAAATTGGGTTGGAATAACCTTTAGGTGATTACAGACTCTAAGATCTGGATCCAAATGGTTTTGGAGCCTAGTATTAATAGATCTAAGGATTGGATAATTTGTAGAATCTTGCACAAAATTCATTGTATTTAGAATAATTTTGATAGAGTTATCTATATGCATACTCCTAGGTAGTTTAATAGAGTAACTGATGCATTGGCCAATTGGCCCCTTGATCAATCTAATGTAAAGGGGTATGTTTCTCCTCCTTTATGGTAGCTATCTCAATTATGCATTGAGCTTTTACGGATGCTTTCTTTGGATAATAATATATTTAGTAGCTCTACTCTCTAGTAGACCATATTTCTAGGTCTTTTATTCAATTTATTTGGTGATGGGTTCTATTCGATGGATACTTCTAATTTTGTTCTTGATTGGAATCTAGATTGGTTCTCATTTTAGACAATGGTTCTTGCATGAGCCTTAAGGAATCAATTTTTTTGGTTTTTCACCACTACATGCATGATCTACTGACTAAGTTACTTATGGTCAGGCATGTTTTTTTAAGTATGCCTAAGGAGGTAGGCCAAGAGTGAGCCCTTGGAAATTCTAGCAGAAGAGATGCCCCTACATCCTTAGGTCTTACCTGAATGTGGCATCTCTCTAGATATGTTTTCCACAAAACAAAATAATATATTCCAACCTCTATTAAAATAACTATAATGCCTTCAAATCTTTTTCAATTATTGCATTATATAATGGGAACTAAATTCATTCGCTAAGCTAAATCTTATTTATTTATAGTTTTTTTTTACTTCTTTAAAATGTTAACCCATATCCATTATAATCCCCATATTTTCTATTTAATAGCTATGCGATTTTATGTTCTTTGTATGGTGAGGCTATTAAAAAATATTACACTTATGTTTTATTGGGTTAAATAATAAAACATATGAAAATATAAATATATAAAGTTTGTAGTAGTTTTATTTAACTCTTTATAAATTTTAATATTATCAACACGTGAAATTAATGAGAATAAAATATATTTGGTCATCAATTATATTACATGTGTTAATTAAATAACTAAAGTGAAGGTAGCCTATGTTAACATATAGATTTTAAATAATTGTTTTTTAAAAATTAAAGTAAATATATTTAAAAATTTATTCTCTCCTTTATATATAATTCTAAAGTGGAAAAATTATGTGATAATTTCTATGGGAAGCAAATGAAAAATAAAAATCTTATTGAATACTTTATAAATACTATTTACTAGATAAAAGTGTTAATTTTAGTAGATCCACCATAATAGCATGATATAAAACATTAAATTTAATGAACTACAATGCTTTCTTCCAAAGGAAATTATGTGCTACCTTAGTTTTTCGAGACCCAATATGGCTGAGTAAGGTTTTATCCTACAACATTTGAAAACAAATGCAAACCATTAATATGATGCAGTTTTTAGTAGAACAAAAAATTTAAAAATAAATGATAAAATATTATTTTAAAGTAACCCAATATGATGAAAATAAATTTAGGAAAAAATTTAGTTGAGTAAATATATAAAATATTGAATAAATTATAAAAACTATCTTGAATTACCTTTTTTGAGCGTATCTTTCTAGCACCAAAATTAAGTCGCTTCTCAAGATGTTGCAGATCTTTAAAACATATAGAATCCAAGTCTTCACCAATCATTTGGCTATTTCATCGTGTATAAATTTCCTTTTAATTAGACAAGTTAGGATTTTTTTTGTTAAAATTTATAATCTATAACATATAACAAATAAAATTTTATCATATAATTTAAATCTCTTACTTGTTCATTTTTTCTAAATTCGCAATCCTTTTTTGCAAGTTATCCACTTCCAAATGTAATGCCTACATACAAATAGGGTGTTATTCCATAAAATATCAATAACTATTTTATACATAATATAACATAAGCTATGTTATTCAAGTGTTCTTTTGTATGTAAATAAATTACCATGCATAATATTAAAAGAATATGGAAATCGATGGTAAATGGAAATTATAATCCTTTTTTTTTTTTAAACTTTTCATATTTAAAAGATTATATAAAAGGTCATAAGTTCAAGTATCTTCATAATTTTTTAATAGCAAATAATCCAAGTAATATTATAATAGAAAGGTACCAAAACCATGGGATTATAAACCATGGGCATAAAATATAGGCCAAAACCACCTACAATGCCCTAAAAAACTATATTTAGGGTCCTAAAAAAAAATTGGAGGGGGGGGAGTAGGGGGGTGATTCCACCCTTGTACCCCTAATTTGGGGGTTGTCCACTCCCCCAACCCCTAATGCCCTATACCCCACTAGTTCATTTGGGCTATACAATTCCTAAGGGGTGTCAATCATGTAAATTATAAAATAAATATCCATCATTCTTCCACTTGGTGAAAATATTTTTAAGGGTTTCATAGTTGCATACTCTCAAAACTTAAGTGCAACCATGCCCATTGATATTCTATATCCAAAATACTTCTCTATGCTCATAGATTTGAACAATGGACAAGAAGCATTATACAAAGTATAAATATTTTCTAATAGTACCTTATTAACTTCAACAATGTCTATACCTATTTTCATTATTTTTAGTTTAAGGATAATTACCAAAAACACAACCAATTAAAACCATGGCATAATCTAGGTCTATAAATTAATAGTAAACTATAATAATGATATTTAATGTAAAACACTAAAAACAATAATAACAAAATAATCGAAACAAGAAAGAACAATGAAAATATAAAGAAAGATGGAATAATATATATCTAGGATCTATAGGTGATTATGATACTTAGTATGCAATTTGACTCTTTTACTATGCTAGGTTAGATTCAATGTTATGCCAAATGTGTACATGTTAGATTTGGTAGCTCATAAAATCCACACCGCATGTTTCCACCTGACGTATACTTGGGTGTCAAATCCATCCTATTATTTGTTTTAGGTTTTGGATATTTTAAGGAGGTATGTTGTCATATGCTATATAGGATTGAGTGATCATTGTGTATAATTGACATGTAAGATGTATCGAATTATCTCTCTTTCACTCCTTGATCCTAACTCTTAAAAGTGAAAAAAAAGTGTGTGCAATGTCATATGATTCTGGAAGACTCTTGAGAAGTTGTAACTATGTATCAAAAAGCTCAAAATTAGAGTCAAAGTAGTTCACTTGTACATGTGAGTGAATTATATTTGAGGGAAAGGCTAAAACTTCTCTACCTATAAATTTTCATTGCAACTATAAATAAAACCCCATTTTGGTATAAGTTGATGATTACATAAGAATTTAAGTGATATAGATACTTTGTTAACTCAATGTACATGCTCTCTCTAAAGCATAGAAATATATTTGTTAATGAAACAATATAATTTAGGGAAGACTATCCATTCAGTTATCACTTAGTAAATGACTATGGATTGATTTTTATATAGGGATCTATAGGACAATATGTGAAATGGATGACCATGGAAAAATCCAATAAACAAAAACAAAGGGTAAAAAAATTAGGCTAAGGCAGAAGGACTAAAAATAAAATAAAAGGATTCAATGGGCCATTGAATTTGTATGAGTTAGATTCAATTGGTCACCAAATATGACCTAAGAAAAATAAATTGTCAAGATGAGATGAATTTAAACAGAAAGTGACTAAGACTTAAAAGTTTATAATAAATGAATATGTTACTATCAATATGAAACAACACTGAATAGAGACTCGTGCGAGCTTAAACGTGTCTAAAAATATTGAAATATACAAAATTGGACTAAGTGTGATAAAACATGGATAAGATACAATGGAAAATGGTCTCGTATAAAATTTAGGTGTATATATAATGCCCCTACTTTGATGTGTGTATGTGATGTGATTACACTTGTGAGTCAAACTAAAATAATAAATTAAAACATGCACCTTAAATTACCTAGGGAATTATTGAGCAATTTTGACCCCCAAAGTAAAAATTTCAACCCCTATAGGTGATTTTTCTCTTGTCATGTCTTGTTGACTTTGTTCCTAATCTTGACATGCCTTATGTGGTATTCAAAAGATATTTCTAAAACCTTATTAGCAAAGATTAAGGTTTATTTGAAAAAGATAAGGTAATGTTGTATCTTGGTCTTATGATGGCTTAGGCATGTCATGGTGTAATGAAGATTGGTAAAGTGGTGTCATAGGTCCTTAGGTGTCCCTCAAATTCACATTTTCCCCTTATTAACTTTTCATAAACATGTCACACTTATTTGGGGAGTTTAAGGTTTATTTGAAAACTTTCAGATAGTGTTTTATGAAATAAAAAGGTGATTTTGATAAAATCCAATGCATTCCAAATCTAACAAATTTAAATTTACATAAGATTCAAATTTGTGGCATTAGTTTGTACATCCATCCCCTCTCTTTTATTAACAATCATTAAGAAGGTAGGGCAGTCTAAAAAAGCTAGTCAACCCCACAAGCTCACCTTGTCTCCTCAAAATGATAGTTTTAGGCAAGTTGAATGCATAAGAGTATTAAATAAGTTAAAAACCTAAATTATGAGGGTATTATAGTTTCTATACACATGAAATAGGTTCAATACTTGTAAATATGAATGTCTTCAAAACCTAATACTCAAGACTCTTAATAGCACCTATAGGTAGAGTTTAGCAAGACATAGATAATTTAAGGCTTTAAGTCAACATGAAGAGCATATAAAAGAATGAATGTGAGATAATTTGAATATAGGAATCCTTGAATAATGAATAAGGTATTAAATTCATCATTTTAATTCCATTCAATTTCATTCATGATACAATTCAGTTCAACCTTGCAGTCATGCAGTTAACTAGCTCCCACTTGCCTGTCTTTCTTGAGAGAAATATCTCTTAGTGTAATGAAATCCTAAGGTCTATCTCAAGAACTAAACCATATTAAAATTAATCTCTATGGTATTATATCATATGTATGATATTCATGGTTTTTTTAGGGAAAGTTCAAGGTTTAGAAAGGTTTGATTAGACCTAATAAGCATGATCTTCTCACACAAACTTGTGTGTATAGATTACTAAGGAAGGGTTATTTGTAGAAGGCAGAATGAAACATAAAGATTGAATAAAGTGACTAGGACTTATATAAAACACATTATAAGGTTTTTAACTATCCAATAGTGACGAAAAAGTCAACTCTCATCCCATCCTTACCAAGCACCTATAGCCATGTACTAAACAAATACATGAGAGATAAGGGGTATGCTTATGAAGAGGTGAGTTCTTGAAGAGGCCTGTAAGGGATAGAAATAAGGTTTTAAATTACAAATACTTTGATGAAAATCATTTATATATCTTATTTATTTCTAGATGGATATATCTAAACCCTAAATAGCAATCAGGATTCAAACAACACCTATAGGTCAGTCTAGGTTTGTTGAAAAGAGACCAATTGGAATGATGTTTCATGTATGTTCAAGAGGTGCTAAGGGTGATAAATATGCTGAGTAATATAGGTTATTTCACTAGTGATATCTAAAATAATATGATTTAATATAATAAGTTATAACTGAATGGAATTTATAGTCATTTAGCCTCTACCTATAGGCAGAATGTTTAAAGTATGAGTAGCTTGAGGTTTCAAGTCATAAAGAGAATCCTTGAAGGTATAGAAGTTAAATTAGTGGAACAAAGGAGTAATTTATATTTAGTTTTATATTTATAATACTCTTAATCATATGAATAATTTCTTGAAGAAGAGGATAAACCTAAAGTCTGATTAGGCTTAATAGTAATGTATGAACATTCACAAATTTATGTAGGCAAGTGTGTAAAGTTCCAAAAGTTATATGTTTTTAAAGAGAGTTTGAAGGTGAGAAGATTTAGGAGGGTGAAAAATAACTTATAAGGTGATTCCATGAGTTATAACTCACTAACTAAGGGAAAAAATAGGCTAACAGAGTGAGCTAGGGTCTCTTGTAGTGTTAGGCTCATAAACCCTAGGCATGAGAAAATGAAAAATATAGTAGCATTATGGAGGAAAATTGTTAATATTACCATTTGAAGAAGTCAAGGTGGATGTTATAGACCTAAATATGTCATTTTCAACTCAGAACAAATGTCAAAATATCACTGTTAGACCTATTTTCACTTCTAGCCTTCATACAAACAATCTGTCAACCTAAGAAGCTCCTAGGTTCTGCTTGGATATTCCTTGACAAGCTGCAAGGTACCTAAAGATCTTATGGGTGGTTATCAAGGTATATTCAGTCAAAACATGAGGCATTTATTCTCAAATTAGTGGCCTCTTCTTTATGAATCATTGTTAAGAGTGTAAGGTACTCACAAGTTTCTTAGAGGATCAATTTGGACCCAATGAGAGAGATTGATATATTAAACACTTCAAAAGAATTATATTACCATTTAAAACATCTAAAACTCATTCCTCACTCTAGGGAAGATCTCATCATGATATTTTATTGTACCTAAATATGTATGGATTCATTAAATGCCATGATTTTACAAGGATTTGAGCTCTGAACAGGGTATAGGAGACCATGGAGTGTTGAAAAAATTTGGAGAGGATGAATTAGGTTATTATACCTATCCAAGTTGAAAAAAATATATAAGGCACGTTGAAAATGCTTAGATAAATCTGGTTTTTACAGGCAGTCTAAAATAGGCTTGAGAGAATGCTAGTTTCTTGATCATTTCTTGATTTGCCTACCTATAGAAGGTTAAAAAAGACCAAAATTGATATGAATCATGGTAACATGATCATAAAATTTAATCACACACTTGGTGGTTTCACATGTGTGAGAAGTCTTTGGATCAAAAAATTAGCCTTCTAGGCCTAAAGCCCTGATTGAGCCCTAATTAGGGAAAGAGAACAATAAAAAAAGGACACTTTCACTTGGTTTCAAGTCATAAAACTTGGTGTGGATATGTAAAGGGATAATAAGTACTCAAAAATAACCTTATTTTTCCAAGACCATCCATGGAGAATAATTGCATGATTTTAGGGCTATAAGGAAATGAGGCCAAATGAGAGCTTAAGGTATAAGATGAGATCTTGGAGGTAGTTTGAGGCCTCTAAATGAGTTTTTTAAAGTCTAATATGATGTTAAGATGCCATTCATGGTGAATAATAATAGTTATGAGGACAAACTCAAGAATTTACACTTGCAAGCAAGATAGGCATAGTAAGGTCAAGTGGGCTTCAAAACACCTAAAATGTGTAATCATCATTGTAAGGATAGTTTCAAGAGTTTCCTAAATATATTAAATATGTTAATATTAGAGAAACATCATTTCAACATGACTTGAAGGTCAATGAGGCCACTTGTCATACCACAAGCCAAAACAAGGGGTAGTTTTAAAGAACAAGTACAAGATGTCAAGATGAAGACCCCTACACCACTTTGGAGATAAATCATCTTAAGAAGAGGAAAATATTTTGAGAAACATCTTAAGACTATTTATAACTCCTTTTTAATGATTGTAACTTGATATCTTAAGAGTGACACTTGTCAATGGGCTCTCATATGCCCCTTTTCCCTCTCTTCTCTCACTTTCTCTATTTAAGAAACCTTGTTTGTCTTAGAATCTATCCTCCACCAAGGTATGGTGAATCCCTACCCATTTTTATGTCCTTGATCAATGATAAACTTCTGGTTTTACTTACTCCTTTGATTGGTTTCAATGTGTGTGCATGACTAGTTGATCTTATCAAGTGATTAACTTAGATTCCTTGGTATGTTGTCCTTATCTAGAATTCATATTAAGTTTGAAATCACTTTTATAGGTCTTTTGTATTGTCAAAGTGAAGTGTGAAATTTTGATCGAGTTGTCTATTCAATAGTGTCAGCTCATGACCTTTTGACTAGTCTTTTTAACCCAAATATCTTTCACTACCTTCACTTTGAAGTACTGATGTAGATAGGCAAATTAGGAGTAGTGTTTATTTCAAGTTAGTCTCATGGTTGAAGTGAAAATTCAATTGGTTGGTAGTGGTCAAGTATATTTAGTGAATCACTTCCATTATATTAGGTTTCTCTCTCTTTTCCTAGCAAGTTTGTAGATTAGTAGATGAGCCTAAGTGATACATCAAGGGAGCTACCCATTAACCTAAAGATTCAATCCAACATCAGACCACCCATAGCCTAAAATTGGCTCCATGTTATCCCAAATTTGGAAGGCTTGAACTACCTTCCAAGGGTGAAAAATTAGGTGATAACAAGAATGTTGGAATAATTGAATGAATGAGAAACACACTCACATACCATCATATCTTGGAAAAAATTATATTTTCCATGAAAACATAACATGTCATAATATGTTATTGTACTTTGGAAAAAAAACCTCTTTATGCTCTTAAAAGGATTTATAATGCTTTCTTAAGTTCCTATAACTCTGAGAGTAAGTTTTAATAATTAAATGCCACTTCATAACCAGGGAAGTAGATAATTATCCCTTTATAGTGCCATCATTTTGTTCAATACTAAAATTTTAGAATGTAAAATATTTGGATATATTCCCCCCTTTTGAGGTGAGGTATTGTAAAACTTATTCATGCAATCACTCATTTCAAAACGAATATTTATGTGCATAATGTGTCATCAAGTGATATATATGAAGTAGTTATAATCTTTGAAAACTAACTAAAACACATGTACATAACCATCATAATAAATTTTCCTATATCACTCAATAGTAAGATGTAACTTCATGTGAGAATGAAAAATAAAGGGGAAAATAATGTGCCCCAATGTAACCTTTGTGTGTGTGTGTGTGTGTGTGTGTGTGTATGCACATGTGTGTGCATGTGTGTAATGGGATATTTATGAGTCTGACACCCAAGGTGAAGAAAGAAGATAAAAACTAGAGGTAAAAATGGATAAATCATAGAACTTCTACCCCAAAGATAGTTCTATGCCATAAATGACAAAAGAGGGTCATCATATCAAAGACACACTCAATATTGCACAAAGGAGAGAACATTATGCCCCAAATCATTACGACTCAGAACCATATCCCCCATAAGTTTAGGACTCCACACCCTTCTACTATGAAAATATAGATCCAAACTTACAAAAACCTTGAAGACCAGAATGAAAAGTAAGCCATGTAGCTATTTAAAACATCCAAAAAACACACTCTAAAATCACTTACTAATTACTACCCCAAACCATTCAAAACACCAAAACCCTACCCAAATTCCAAGAAAAAAATGGAAAAAACAAGGATAACACCACTTTAAGCTTATAGAGAACTCAATTAAAGAGAAGGAAAGGGGGAATCCCTCCCCCACTACCCAGGTGATAAAAAGGAAATGATGACCTCTTATGACCCTACAACCACCTCCCCTAGAGCTTTTTCAAACATAAATTTTTGACCCCATTTTGGTGTCATATCTCTTATGCCTTCCTTCAGACCAACAACAAGATTAGATTCTAAATCCCTAATTTTTAGAGAACATCATGTTTCAATATTGACCCTTTCTAAAAAACCTTTAAGGCTAGCGAACTTTTAGCCTCCTTCATTGACTCACAAATCTCAAAATCTAAAACACCAAAGTCCTTCACAACACATTATGTTTCCTTCAATAAGGTTTGAGGGGACATAGGATCAATTTTGACCACCAAAAGATTCCACAAAGGAGGAACATGCATATCTAGAATCAGAAGAAGAGAATCTAACTTCTTATAATCATAACCCAAAATAGCACCATCCTTCTTGAAGAGCACCTTTGACAAATCCTAGGACTTGGGGCACTAAACCTTGTCTAAAATCACACTACTGTGCATAGGTAAGTGAAAATAAAAAAATGCATATATTTATGGCAAGAAAATAAGATTGATCTTTCACTATAATGCACTGAACCTAAGAACCACTAGAAGAAAAAATCTGAATTCTATGAGGGATGGGGGAAAAAGGATCAATAGAAATACAGATTCTAGCTAGAAAGAGGCTAGTGATCTTTATTTATTAATTGAATCAATAGAAAATAAATTTCCCAAAGAGCCACCAATTTTTGACAAAAGGATTTCCTCCAATAATTCCAATGGTAGGGCATACATACGAATCTACCTTAAATAAGGCCCAACTTTAGTAGTGAAAGTGTTGAAGTTAGGGACCCAAGGTTGCAAATGAAGAACAAAAGAATTAAGAAACAATGAGATGTTGCATAATACCATTGATTTAAGCTTATCTTGGGGAAATATTTCCAAAAACATTCCCCTAGGAAAAAATCACAAAGAGCATCCATCCACCCACTTTTCCAAGCACTAAGATTTAACTTCGAATCTTCAAAGGCAATTCTAGAAGAATTTGCCAATAAGAGTGAAAGAAGATATAAAATTTGTCTCCTCTGAGAGAGAGTCACAAGTTAGATCCACTATAATAGGGGAGGCCTCCCTAATCTTGGAAACCTCAAAACCATCAACACACTCCCTCCCTAAAGGTAGATTATCTAGGTCCCAAATGACTTGCTTCCCACACATAGTACTATTTGTCTTGACCCAAGACAAACACTAACATTTGGGTAGCCACAAGGAGATACCAGGATGAACACCAAGGATCTGCTCCTCACAAAAATCACTAAAAATAATGGTATGGATTGAAAGCATTGATACACTCACAAAAAATTAGGGAAACATCCCCACCACTTGAGCCAAACTTTGCCTACTTTTCCACTCAATGCTATGTCTAAGCCCTAGGCATGATGATGGATGAAAGGATTTATTTTTAACCCTACCCAAAACCATCACTATCATTGCACTTGAGCCATCAATATCTTGAACTCCATGATTTTAGACACTCTTTCACATGCCCTTACTAACCTGCTCCTGCTCCTTTACTCGCTCACTTGCTTGCCATCCATATTTAGTGTACATTACTAAAAGATTATTAAGGTAATTATTTATTATTTCTAGAATAAATAAGTAATAAAAAAATTACATTGTCAAGATATATATTTTTATTCCTTGTCATTGAAATTATTTCTTAAAATATCATGCATTCCAAGATAACAACTTCAATGTATTCCTTCAAATAGTGCCATCTTCTCCAAGAAATTTACAATCAAAGGAAAAAATATATAATACCAAACATGATTTAAAATAATCAAATAATGAGGAAAATAAAATATAAAGCACAAAGATGATGCACATAAGGATAAAAATATGATAGTTGTTTTTTTTAAAGTCATCTCACTTTAAATCAGACCAAGAATCAAATGTCATGTTTTATGGAATAGAAATTTAAGAGCCAAGAATGTAAAAATGGAAAAAGGTTTTTTTTAAAGTAAAAAGGGATAAAAAATAACATTCATGACAAAATTAAAAAGTAAACATGGTGGATTTGGTATTAGTTTCTCAATTCTAGCTTAAATAAATCTCAAGGATGGTTAGAAAATCACAATCAAGCATGACCTCCCAACTATTCCTCATTATAGGATAACATATTTTACATGTATAATGGGACCTATTTATTACAACATAAAAAACATAAATAATATTTTTAAAAACTTTCATACAAAATTGATTGCAATCATACTTAATACATGTTAAGTTAAAATCAATAGTTTGGATACTCATTAGTTTGTTTATTAGTATAATGTGATATGGTTTTAAAGAAATATAATTTGGAATGCATGACAAAATCAAAGAAAAATATTACATGCAAAAATAAAAGTATATACATATGCAATGATTGCATGAATAAAAAATTTTCACATACAAGGAAAAGGTAAAGAAAACATTGCATGTTGAAAGAATAACATGCATGCTAAAAAAACATGGATGCATGAATTTAATGTATTGATTTAAGAGTTTTAATATTAATAATCCAATAAAAATGTTGGAGATTGTAGTAATTAGTTATCGGAGTTTTGATCCTAGTCTAAATAATGCAAATGCAATGGTTGACTGATTACATGAGATAAAGCTAGTGTACATCATAGTGAAGGTATAGCAAGATGAGATCACAAAGTAAAGATATTGCAAAAGATAATAAATAATAGAAAAACTAGATTTTCATTGATTCTTACAAGAATAATAGCTCTTACACCTCTCAAAAATATAAAGGAGATCATGTTATTAAATACGCTGAGAAGAGGCACAAACCACATCCATTTGGCAATGTGAACAAGGGTTAGTTGCCAAATGAACAGTAACCCCATGTGCTAGAAATAATTCAACATTGGTTGGTGAATGACAAGGCATCCTCACCAGCCCATTTGACCACAATCTCTACTTGTGGGTGTATAAATATATGACCTCATAAATCATCTTAAATAACCAAATATCCACCTAAGCATAGTGAAAGATACAAGTGTATTCAAAACTATAGTAAGGTGAAAAATATACACTAACACCCTACCTTAAGCATAGCTTAGGTGGGTAGTAGAATTGGGTCCCAATAACTAAACCTGATCAGGTACCCAAGTACAAAGCAATCTCTCACAAAGTGGAGAAAAGGAGAAAACCCAATGGGAAAAAACTCCACCCCCCCAAAAGAGAGACATAGAAGAAGAGAAGAAGCTAGAAGGCCCCCCTAAAGATGATGTTATTGTTGATGTAGACCATACTCCAAGAAGAGCTCGTAGATGAATGAAATTGATCTCGATGAAAGGTTTGGTAAATATATCTACAACTTGCTCTGAAGACTGGCAAAAACTTAAGTCGATGACCTGACCATGATTAGCTCTCATATAAAATGCATGTGAATCTCAATGTGTTTAGTTCATTGGTGTTAAACCAATTTCTTGCATATATGTATAGTACTCTAGTTGTCACAATAGATGATGATGGGTTATCTAATAAGAATGCCAAACTTAGATAGAATCCCCTAAAGCCAAATAGCCTCAATAGCTACATTAATAGCTCCCATGTACTCTACCTCTGTGGAAGATATAGCAATAGCATTTTGATTTTTACTAGACCAACTGATAGGACTAGAACCCAAAGAAAAATGGTAACTTGAAGTGGACTTGTGATTCTGAGTATCACAAGCCTAATCTGAATCTATAAAACCAACCAAGTTAACCTCTATACCAAATCTATATTGAATCCCAAATCTATAAGAACCCTGAATGTAGTGCAAGATCCTCTTAGTTGCTTTCTAATGTAGCTCATGGGGTTCCTTCATGAATCTAGAGACATGTCCCACTGCATATGAAATGTCAAGCCTAGTATGAGTCAGATATATGAGGCTACCAATAAGCTATCGATACTGAGTGGCATCAACCAAAAATGTAAGATAGTCAGCCTCAAGCTTGACTCTTGATAGAAAGGGAGTTAAAGATGGCTTACAATCAGTGATGTGAAATCAAGCCAAAAGATTGAGAGCATACTTGGGTTATGCAAGTTAAATCTTTGAATCAGACTGTGAAATCTTAATTCCAAGGAAATAATGTAGAAGACCCAAGTCAGTCATGTCAAATATATCTTGTAGAGATCTTTTTACCATCATAATAAATGATGAAGAACTCCCAGTGATCAAAAGATCATCAACATAAAAGACCAGTATCAATAAAAAATCATCCTACCATAAAAAGTATACATTAGGGTCAAAATGAAACTAATGAAACCTAAAGTAAGAAGGAAGGAATCCATCTTGGCATATCAAGCCCAAGGGGCCTATTTAAGGCCAGAGATGGATTTCCTAAGTCTATAAACTAAGGATGAACCCTAAACAAACCTAGGTGGTTGCTCCATGTAGATCTCCTCCTCAAGGTCTCCATGAATAAAGGCACTCTTCACATCCATTTGGTGCACATCCCAACCACATGATGTGGTTATAGCTAGTGTGAGTCAGATTGAAGTCATCTTTGCAACAAGTGTAAAAGTCTATGAGTAGTCAATACATGTTACCTGTGAAAAACCCTTGGTAACCAATCATGCCTTATACTTATCAACTGACCCATCTGATGTAAACTTGGTCTGATATATCCACCTACATTGAATAATCTTCCTTCCCTTAGGAAGTGAAGTTAAATCCCAAATGTAATTTTTTATCAAAAATATTCTTCTTGCATAGAACTATTCCACTCAAGTATGATTGAAGCCTCTCAAAATGTCTGTGGATCTAAACCTGAAGTAAAGAAGTCACATGGACCAATACGATAATCTTCCCAAGTACATATGTCATCTATTAGATCCCCTAACCAAGTGCCTACACCCTAAAGTGTCTGCCTAGCCCAAAGGGGCTTAGATGTGGATGAGTCAAGTGTTGACTCCTCATCCTCTAAAACATGACTAGAGCTAGATGTAGAAGACTCCTCATCACTATCCTCACTATCAAAACTTGAAGAAGAAGAAGACCCTAGCTCATGAACCTACTCTGGATGATCTGATTTAGAAGAAGACTCATCAATTGTAAGTGAATCTAATGAAAGATAAGAAGTGTCAAGTGTTGAGTCTTTGGGACTCTCCTAAAAGTGAACACTTCTCTCTATGAATAACTCATGTGTGGTTGGATATAGAAGGCAATATCCATTGACACCATTTGGATAATCTACAAAGGTGCAAGGCTTAGACTAAGGTTCCATAGCTTTGCATTTCTTCCTTGATATATGTGTCATAACTAGAGATCTAAAAACCCTAAAGTGTTCAACATTAGTTTTCCTTCCATGCCAAGCTTCAAAGGGAGTTACACCTTTCAAATCTTTGTGAGGAACCTTATTTTTAATATAATAATCACAATTAATAGCTTAGGCCCAATACTGAGGTGCCAAGGATCTAAAGTTAATCATATAGTTAGCCATCTCTTTCAAGGATCTATTTTTGCATTTTGTAACTTCATTCTATGAAGAACTATAAGAAACTTTTTAGTACAAATTAATCCCCTCTATGGTGTAAAACTACTCCAATATGTTGATGGCATATTCACCTCCATTATCAGTTCAAAGAATCTTGATAGATTTCTCATATTGTTTTTCAACAAGTGCCTTGAAGTCTTGAAAATCTTTAAACACTTCAGACTTTTGCTTAAGAAATTACCATGTATATCTTGAGAAATCATTAATGAAAGTGAGAATGTACTTAGCCCGTGTAAAAGATAGACTGGGAAAGGGCCTAGATACATCATTGTGAACTAACTTCAATGCTTGTGAATCCCTACAAGCTTTTCCTTTGTCAAATTTTACTTTGGGGTGATTTCTAAGAGAGTAACCCTCACAAAGTCCCTTAGAGAATTTCCCTCAAGGCAAGCCTATGACCATGTCATTTTTGCTAAGTTTTTCAAGGTAGTGGTAGTTAAGGTGGCCAAACCGCTAATGCCATAGTCTGCTAACTCCATCTGAATGAGTAAGCAATGTGGTAGGATACATATCTAGAGAAAAATTGGAGGTGTATAGCCTAAAATGGTAATTAGTCATCTCTAATGCAACTGTAGTGTCACTATGTAGCTCTTTGATCTTAACAAAATTTGGAGTGAACTCAACTTTCATGGCCCACCTTATGTGGGTAATCTGATACACTAAAATTAGATTAGTTGATAATGAAAGTATACTTAGAACATTTGTGAATGTTCCACATTTGACTTCAACATTACCACTTTCTATAACTTCTACTAGAGTGTCATCACCCAAAATGATAAAGGACACACTACAGGGTTGTAAGTCAAGAAACTCAACCTCTGATGAACCCATATGGTGTGAAGCACTAGAATAGATACCCCAAGCTGAAGTAGATGTCGAAGCCACTGTAACTAAAGCTTTATCCTGAGGTCTATCCTTCCCTTTTTCCTTTGCCTTAGAAGATTCTTTGGCTGATGATGATTGTTTGATAAACTCAAGGACCCCTATATTATTTTTCTCTAGGAGATGTGTAAGGTGGTCTACTTGTTTCTTCATACACTTATTCTCATTGTGACCATTTTTCTTGCAATAAGAGTATCTAACCTTATCTCTCTTAGGTTTCATTTCAAAGGAGGAGGTTTCAATGCTAGTTTTTATGGTGATTTTATATTATTTCTTCTTCTCAAGATCCTTACTCTTTTGTTTCTTATCCTTGTTGCTAGAGGCTTTCTGTTTCCCATTCCTAGCAATGAGGGCTAATGGTTTGGAAGACTTGAGGGTTCCCATTTGGATTAATTTATCATGTTCCTTAGTTAAATCTACAATGAAGTAATCTAAGGATGGAATTATCCGGTTGGCTCCCATAAATCTCTTGGTCGCACAAAAGGTAGAGACAAATACAAAGTAATCAGGTCCTAGTTTTGTAAGTACAAAAAGAATTAATTGTTCATATTTCTTCTCAGTTCCACACTCTTTTAACTGCAATCTAAGTGACTTAATCTTGGTGAAGAAGTCATCCAATGTGTCAAATTTTCTAGTTCTAAAACTAATTAGTTCAATCTCAAACTCATGACCCCTCATGGTGTTTATTTCCCCAAATAATTATTCTAGGGTGTTCCATTCTTCCTTGGGAGATTTGGCTGACTCTATGTGAAATAGGAGTTCATATGACACTGAAAGACATAATATTTCAAAAGCTTCATCACATCTATTAAACCATTTTATCTTATCTCCTTCAACTATGGGCTCAACTTCTACCCCCATAGTTATGTGAAACAACCATTTACTTCAAAGAACCATTGTAATCTTATTTTTCCATTTGGTATTTGAAGGGTGTGAGTGCATTAACAATGCTAAGATCTAATGCAGAATTAAGATTAATGTATTTGTTGTTGACGTTGTAGATATCAAATGTACAAAAAATGAGAGAATTGTATAATAGAATCACAACCACAGTACAACCGCCTTGAAACTATGTCAAGTGCCCCCTCCCCACAAATTTTGGGACTTTATAAAGTAGTAAATTTTACAAGGAAAATTTGGTCTAATGCATGGGAAATAATAAAATACACACTTTTGCAAAAGATGGTACTCAATTTTGAGTTACTATTTGGAAGATATTAATAAAATAATTTCCCATAAATAGGCTTATTACTAAAAACATGCACTTTGAAACTTAAAAAAATACCCTTGGGTGAGGTGAAATATGCCTTCCAACCACTCATTAGAACTAAAATTTCACCACATACTTTAAAAAGTCAACATAAGTGAAAAATAGTTTACCAGGTTGCCTCGATATACATGAAAACAAGTTTGACTTTCTCTTTTTTTTAAATATAGCTTAATAAAAAATTTTAAAAAATCTAGATGTGTTTTAAGAATATAGGAGGTTCAATGTGGTTTTTGTAATTTTAGAAGAGGTAGGTGTTGTTTGAGTCAAAAAAAAAACCAATCCCCTAATATTCCACATCATTCTAAAAAGAAATTTTTCAACACATAGGACAAAGGAGAATGGTGCCTTAATCCAAATTGGCAGCTAGAAAAAAAGAATTCTAATGCCACCTTCTTTGTTGGAAATAGAATCCACATAGACCACCTCACAAGCTCAAACCTGCAATGCCACCAATAGAAATCCACACCCAAATGAAATGCCAAACTTGCAGGGAGGATGCCAAAATGAATTTTGGTCTATTTTTTCTTGAATGGAGACTCAACTTGAGTGTTTTCACTATAAATAATGGTGCCCAACTCTGTGTTTTTACTAAAGGGAGAAATGATGGCACTCAGATCAGAAAATATGAAGTTTCATCTTCTTAAAAAATGCACCGTAACATAAAAAATGTGATTTTGTTGTTTTAAAAAACTTGGATCAATAAAAAAATGCCCTAGATCAGTAAAAAATGCCTCTATGACAACAAATTTGTAGATATGGAGGTAACAGAGGATTCAAACTAATAACCATGTCAATAAACAATCGATTTTTGTGTTAAACATGGAATGTCTAAAAAATAAAATAACTAGATCAACCAAAAAATGTCTTGGAAGGTGAGACATCCTTGAGTGTAATAAGCCTCTACCAGAGATTGGACTCTTCACTCTTCAAATCACACCCTTCCAAAACAAGGATAATCTACTAGCATAGATAAATTCTAAGCAATAGATAAGGTATTAAGATAGAAATGTTGTATTATTTTACAAATAAACTCATGATTCAAATAAAAGCTAAGAACAATGAAATACCTACCAAACATTTACTGGATTGGATCTGATACCATATCAAAGTTTTAATCCCGGTCTGGATAATGTGAATGCAATGGTTGAGTGATCATAGTTGACAAAGCTAGTGCACATCAAAATGAAGTTATGGCAAGATGAGATCACAAAGTAAAGATATTGCAAAAGATAATAGATAAGAGCAAAAAATAGACTTGCATTAATTCATGCAAGAATAATAACTCTTACACCTCTCAAAAATACAAAGGAGATCAGGATATTAAATAGGTTGAGAAGAGGCATGAACCACATCCATTTGGAAATGTGAACAAGGGTTAGTTGCCAAATGAACAGTAACCCCAAGTGCTAGAAATAAGTCAACATTGGTTGGTGAATGACAAGGCATCCTCACCAACCCATTTGACCACAATTTCTACATGTGGGTGTGCAAATATATGACCTCATAAATCATCCTAAATAACCAAATATCCACCTAAGCACAGTGAAAGATACAAGTGTATTAAAAACCATAGTAAGGTGAAAAATATACACTAAAATTAGTAAGATAGTAGGTGTTATAACTATTTAAAGGATCTCAAAGCAAAAAGGGGTAGAATGTCTCTATTTTCATAGTAGGATGGAGACCCCCTGAGAATGAGGCATTGAATAAAAAAGAAGAGGCCTTCTTAAATTGATTTTATTGCCAAATTCAAATAGGTGGGATTCAATCCTTTAGCTCTAGAAAAAGTAAATCACTCTATTTCTTTTAGGGGAGAATAACTACATGACCTATTGGAAAGATAAAAAGATCTATTAAATGCTAGAATGATTTTCCACTTTTCCAACTTATGGCCTTCTCTACCCAAACCTAATGGTTTGATAATAGAGAACTGGTTGCCTCTGATGGAAGCTTACTTATAAATCTTCCCTTATGCAAAAGGTTATTTTATTATTATATTTGATTTAGTAGAGGATATGAATATGGTATTTCAGAACCCTTTGATTTTTTATATTTATAGAGTGGTTAGTGTTGTTTATTCTAAGAAGTGTTTCAACATTCTATTTATATCCCTAAGGATGGACACCATATCGTTTCCAAAAATTTGGTTCAAAATAATTTCAACGTGATGCATCTAGAAGTTTCTTCTTCATAGTTAATCTCTTTTTATCAAGTTATGCTTCAAGTAAGATAAGAAGATTTTATATAAACAAGAACTAGATTTGGTTGATAATGAAACTCTTACCCATAGTTACTTTTAAATAAATTTAAAGGCAATATAATTGAATTACTAAAAAATTATGGGAATATAAATACAAACCAAGCAATAAATTATTAAATAATATTCTTCGTGGACTATAAAAATAATGGTACATCGATTGCCAAATCTTACAAAAACCAGATACTAATTTAAACTTATCAACATTTTCAATATAAGGAAATTAATTTAACTTTAATGTTAATGTATAATGTTTTAGTAATTATCATAGAAGATGCATCTATATTCCTAATCACAATTCAATACAAAATCAAATTTAGGTCTGTAGTACTCCTCGATAAAATTTAAGTATTATTAAAAAGAAATTTTATTTCAATATTAATTGATCTTAAATAGATCAATCTATATATGATATTTCCTTTTTATTTAAATTTATCAAGGTGACATTATTTATCCTATTCTAACAAATATTTGAGTTGAAGCCTTTCCAATAGGGAGGGTATCATTTTATACTTACCTCATGAGTCACCAAGGTTGTTCTAAAGAAAAGAGACATCTCTCCTTATAACGATGACATATCATACATACATCACTTCAATTATATATCTAATAGCATATTCATTCTTTCAAAAAAACTGTTTTTTAATTTTACTTATATATTACATAGACCCAATATGTAATATATAATTATTTATATGTACTCACTTGGATTATTATAGTATGCCTATAATGTATCTATGCAAGTATAGTTAAGGATATGATACTTATAAGATTGAACTAACATTATAACATTTTTATATATTTTAAATCAAAATTTTTGATGTGTTTTCTAAGCTCATTAAGTTCATTAATAATTTAATGTTATTTTCAAAAAAAAATTACTTTACTACGTCCCAAATTTTAATGTCTAGTTAATATGTTAAAATTATCGTATCTACATTAAACATAACATTTTTTTAACATGTGATGCTACCTATGCTTTGTAATTTCAGTGTATCTTTAACTTAGTTTTAGGTGGACATCAAAATTTTAATATTCAATCAATATAAAAAATAGAAATTGAAAGTTTATGATCTCTGTGCATCACTATTTTGTATTTATAGTATGTTGCATGCTTTGAAAGCACAATCAATAAGAGGGGGAGGGGGGTGGGGAGGGCATATGAATCAATGTTTAAAACTTTCATTCACATGTAATTTAACATTCCTTGAATGATCAAAGCAATACAATGATATATCAATGCATAAAAAATCGATCACATGAGCATAAAACAAAAGAATAACATATAGAACACATATATGAAAAGGAAACCCTCAAGGGGAAGAAAAATCACTGTGATCCCTAAAAATGGACTACTATCTTATAATAAATAAGATCAAATTATGTTGAGCACTAACTCAACTTGGAGCACCAACCACAATGAAGTCAAGCACCCACTTGACTAGGCTTTAGTAAGCACCTACTTGTAAGGAAGCACCAATGCCCTAATTGAATAAACACTAACTTAGAAACCTCATCAAAATTTTGATTCTTTTTATGATCTCATTCAAGACCTCCTTCTGCTCTCAATAAATATTTCATTTGCTTGTATTTCTTACTTCAAAATAGACTTAAATTGCCTTGTATAAATACTATACTCATGGTTATACACCACGTAGTAGGACATATACCTTAAAACTCTTAGGTCAGCCATAGAAAAGTTTATGAAAATTTTTTACATGAAATTTGGACACATTTTGGTTTGAAGCATCTCAATTAAGCCTCATTTCTCTTTTAGGTCTCATAGAGATCTAATTGCATTAGGTTTGTCCTCTTAATGCCAAAACTTGATCCTCTTATGCCCAAATGGATTTATCCAACAACTAAAAACCATTAAATAACTTATTTAATGACATTTTATGAAGTCATCCATGCTTATTTTTAGACCTATATCTTTAGTTCATACCATGAAATCTCTTTTAGGATCAACTGCCCTATTAGGCCTATGTACCTCAAAAGTCTGCCTTGTAAAAATGAAGGTTAAACACCCTTAAACTATTGAAATTTGAGAAAATAAAAATGTAGATAGGTTATCCATGACTTTAGTTTCATCACAAAATTTTTATAACAGTTTTACTTATGGGATAAAGACTCAATAACATATATGCAACTCACTCAGTCATAACTGCCAATCTACCTCAAAGACTAGTCATGTTGGCTTATACCTCCAGCAACTATGTAGACACTTTTCATCACTCCTGATGCATGTAAATGGTACTATGAGATATATATACCATTATAAGATGAAAAATTCATATGGTCTAATGTGAAATATTTGTCTTGCAAACCAATTATTTGACCCTATATCACACACTCTTATTTGTACTAGACAGGTCATTTTGTAAACAACTTTTCACCATATTCACTGACTTCCAAAAATTATTCCAAGCATGAAAAGGAATTAAAATTCATAAATAAACTCTTAATTCACCTTTTTGTACCAATATTACATGGTTAGACCCTCAAATCCATCTTCTCATCTCTGCCTAGATTTTTTCACTATTCACACCATTAGGTCTGTCTGTGATTGGCTGATTTGGATGACAAATTTAACATATGTGAAGAGTGAAACCTATCTATAAACCATCATGGGCATGTATTATTATTATTATATAGCTACTTATACCATCCATTTAGTTTCATTTACCAATGTAACTTTTGAGAGCTACAACTTCTTAACAAATAAGTTTATATATGTGTATTTTCTCTCTCATCTGACTAACCACCACCACCTAGAGGTACCTGGGAGAGTTGAATACATGATATAATATATTGTATAATAATTTGAGCCCATTCTGAAATTTATTTGAAAAAATATTTCACATCAGGTCCTTATTAGGGTTTTAAGGAAGTTTAACATGGATTTTGGTGTTCAAAATTATTCATAAAGGACTTCCCCTTAAATCCAAAACTAATGATTATAGATATTATCTAGGACCCTTACCATCTCTACTTACACAAATTAGGGTTACATGTAGAGGTTACACATGCCAACAAATGCTTAAAAGTGTTTTTCAAGACTTGAGACCTCATTTTGTGAACTTGAGAGGGCCTAAAACAATGTTTCATGTAATTTCATTCAAACCATGGCCTTAAACTTTGTGAACATGCATAAAACAACATATATTACCTTTTTCCATGCTATCATATGCATAATTTCCTTGAAATATGATATTCATGCCTCATTAGGCTAGGCAGGGTCTAAGAGAGATCTAAATGTAGACCTAGACTAAAGATCCTACCCCTATAAGCTCACCCTAAAACTCTCATTAATGATTCAATTATTTTATCTCATGCTCAAAAAGTGATAAAAACCCTTAACATGCATGTGTTCAATCATTTTCATGTACATACCTTTTCATGTCATGACTAGGCTCATATCTAGGCTTCCTATGCAACTTTGACATCAATGACTTGTACCTTCATGCAAACATATGACATTAGTTGCCTTAAAATTCTCTTTCATAGTAACATCTTTCAATGAAAACACTCTCTCAATGCCCCTTATCACATCAACACACTGCCAACTAGGCTTAGTCACCTTTAACATCAACCTTATGCAATATGTGCCTTTGACATCAATGACAATTCTCAACAATCTCCCCCTTTGTCATTGATGACAATTACTCTTAGAAAAATTCTCTGAATAAGAAAATTTTACCACATTTTGAGCTCTCTCTCACTTCAACATAAATGACAAAGAGATGCCTGCAACTTCTTGGATCATACTCCTTACAACCAGAACACTCAACAAACATGACTATGAGTTTATGAGTCATCATAAAAACATGATCCCCCTCTCTCCATGTATACCTTATTGTCACTACTCACCTTGATCTTGGAGCTAATGAACCACCTGATTATCTCCCCCTAAGCACTTCACTTCTTAGTGAATGTTATGGGTAGGATTTACACCCAATTCTTGTCTTAGATTTTCAAATGTTGTCTTTGGAAGTGGCTTAGTCAAAATGTCTGTAATCTGATCCTGTGTAGAAACATATTCAAGTTTGGCACATTATTCATTTACCTGGTCTCTTAGGAAATGATACTTGATATGAATATGTTTATTCCTTTAGTGCATGATAGGGTTCTTTGAGACGCATATAACACTTGTATTGTTACAATATATGACTAAAACTGTCATACACCACCTTGTAGTCTTTTAAGGTATGTCTCATCCATAGGACTTGAGTGCAACATAAACTTCTTGAAATGTACTCAGTCTCACAAGCAGATAATGCCATCAATGTCTGCTTCTTTTTTATCTATGAAAATAGGCTCTCACTTAAGAAGAAATCTCTTCCACTAGTGCTCTTCCTATCATCTAGACTTCATGCCCAGTCTAGATCTATATAGGTTGTTAAGTTGAACTCCTTTCTCCCTGGATATCAAAACCTAAACTCAATGGTCCCCTTAAGATAATTAAGTATCCTTTTGACTGCTTACAGATTATTTTCCTTTGGGTTTTCTTGAAACCTTCCCACCATTACATAAAAATATTTAAACAAACCCCAACTCAAAATTGGAGTTGACATGTAAAATTTAAAAAAAAAACAAAAACTACATATAGGTAATTGTCCCTACTAGAAATTCATAATAACTTTTGCATACGAGTTTAGATGGACCTAAATCTTTAAACATATCCTCTAAATAATAAATTCATGATGTTGGATGAGTATCAACATCATTTCATGTCCAATTGAAAAGTTATCCGACTTCTACTATTTTTAGCACAATTAAAAATACTATAATTCAATTTTATACCTTAGATGATATCATATGTTTCTCCAAACATCTTGGAATTGACCTTAATTAGTAAAGTAGGTTATGGATGTAATTTTATTTCTTTTATCTTCATTTTTTATTAAAGGGTAACTAAATCAGGTTAATGAATCAAAAGTTATGGCCTCCAGAAGATAGGCCTTTGCATCATTCTCCTCTAGTTGAAAACAACTTAGCTCTTAGAGGTTTTCTTGATTATATTCCCACCATTTATTCTTATTAATTTATTAGCACTAATCCACAAATATAAGTGTTGTCTCCCTTTTGTAGTCTATTCTATTGTACCAAATATCTGGTGTTACTTCCTTGTCTTGTGTTTACTACCTTCTTATCCATATTTTTTTCTATCATTCCTTTATTCTTCCTTGGTACTTATTACTTTCAATCCACTTATTCATCTTCTTAACCTTAACCATATTCTCCATGAGATTCATATAAATCTGAAACAATAAATACTAAAGAGATATAAAAATTTTATGGTGAACTCACCTCATAAGCATTGTCATTGATTTTATTTACAATCTTGCATGAATCAATTTTCTTGTACTTCAACTTATTGTATGTACCTATGGGAAAAATATATTTTCTCATATACACCATCACCAAATCTCCGTATTCAAATACCTTTGATGTTTGTCATACATCTACTATTGCTTTATATTTTTCATTATTTTCATGTAGATTTATTCTTACTTCTTCATATAATTGTTGTATGTGCTTTGCAAATACTTATACATCATCACTAACTCATCTTGCAATTGGTAATTATAGAAAATCTAAAATACCCAAAGGATTTCTATCATAAACAATCTGAAATAATGTTTTTCCTATTGATGTATTCATAGAACAATTATATGCAAACTCAACTTGTGTTAAACTCAAATCTCATTGCTTGGCCTTCTCTCCAACCATGCATCTCAAAACAATTCCCAAGTTTCCCTTTACTATTTATGTTTGTCCATCTATTTTTGGGTGGGATGCACTCCTAAATTTTAGCTTAGTTCCTAGATTCTTCCATAGATTCCTCCAAAAATGAATTAGAAATTTTGTGTCCCTATCTGAAGTAATGGTTTTCAAAACACTGTACAATCTTATAACATCCCTAAAAAATAGTTATGCTACTTTAGTGGCATCATTGGTATTCTTACATCCAATAAAATGAACCATCTTATAAAACCTATCTATAACAACAAAAATTGAATCATTACATATCTGTGTTTGGAAACAATGTACATACTCAAATCTATTTGTGGTCCTCTTGGAACTTGTAACAGCATGTAAAGTCCTTTATTTTATGCATAGCCTTTAGCCACTTGGCATATCCTGTATCTTTAAACATACCTTGCTACATCTATTTTCATATTTGTCAAAAAATACATCACCTCCACCATAGTTTTTATCTTAGTCTTACAATAATGTCCATCCAAACCACCACTATGAAGTTATCTTATAATATTATCTCCTAGAGACCCCACCAAAATACATGATTATTTTCCCCTGAAGAGATAACCATCATGTATAAGCTACTCATCATAAATGCTAGTTTTTAGACATGTTAATGGATTCTTTCATTGCTCAACTATCTTATCAAAATCTGGATCAATATCATATAATTCTTTAAAAACTTCAAATGTAATTACTTCACTCATTATAGTAGTGTATAGTTTCACTCACCTACTCAAAGCATCAAGTACATGATTTTGATTTCCTGATTTATTCTTAAAAAAATGATATCCCTACAAGAAAGACACCCACTTTGAATGCATACTATTTAACTTCAGTTGATTTTTAACATACTTTAAAGCCTCGTGATCTAGAAATAGGAAAAACTCCTTAAACATTAGGCAATGTCTCCAATGTCTTAATGCTTATATAATGACATAAAATTCAACATCATATGTAAGATAATTCTCTTACCCCATTCAATTTATGACTAAAATGTGCTATTAGCCTTTCTTCTTGACTCAACACAACACCAATTACCACATGTGAAGTATCACAATCTACCTCAAACACTGTTTAAAAATCCGACAACATTAAAATAGTTTTTTAATAATCTCATTCTTCCATAATTCAAATCTTTTTGTTTTTGCCCTTGTTTAAATAAATTCTTTTATCTCATGAAATATGTTATTGGTGAAACAATCCTACTAAAATTATTAATAAACTTTCTATAAAGAGGTGCCAAACTATGGAGGCTTATTACCTCTATGATGCTCTTTGGAATAGGCCACTCAATAATTGTCTTTACATATTTTTCATCCATTATTACACTATCTGTTGAAACTAAAAACCCTAAAAATACCAAATTAAACTGCATAAACATGCACTTCATATTTTAATAAAATTTCTCCTTTCTTAATAATTCTAATATCATTCTAAAATGCCTTAAGTAATCATCTTTACTCTTACTAAATATCAAAATATCATCAAAATAAACCACTACAAACATACCAATGTAATTTATTAGCATTGTGTTCATCACCCTCATAATGTTTTGGGTGCATTAGATAATTTTATGGCATCACATTCAATCATGTAATTCATCCCTATTCTTGAAATATGTTTTCCATTCATCTCCATGAATCTGAATATGATAATATCCACTCCCTAGATCAATCTTAGTAAAGTATTTTTATCTTACAAATACATCTATCAGATCATATAAATGAGGTATATGAAATCTGTATTTGATATTTATTTTATTGATTTATCTACTTTCCATACACATCCTTCATTTTCCATCTTTATTTGGAGTTAGTAGTGTTGGTGTTATGCATAGACTCATGCTCTCCCTTACTACACCCTTTTCTCACCAATTCAATAACATGTTTATTCGATTACACATATTTTATTATACTCATCCTATAAGCTACTTGATTGGATAGAGCTTATTTGTAAATCAAACTAATATGATAATGAATGTCCCTCTTTGGTGGTAAACCATTTGGTAACTCATTGTGTATAACATCTACATATTCTTTCAACACTTTTATTACTTTTGTTAATATTTGCACCATTTCTATGTATTCTTTCTCTATTATTAATTCATAACAATAACCTATCATATTCATGTCTTTGATAAATTCTTTTGTGGACACCATGATATTTCCCTACCCTTGTTCCTTAAGAGATAGTAAAATTAGCTTTATACCACATTTCTAAAAAGTTTGTGTATTTTTTGCCCTATCATGAATTATCTTTCTGTCATATTATCATGGCCTTCTGAACAACACATGGAATGCATTCATTAGAATAACATCACACCATAATTCATATCTATAAGTTTTCCCTATAGAAAACTTGATTGAACACATTTTATCTATTGTAAAATCATTTCCTTTCTTAAACCATGAAATATGATAAGGGTAGGGATGTTTTTCCTATTACAGCCCTGGATTCTCTACCATTTCTTTAGAAAAAATATTTTAACAACTACCACCATCAATAATTACTTTGTATATCCTACTTGTTAATGTGCACCTTGTTTGAAAAAAAATTGTACACAATCAGGAATCACCAACTTTATTTTTCACATGTTCTTTCCTCGAAACTATAATTGTTCTCCTCGTGAGATTGTATCCTATATCTACTATTGAAAATTATATATTTTATTCTATTGATTTATCCTCCACCAAATTTACTCTCGTGTGATCCTCTTTTCTCCTTTCATGTTCATGATAGTGTGGACACTCAAATGCTATATGTCATTATTCACATCTATAACAAACATAAGGTCTGCATGGTCCATTCCATCTTCTACCACCATCATAGCCTCCACCTCAATGAAATCCTTTTCCTCTTTGTTGATATTAAAACCTTTGTCTATTATCCTGTTATCTTTTTGTACCATGGGGAAATCCTCCTCTAGTGGAATTAAACCCACCTCGCCTCCTTACTAGAGGTGATTATATTATTTTTGGCCCAATTTATCTTCTAAAGCCTCTTTTTTGTTTCTACCTTCAAAACTAATTATGAATCCTTCTCCATACAAATTATTTTATGCATGATTAATTCATCTTGAATATAAAAATTCAAATCATTTAAATACATTGTGGCCGTCTATTTTTTTGTTTTGTCATGTTCTACTCACGTGGAAAACTTGTATAACTTATCTGCATATTATTTTATGCAATGATTCTTTCACCTTAAATTTTATAAACTTTTGTATAGGGTTTTAGCATAATCTATAGGAAGAAACTTCTCTCTCTTATATTCTTCTTCATCTTACTCCAAGTGATGACCTTTTGTTTATTTGTTCTTTGTCTCTTTTTCTTCAGTGGATCCCACCAAATCATTGCACAACTCTTCAATTTTATACATGAAAACATTAATTTATTGTCTTCTTTTATAATTTTCCATTTAAATAACTTTTTCATGCTATTTAACCAATCTATCAACTCCTCTGGTTTTAAACTACCATTATACTTTAAAACTTCAACCTTGATTTTGTTATTTCTTCCCTCTAAATCCTAAACCATCCTGTCTTACAATGATTGTGGTTGTTCTTGTTCTCCCTCATTTTTTAAAAGTTCTTCCTCATGATATGTTTCCTCTCCTAAATGTCTTTGCCTTTGATGTGTGACATTTGTGACAGTTAGAGTTAATTATTCTAATTGCCTCTACAGTTGTTGTATAGTCATGTTTGTCTATTTAATTCCTCGTCATCCTTTAAACATATTTACACCTATTATTAAATCATGTAATACTCTCCAAAAATATAATTTCAGAACACAATATAAATTTAGAAATATATTACCTCCAAGAGTCAAATTTACTCTGATACTATATGATAAATCCACATACTAGCAAAGCAAAAGCCTTTTAATATGAATAGTACTCAAAATTTCATGAAACTATAATATTCATTGATTCAATTTGAATTAATAAAAATATTACATAATATTTTTTAAATGAATCTCAACTCAAAATTGGAGTTGACATTCAAATTTTTTAAAAAAAAACTAAATGAAATAATAATCTACCTAGAATTAATTGCCCTTGCTATAAATAACAACTTCATTTTCATAATAATTTTTGCATGTAAGTTTAGATGGGCCTAAAATTTTAAACATGTACTCTAAATAATAATTTCAAGTTTTTGGATGAGTTTTATCCCAATTTCATTTTAGGTTACAAATTTATTCGATATCTGCTATTTTTATCATGACTAAAGATAATAGAATGCAATTTCGGACCCTTAGATGATATTGTTGGCTCTACAAACATATTAGAAATAGTCTAAACTAGTGAATCTAGTTATGGATGCATTCTTATTTCATTTATTTTTTTTGTCATGAAGGAGAGACAATAGGTTTAATGAAACAAAAGCTATGGCCTCCAAAAGACAAGTTTCTGCATTAATGGTTGATGTCTAGATTAGTCACAAAAGCCTTAATTTTTTTCCAATGGTTCATCTAGTGATACAAAAACATGTGGGGTTATCCCAACCATCCCCTTCTAACTTAATAAAAATTAAAACGCTTTACATGATTAAAATTTTACTGGTCCTCCTGCTAGAATTTATTTTTCCACCTTTATTTATTGATCCTCCTTAGCTAACTTAAATTTCCCCCTTCTTACCAGCTTAAAAATTTCCCCTTCTTGTTGGGTATTTTTATACCCTTTTTGTTGCCACCTTTTCTCTTCTTCCTACTATAACCTCTATTTATATGTTTTTCTTCTTTTTCCTTTTCCTTTTCTCCTTCCTCTTTGACTTTTGTGTAATAAATTTTCATTTTATTATTTCTATCTACAACACCAATGGGGGAAAAAGGCGGTCACCCCTTTATCCTTCTTAAGTTACTCATTTTTAGCTTGTAAGTTCCATTCTATGTTAGGTGGTGATTCAAATCTTTCTTATATATTTATTCTACATATTTCCCTACTTAGCGGCTCTTAATAATGTATCCACCAAAAATTTAGCAAATAAAATGTAGCAGTTAAAAACATAATGGGTAAAATATCTTGAGGATAAAATGTCATAGGATAAAAAATTCACGAGGATAAAACATCACATGACAAAACATTTTAAAAGGAATGCTCACAAGGGGCATGTTTAGAAAAAAATATGATACAACTTTCAACCACATTTTCATGACATTTTCACAGCACTTCCAATACGGTGATGTTTAGTATTCATGACATTTTCTCCTACGATGTTATGTCCTATGCAACATTTTATCATACTATGTTTTACATGCTACATTTTTAACCACTACATTTTTTAGTGCTACATTATAACTTGGAACCCTTAAAAGGTCTTCATCCTTTACTTTGTCTTGATCTCATCCTATGACGTCCTTTATGTTTCTATATCCTCTAGTGCCATATTTTTTTACCTCGAACACTTTATAGAGAACTTCACTTGTTAACACCCTATAAGTTTTCATGGAATTCCTTCTTACCTATATTATTTTAATGATGTGATCCTATAGTGTGGGTAGATGATCCTTTAAAATATCATCATATGTGAATTTTCTAATTGTCATTTATTCTAGGATCCCCTTGATAATCTTGTCATATATTTAACATATCATACCACTTGATGGTACTTTTCAACCCACCATGGGTTTATAGGTATAAGAAGAGTCATTTATGTATCTTCAATTTCATACCATAAGTCCTCCTCTAATAACCCTATCATATTTCCTCCATGTATCATTATATTATCTTCTCCCTTAGACGACTTGCTCTCTAAGTATGTGACCAGTCTAGCTCTTGTGGTTGATGATGATCATTATTACTCATGAATATTTTCAATGCTTACCTTTATATTTCTTATTCATATTAATCTGAATAAAATAGGGATTATTTTTATTTTCCTTAAGCTAACATGTACTAGTGACTCATTGACAACCTCCATGAATGATGCCACTGAGATAGTAGGTTATTCTTTGAAAACAATCCTATATTATTTGTTAGAGGGTCCATCTCTAAATTTGTGGCCTCATTTTTTCCTCAAATAATATGAACAATTCTCTTGTCTTCCATCTCTTATCTATGCAACACTTGTCTGATGGTAGATTTCCTCACATGAAAAATTATAATTTCTTCCACCATGATTTACAATGTGGCCATACCTAGATTTATAGTCGTTATCCTCTATGACCTTTCCTTTGCCTTTTTTAGTGTTATGGAGTCTACAAATTTGAGTTCAATGACAACCCTAGGTTATATTTTTATTTGTCCTTATTTTAGTAAGAAAGGAGGTGTTATCCTACTCATAAAATCCTATTCATGTTTTATCTCCATAAACTTCACCTAACCCCCTGTTATGATGCATCATCATTCCATCTAGGTTGAATTATATGTTGATTATGATGCCAATATTATAATTTTATTATTAATTCTAAGGCAAATATTATCTCTTTTTTCCTCTAGTTGGATATCTTATTTGTCCTCTAGATGGATCCTGTTTGTCCTATAATTGGATTTATTTTATTTTATTATGGGATCTATTTATTCTAATCTTTTTATATCTTTATTTAGGATAATAAAATATACATATATAGATGAATTTATAGTGGAGGATGCTTGATTGAAGTTTCTCTAAAGTCTTAAGGGAGATTACTCACCTTTTAACTCTTATGCAAAGTGGGGAACAAGAACACTATTACTAATTGACCCCTATGTGGAGGAACCTTTGAATCTTGTGGAAAGTGGGGAAAAAGAAAAATATTAATATATAGGATGAATTCATTACCCCACTTGGGACCCTTTGAGTTGCACTTAATGGGATTCACTATTGTACATGTGTCTACACATTCTTGGTGGAGTTTACTATTGTAAGTTTTTTAGGTGGAATATGATTTGTCACCTAATTCACTTGTTTAAGTGGGTTATGAGTTTTCACACACCTCACATTTTAGGTGGACATGGATTGGTTAACACTCCACATATTTTTTATATATTTATGTAACTCTCCTCTAGCTTTATGAAGCAACCATTGCAAAATAAATGTAATGCATTATAATGCAATTTTCTGAATTATGAATTCATTATAGTTATTCTCAAAAATTCATGGTGGATATTGTTATATATTATTTTTTGATGTAGGTATTCAAAAATGAATACCATAAATCATATGATTTTAGTTTTTAAACTATTTAATATAGTTTATGGTCTGCAATTTTAGTTACAACACAACTAATTTGATAGCTAGTAATTCTGGAAAAGTTTTGTTCATACATAGCTTCATCTTAAGAGAGATACAAATATGATTTTAAATCTACACATGAAAAAATTTAATTGTGTATCATATCCATGTTCAATAAAGGCTAAAAAGGTTTATTCAATCCATTATCAATAGAAACAATATCTTTAGTGAGTTATGCTTCTATGAATATTCAATTTTTCAAAAGTGACAACTTTGAGTATTGGAGAGATCAATTGAAGAGAATTATTGTGTGGAAAGGAGTTTGGGATAATTTTTTCCATGGTTACACACCACTTAAAGATTGGAATATCTTGACACAAGATTAGAAAATATTTAAAAAAAAATATGAATAAAAAAGAGATGCACAAGCTTTATTCTATCTTCAGAATGCCATAGATTCAAGCATTTATCCAAGAATTACAGGATGCAAGAATTCCCACAAGACATGGAATATATTGGAGATTCATATCAAGGATATATTAAGGTAAGACAAGAAAAAATCTAAACCCTTAAAACAAATTTTGAAAATTTGAGAATGTTAGATTCTAAAGGTGTAAGAGACTATTGCATAAGGGTAAATGATTTAGTTCATAGAATGAGGGTTTATGGAGAGACTATACAAGATAGTGTTATAGCAAGAAATATTTTGAGATATTTATCTCATAAATGGATGCATATTGTGATTAGTCTTAAAAAGTGTAAATATATGAATGTTATATATGTTGATGAGTTATTAGCTTCTCTTTTGTCTCACAAATATAAGATGAGACTATATGCAAGAGATCTAGAACATGGTCTAGATAAAACACTTGAAACCAATGCAAGAGTATCAAATTAAAAATATAAAAATAGAAATATAAATCAAGGGAATTTTAAATTCAAAGGAGAAATCTGAAGTTAACTTGATAAATAAGAGTAAGAAATATTTTATTTGTCATTACTACATAAATCTAGCCATATGATTACAGATTACAGGATACTAGAAACTAAAAATTGAGCCTATCAAGAAACAAAAGAGGGATTTTCAAGATAAAAAAATGAGTTTAAATAGGGATCAAATTATTGTCTCACAAATTTTTTGGGAATAGAGGAAGAAAAGAACCTGTCTCTTGATTCAGATTTCTCAAATCAGGTGATAAGTCACAAAGATGATTTCACCAAGATAGATGACTCCTTCAAAAGCCAAGTGCAATTAGGAGATCGAAAGTACATCTATGTAAAATAAAATGGATACATGAAAATAACCACAATAAAATTTAAGGATGATATAATTGATCACAATATCAAATGATATAGTGATAAAAGTAAGGCATGCAAGTTTTATAATCGTGCTAGTAAATCCACAATTGCTTATAGGGATTGTAAAGTTTTTGAAAATGAGGTGTATGTTGATTTTGATAATGTACCTAAAAAATTCATAAGTGAAGGGGGAAAACCTATTGAATTTTATTTTGAGGGCTTAAAAAGTCCTACAAAGGTTTCTAGTTCAACATGAAATAATATTAGCTCTTTGTAAGAGACTAATCATCCATCTACATCAAGATCAAGAAACAAAATGTGTTTGTTGCATCCTCATGTAACCTATAAGATATTGGATAATAATTGTGAGAGTAGGATTAAAAGGATTAAAATTCAGGAAGGTAATGTTTTTGATGATGCTTATGATGAAAATATTAAGGTTGCATTATCATTTGTGACTAGTGAATCTAGAAGTGATGTAGAAGCTAGTCAAAATAAAGAATTGGTTGTTGTTATGAAAGTAAAGATGGATTTAATTAAGGGAAATGGTATATGGAACTTAATACAACCTAAATTCAATATATATGTCAAAATTTCATTCATGGATAGATTTATTGAAGAATAAGAATGTCAAACAGTCGCATGGTTTTGAGATAAAGGATAATTTTTTTGGGGTATATAAGTTTAAAAAGGCTTTTTATAGGATGAAACAAGCTCCAAGAGCTTGGTCCTCAAGAATTCATAGATGGTTATTGTATTAAGGATTTATAATAATTCAAAATGAACCAACTCTTTATATACAAACATTAAGTTCTAATGTTTTATATGTCTATCTCTATGTAGATGACTTGATCATTATAAGTAGCTCTATGGACATGTTAAATAGCTTCAAGGAAGCTATGAAATAACAATTTAAGATGGATGATCTTGGAATCATGAATTAATTTATTGAAAAGAATTACATCAAAATAAAGAGTAAGTATTCATTTGTCAAACCAAGCATGTTGCAGACATGTTAAGGAAGTACAATGTTTAAAAGTCAAAGCTTATTGATATTTTCACCAAGAGATTGTTAAAGGAAATTATTGGAAGACTTAAGTAGAAGATATAATTATCTCCTCTATGCATCAAAAAGAGGGAATATTTAGTATGATTCCAATATTATAATTTGATTATTAATTATAAGGCACATATTATCTCTTTTATCCTCTTGTTGGATATTTTATTTGTCCTCTAGATGGATCTTGTTTGTCCTGTAGTTAGGTTTATTTTATTATCTTGTGAGATATAATAATTGTAATATTGTTATATCCTTATTTAAGCTAATCAAAACTACATATATATGATTAATTTATAGTGGGGGATGCCTTATTTAATTTTCTCTATAGTCATAAGGGAGATTCTTCATCTTTTGACTCTTGTGCAAAGTAGGGAACAAGAAAACTATTCTTAATTGAACCCCACATGGATGAACCTTGAACACTTATGGAAATTTGGGGAAAGATAAATATTCATATATGTTATAAATTAATTACCCCACTTGACCCTTTAAGTTACACTTAATGGGATTCACTATTGTGCACATGTATGTGCACGTTCTTGGTGGAGTTTACCATTGCAAGTTTTTTAGGTGGAGCATGAGTTATCACCCAATTCAATTGTTTAAGTGGGTTATGAGTTGTTAAAAACCTCACATTTTTTTTGTATATGGATTTAATCACACTCCACATATTGTTTATATATTTATATATCTCTCCTCTAGCTTTATGAAGCAACAATTGCAAAACAAATGTAATGCAATTTTCTAAATTATGAATTCATTCTAGTTATTCTTCTTGGAAATTCATGGTGGATATTTTTATCTCTTATTTTATTTTTTATGTATTCATAAATTAATAACATAAAGCGTATGGTTTTAGTTTTGAAGTTATTTAGTATAGTTTATGGTCAGAAATTTCAATTAGAACACAACTAGTTTGACAACGAGTAACTCTGGGACAATTTTGTTGATACATAGCTTCATTTTGAGATAGATATAAAACTGATTTTTACTCCTCAACACATTCAAAAACTTCATGGAAGATATAGGGTCCATTGGGAGGGCTAGTGTTTCTAGAATTAATCTATCTAATATTTCATTTATGGCTTCCAACTAGAGTGGTGGTATTCTTTGTTGGAAAATTTTGTATGGGAACATAAATGTTATTTGTATACATGTCAAATAAAACCTCTTTATAATTTTCTCACCACCAAGTTTGATATGTATTATTGACCTGACACCATGTGCCCAATATTATCTCCATATTTCCTTAATTTATTACTTTGTAATTATTATATGATAATGTGTTTAAATATTCCATTAATTTTTCATCAATGGGCTTCACATTTTCCATGACTATCATTCCCTACTTCCTAAGTCAAGGTCCTTGTAAAAACACATTGTAGTCACTAAGAGGAGATCCATATTTGAACTTATGAACAACATTTTTTTCTCGAATTTATCCATGATTTGATTTTTGAAGGAAACATATAAGTTATATTTGAGTTTCAACATTACCACCTATCAGGAAATCTTTCTGATCTTTGTGGTGGAAGAAACCTCTTGATTAGTATAATATACTTTCCAAGACACCACTTGGGTCACCTATCACACTTTTGGATAACTCATCTAATCAATTATTAATAATATCTAGTTGGTGAAGGTCCACACTAAGTATGTAAACTCTTTTGTGATCATACTCCCCTTCTTATTTCATATTTTCATGTCATGACCTTCAATCTTCAGTCATGTGACTACATGAATAGAATCTATGATGATGTGTTAAGGCCAATCAAGATATATAGTGTCATTATGCACCCATTTAAGCACGTTCTTCAAAGTTATTTTGTGCATTATGAATAATGGGAACAAGATCCATCCATCTAGTTTCATTTAGTGGATGACCTAGTTTCTCTCTTCGTATCTTCCTAAGTCCATTCTTGTATGAATGGGTATATCCTTAAATTTTCTTGCCACTCAACCCCTATGGTGGTGTCATAGATTTATTCTAACCAAGAATATATGTAATTTTACACATCACCATAATGTTTAACATAAAATGGGACCTGGGAGAAAACTCCTTGTGGATTTGAGAGATACAACTTCAATGAGTGATTTGTGTGTTTTGTTCATTAAATTTACTCATCAAACATGCTCTGTGTATCCTTCATCTTTGTCATGTATATATTTCCTAACCTCAACTCATAAACAATTTTTCATTATTTTTTTTACTTTATATATTTTTCATGGTTATTTCCTACCTTCTCATTTACTTTTCATAGTTTTTACAATTTTTACTATCCTATTTTTTATTTTGAAGAGCTCATATTTCATAAATTATTTTTTTTGCATTCCACCCATTTTGAATATATTACTTATCATTCAATTCTCCTTCTTGGTTGTTCTTCATGACATTAATTTCCTCACTTAAAATTTTAAATTTTAAATTTCAAACTATCTATCTAAGATCTATTTTCCCACCATCCAATTATTCCTTATACTTAATTGAACTAGTGTTGTGATTACGCTTCCAAATAAAATCCTCGTGATAACAAGTACTAAATTTTTTATCTATAGGAATGCCTTTTTAGGTTTTCACTCTTCTAATTTACCAAGCCATCATTTTTTGGTTTTTAATTTGGTGTTCAATTTAGTTTTCCTTTGATTTTTTTTCTTTTCCTATTTTTCAAAATCATATCTTTTTTTTATCTTTTTACAAAATTGTTTCTAAGATTTTTATATTTATTTTTAAAAACTTGTTTATTTTTTTATTTCCCTCCTATTTATATTTTTTATATTATTTCAAAATTATTTTAAAAAACTTAATCTCTTTTCCTTTTTTTTTCTTTTCCTTCTTTCTATTTTTAATATATATTTTTCCCTCAACTTCTTATATAGGCCTTAAGACTTGCATCATTTATGTAGTCATTCCTCAACACAACTGATGTCAATATATGGTCAACAAAATATGTCCCTAATCACCAATTTTTCAATTTCCCTAGCTCCCTATAGTTGTTATCATACAAAAATGCCTTAGCTCTTCAAACAAACTCCTTACTCTAGTAATTCTTTTTATGCCATTCCTCCTAGTGCCTCTTCTTTTGTACTTGATTGTAAGCCATAATGAACCAATTTGCATCTTAATTATCCAATGTTATCAACCTCTCCTTTATTAATTCCTCATCATCTTGAAACATACATATAATAACTAAAAGGGGCAACGCTTAGTCAACGTCTTATAGGTCTTGTGTTATTCCCAAAGACCTGCCATAATTTTTTTTCCAAATCCATTATCTTAGTGTTGTTTTTCTTCATCAAAAACATCTCTAGTACCTTATTAAAAGACTCTGAGGTGCCATTCACATAGTTTTTTCTAGTGTGCTCCCATTTTATCTTTTGATAGTGTTTCAATAACTATTATATAGTGTGATTGATAAAGTGCTTCCCTTGATTACTTGTGATGTTAATCAAACACCTAAACTCTATTGTCATACTTTTGATTTAAAACTTAGATGTTTTCTTTGTCGTAAAATCCTTTATGAGGATTATTTCCAGCCATCTTATGAGATATTGAATCTCTATTATTATGAACTACACTTGTATTTTTCTTATCGTCGGATTGATATTCCCTACAGAGTCAATGCCCTACTTTTTGAATGGCATAAAGGAAATTAAAAGTGCCAAAGACATATCATCTCTAGTTTTTGGCTTCACCCTTTGGAAAATATCATGCAATCTTATATAATTATGGGCATCCATGAATACTGTTGGCTACCATCTCTTAGCTAGTAGCACCTTTTTTCCTATCACATCACATAAATTGTGATGTTTGGGTACTCCATCATGGGATTCTCTAAACTTGCAATATATTTCATACTAAAAATCCACTCTCCTTAGTCTCTCATACTTCCCTATATTTTAAAGGGACCCATTTATTAGTATGGATAGGAATTCTTATGTAAAAAATGTTTTGCACTCTTTTTTACCATATTTTGCAACATGCCTCCATTTTGTCCAAAAATATCGTAATGTTTACCAAATCCTCTGTTCTCACCTCAATCTAAAATAGATAAGTGTGAGGGAAATTATCTATTGATACCTTTTCATTCTTGTTATCAATTATGGATAAATAATCCCAACCATGATTGCTTTCCCTTGGCTTTATCGCTATTTTAAACTCAATCTCCTAGAATAGCATGAATAATCTGCATATTCATCGTATTATCATTAAATTATTAATTAGATATTTTAGTGGCTCATGATCAACATAGAATTTAAATGGTGTTACCGATAAATAATGTTTTGATATTTTCAAAGCATGTGCCATGGCCAAAGCTTATCTCTTTATGGTTGTATGGTTGATTTCCCCATTGGTAAATTCCTTATGTCAAATAATATTTGTGGTCCATGTGGGTTTGCAATTGTGGTAGTATGGAATCTATTACTATCTTTGAAACTCTAATGTGTAAATGGAATGACCATTTATAATATAAAAAACCAAAATTGGAGTTGTAACAAGATTATTCTTTAATTTATAAAATGCCTCATGTTATTACAAAGTCCATTCAAGTGATTTATTATTTTTATTTAATATTTCTTATATAAAAACATTAATAGTGACATTATTCCAAATGAACCTCTCATGATAACCAATATATAAAAGTAATATGCTAGCATTATGTTTCACCTTTGGTGCCAATATATTCACTATGATTGTGGTGTTGAGGGAATCCACCATTAGTCCTTTGTAAATAATATACCCAAGCAAGGTCCCAAAGTGTGTCATAAATATATATTCAATGATATTATTAGAAACTTACACTTTTAAGCATCATTCAAAGCACCTAAATGTGGTCTTTGAGTAACTCATATACCATTCAATCATCAAAGTATACTAATATAAACCCATTAAAAACATCTATGAAATCATTGATCTAATCTAGTTGAATATTATAGGGTAAAAGACATCACCATGTGATGCAGAAGCATCAAACAACTTGTGTAAATTTGATCATGTGTAAATGTGGTTGGTCTCTTAATATCCCTTGGAAGGGAATTGAGTCATTAGGTGTCTTAGTTTGGTGTTCTTTGTCTTGGGAGAGTTTCCTATCAAAAGCTTAATTTGAAAATTTTTAATATGTTTATGTGCTTAGGAGCATTTTTGCTTAGTGTGAAAGAGTGTCATGTTAGTGAATGTTAGTACAAGGACATAAATGAGCCTATGTGTGTATAATAATATATCTTATGTATATTTCATAAAGAAGGTGGTATAAACCATGGAATTTGAATGTAATGTCTATTTGAAGGTGGTTACCAAGAGTTAGTTATCAATAAGTCAGTTGCTTAAGTGTGTAAGGGAAATGAAATGAGTTTTTGAATAGAAAAGGTGTTAAGTTCATATATGGAAGTCAGAGTGGAAGTTAGGGAGTTAGTTAGGAGATTTTAAGGGCTTTAGAGTGGTATGACCACTGTCCATATAGATACAAGTGACTATGTGTTAAGAGGAAGGAAAGAGACATAAGTAGGTCTAAGCATGAGTGAGAAAAGACACATAGGAAGTGAGTTAGGACTTCAAACTTTAAAATAAATTAAAATATGGTAGGGGTGTAATAAAGTGCCTTTGGTTTCTTAGTATTCATCTGTACTATTTTATACCAACTAGAAAATCCTAAAAAAAGGTTGTTAGGTGATAAGGTTGATTGAGAGTTTAAGGAGTGTAGAAGGTAGCTAAGGCTTTAAGAGAGTGTGAGTAAGGTGGAAATAAGTGTATTGAGTTTGAAAGAGGATATCCATGTTAAATATTATCCATATAAGACCTAGATCAAGAATCCAAGTGTTTTTCTCAAAGAGGCTTATGGCCAAGTGAAGACTAGTGTATGAGATTACAAGGAGAGATTGAGAATGAGTAGAATGATATGAATGGATGAAGAGAGGACTTCAGAGGTTCTAAAAGAATGTATAAATATTGCATAAGATATGTAAATAAGGCATGAAAGAGAAAGACATCAAACTAAGAGAGAGTTGACAATTAAGAGTAATTTGAGAAGATTGGTTGCAAGATTTGTTGAATGTAGGTGTTAGAATAGAGAATGAAATAGGTATCTGCATCACCATGTATATAGAGGATCCTAACATGGTAGAAAAATTGGACTTGGATCTATCTTATTTTGAAATATTGATTTGATGATACCTTGAGAAACAATCGATAAAGATGTAGACTTTCCTTCCCACCCCAGTTTCCAAGCACCTCATCTATGAAGAGTATGGGAAAAGGGTTATGTACGCACCTTATTTTCTTCCATGTAGTCCATATAGATTCTAATCTCCCATAATTTATCATTTTGTATTATCACAGAAATTATCTATTTTGAATATTCAGTGGATTTATGATATTGCCAACAGTTTATCTAATTTTCTTTTTCACCTTTGATCCTTACAGTGGGATGTTGAAAATATAATTGAGGTATATATAGAGTTGGAATTTATTTTTTCATTCCTAGATAAAGCTCATGGTCATAATTAAGATATTTCATTATTAACACATTCAATGTTTCATTATGGTAAGATATTATGTGATCAAATTAAGTGAGGGTTTTTCCATGTGCATAATCGGATGCATCAATTTCTATTAATAATTAATTTTGAAAATCTAGTAATGTAAGTATTAGTACATAACAATGTCTATATTTAAGTTTTTCAAATGCTCTTTGTTGTGTAACTAGCCATAAGAATCTTCCTTTAGTGTTGCATTTGTTATGCTTTGCTCAGAGGAAAAGTCACATGAAATAAATGAAGGACAATTATCATGTATAATTTTTTTAATCCCACAAATCTACAAATTTCTATGAGATTTTTTGTCTTAGCCATTCTTGGATGTTTTGGATCTTAGTTGGGTCCACATGACCTCCTTGTGTGTTTATAATGTTTACTAGAAATTATATCTCCCACATGGTAAATAAAATTTTCTCCATATTAGCATGCAACTTGTGTTTCCAAAAAGTGTGAAACACTTGTTTAATATAGCACAAATGTTCATCTTGTGTTTTGCTAAAGATTAAAATGTCATCAAGGTAGACAACAAAAAATGTAGTGTAAACCTTGAGGATGCCTTTCATCATCCACATGAATGCATGAACTCCTTGTGTGTTTATAATGTATAGTAGATATTATATCTCCCACATGGTAAAAAAAAATTTCTCCATATTATTATCCAACTTGTGTTTTCACAAAGTATAAAACACTTGTTCAATATGGCACAAATGCTCATCCCATGTTTTGCTAAAGATTAAAATGTCATCAAGGGAGACTACAAATAAGTTAGTGTAAACCTTGAGGATGCCATTCATCATCCACATGAATGTCATTGGTGCATTAGTTAAGCTAGAGGTCATAACAAACCACTCAAAAACACCTCCTTTACTTTGAAGGTTATTTTTAGGACGTCTCTAGGCTCAAAAAGAATATGATGGTACCCATACTTAACATTGATTTTTGTGAAGAATTTGGCACCAATTGGACTTTCAATCCTTGGAAGAGGATAGAGATTATTCAATATTATTTTGTTGAAAGCTTTTTAATCAAATCACAACCACCATGTTACATCCTTTGGCACGATCACAATTAGGATGTCGTAAGGTGATGAGTTGGGCATAATGTGTAATTTATCCACTAGTCCATACATTTACCTCTTGATCTTTTCAATCTCTAGAAATGATTTGTGGTATAAAGAATCGTTTGGTAGAGGTATTCTGGGAGTAAAATATATGGTATGCTTTTTTGCACAATGTGTAGGAACTTATTTAGGTGAGTGAAAGATATCCTTATATTCTCCCAAAATATTGTTTACTCATTTTGTTTTTGTTGTTTCTAGAGGAAATACAATATTAATTGATGTCAAAACGATGCTATTACATTCAAGTCACATTTTAAAGAGTATAAACATTTTACTAGAACTAACTTCTTAAACTACTTGCCTCCAATGAGTGAAATCTTAAGAACTACTTCTAATATCTTGTATCTCATATCGCCAACATTGATGACAACATTTTTAGGATTTACTAAGAATATCATGTTATTAAAAATAGTAGGCAACTAAAAGTAGTATGATGCTCAAAATTGTTGGTTACTCAAAATCGTATGTTTCTACCATTTTTATTGGGTGTACTTATTATCAAAATTTTAGAATAATATATGTAATGTGATATATTCTATTTGTTTCTTCCGTGGAAGCTTAAATTCAACATCATAATCATTTGAAAAATCTCTTGTTTATTCATAACTAACAACCATTTAATCTAATTATAATAAATTAAAATATGTATTTTTATATTATTAATATTTCCATTTTGTATTTTAAATAAATACATTCATTTAACTATCAACATCATAAAATTTGACGATTAAAAAAAAAAACAATTAATTTCAAAAGCATTCAAATTGTCATTGTAACTCTTTCTAATTATATTAAATTTTTACTGATTAAAAAATAATATTAAAACACTATCATTAAATTATACCTATTAACAAGGTAAAAATTATACCTCTATATTTTCTGATAATTAAGCAGAAATTTTTTGATACTTCCCCACTATTCTCCTCATGCTTTATAAAACAAATATTTGAATCAATTAAAATTATACAAAATAAAGAAACACTATATCTTATTTATTTATAAATATCTCAAAGTATAATTTAAGTTGACTTTCTTGCTTAAAGTAAGATAACATTAAAAATATACTAATAAGCATGGAATAATATATTTAAATAAATTATTTGGTGTAATTAAAAAAACATAAACTATCAACATAATCCATGGTGTCAAAAGGTGTTTTTTTTATTGAGAGCTGACCATTTACCATAGTTAGGATGGACTTTTCAAACAATACCCTCGTTCAAACAATACACTCGTTCCCCATTCTCCACAAAACGTAATTAAAAAAATTGTTTTAATAAATATTATTAAAATTAATAATATAATTATTTTTTTAAAAATTAATTAACGTTTTTATTTGTATCAAATTTATTATTTATTATTTAATAATAAATTATATTTGAATTATAAAATTAAACTTTTGTGAGTTTAAAATTAAAAAAATTGTTGAAATAATCTTGTAATTTAATATAAGGGTGAAATCAAAGTTTACATTAAATTTTAAAAAAATTGTTGAAATAATTTTGTCATTCAATATAAGGGTGAAATCAAAATTTACATTAAAATTAAGTCTTCCTTTAATCTAACATTAATAAAAATATTCATAAACATTAGACTTTATTCAGGTTTTGTTGGTAAACTTTTAATATTATCCTCATGTGTCTTTTCTCATAAGTCTAGAGAATGTATGCCTAAGACAGCCTGCTTAAGTCTAACAGACTTATTTTAGTTGTACAAAATTTATTTACATTTTTAAAAATGTCTCTTCTTGTTAAGCAATTATTATAAAAAAATAAGAGTTAAATAAAAATATTAAATATTAAATATTGTGAGAGATATAATGTCAATTCTTATTTGACTTCTAATTTTCTAATTACAATAAAATCACAAAAATATATAAATAATTTTTATCATTATCTTAACATATTCTTATTATCAAAATCTTTAGTTTTGGCATAGATCAAGAAGACTTTTGAACTTATTGAACACCACATAATTCAAAGGTTTAGTAAAGATACCTACAATAATAAATTTGTCTGAGAAAAATATAAGATCCACTACTTTATTTGTTACAATAATTAAAAAATAATGATATTTAACATCCATTTATTTTGACTTGATATAAAGAGATAGGTGTTTTGAATAACTATGTGATTATTGATGTGAAACTTTATAGAACCAATATGAATAGTCTATAGATTTGAAAAAAAATTATTGAAAATAAAAAAAATTCATAAAAAAATTGTTAATAAATTTATTACAAAGTCTTAATTCTTACAACATCAACTAAAGGTAATTAATGAACTAAGATGCATCATATTTTATGCTGTATAAAATTTATCATCGACACTATCACCAAAATCTACATCAAAATATCTTACAAACTGAATTTTTTTGTTCAAATAATATTGAAAACTAAAATATGTTGTTCCATATAAATAAATAAAAACTAAGTTTCTTATGACTCCCTTGATGTCATCCATAAATCTAGAAATAATAAACATCGCAAAAGAAATGTTTAATTGTCTGATCAATCCATAAATCAAGCTAATGACCAATCATTAACATTTACAGCCATCGACCGAATCTCCACCATCATCTCTTGAAAGCTCAAAATTGTGAGTCATAGTACCCGCTTAAGACTTGCAAACTTCCATTTGAAAAAAAATCAATAAACTTTTTTGTTAAGTTGGTGAAATGGAGATGGCGTGAGGTATCTTATTCGTCTCTATACCAAAACATTATCAAAACATATTATTGTATTAATCTTCGATCTACCATTATGAACCTAAATATAATACAATGTAGGAATAACTTGATCAAAGAAAAGGGAACTATAAGGGGGAGAGCAAGGGCTATGTCAATTAAAGGTGTCGAGCCCGTGCACAGTTAATATACCATAATAATAAGTTTTAAAATGTTGAATCATAAAGGAATTACTAAAGGTGTATATATATTAGTTGTATTTAACATAATTGACACAACATTAAGGTAAAAGAGTCTTAATTATATGCGTTTCCATTTATTAGTTATAAGTTAAAATTTATATTGCTCAAAAAAATATTGTTTTGTTTTATTAATATTTGTACTACAAAATTTTGTTAGATTTAATAATATATCTTTGCTATGATATTGATAATATGATCAGCTATTTTATTTGATAAGAATAAACTAAAAAGAAATAGTATATAAAGAGAAAGAAAGAAAAATAAGACATAAGTGTTGATGCATGTTTTTATCTCTATAATCTCATATCTCACTAAAATGATACAAGAGTGTCAACTAAAATATCAAAATCGTGATATCGAAAGTTTGGTACACAACTCATATATCGAAATTTAGCTAGACAACTCATGTATCAAAATTTAAGTAGATAACTCATGTATCACTTAATTGTGGATGTCAATAAAAAAAATATAAATTTATTATATTTAAATTGATTTTTAATTTAAAACTCAAATCAAATAACACATCTATTAAATTCAGTAAAGATTAAAATTTAATATATTAAATAATGACAAAATTGATTAATAATTTAAAAGATAAGTAAAAATGCCGAAAATAAACTAAGACTAAAAATAAAAATAAACATATAATCTTTACTCACTTTGTCTGAAAGATAAAATAGAAAAATTAACTAAAGTTCGAATATATTTTTCTATATTTAAGTAGACCTTAGTATAAAAGAAGAGTTATATATAGGTGATGATTATTTATACTTACTTGATGATGACATGTTATCTATAAGATAAAATACCAATTATTTGAATAATTTTTGGCGTACACAAAAATAATATCTTTATTTAGCTATCCAAATTTGTAGGCTTTGAAAAATAATCATTATTAATAAAATCAAGTAATAAAAACAAATTACTCACCTTATCATCCCAAAATTAAACATGCTACCTTTCCTTGTAAATTTTAGAACCCTTACTTTCATTCAAATTGTAAATTATCATACTTAGATTAAAATGGGTTTACAACAAGCCCTATTTTTCTATTATTGATGGTGAAAAGGTGTCATAAAGGTGGAGATAACATTAGTGCAAGAATTGTGCCACATTTTTCAACAGTTTAATGTGACAGAGAAAATTAATTACAAATAATAAAATAAATAAATAAAATGATGAAAAATTGACCCAAATTTTGTCTTAAATTTCACTTCATGTAATATTGAAATTTAAATGAAAACACTACCGTGATGACAATTATGACTAGCCCAAATGATGGTCCCCTATGATCACCTCTACATCGTCTCTCTACACTAGAAATTATTCACTCAAACCTCAAATATATCAAAATATCAAGTTTAAATATAGTAAATAAAAAACCTTACACTATTTATATTCTCAAAATCAAAATTTATAACTTTCATAAATTATATTTTAGATTTTATGAAAATGGTATATCTTTACAACAATCACTCTTATTGAAAATTTGAAATCAACAATAGAATCATGGGGTTGAAAGGAAATTGTATAGTACTAATAAAATATTTATGTGATTTTTTAAAATCTCCTATTTTACAACCCTATTAAACCTACCACAACACTCATTTGGTACCTATTCACTAGACTTAATTAATTACCATTGATATATGATATTATTCATTTAAAAATTAGTAATATAAGTGAAGGTATGTATGCTCATTAATTTAATTTAATTTATCTCATATTTATCATCATTTACCATTTTACCTTAAATTGATGATACAAGGGTAAATAGAGTTATGAAGATAAAAATGAATAAGTACAAGGGTGATAAAAAGATCTATTGCAAGAAAATTAATTTGTAAAATTAGATAAATAATATTATGAATATAAATAATAAGGTATGATAAAAAAATATAAAGTATAACTATTTACTGATATTAAAATAAATTCAAAACAAGAGTATTTAGATGGTTTACTATGTGCAAGAAAATAGGGGCTAAAATAGGCTACAAGTAGACTACATTAGGATACTGGAATAATCATCAAATCTTGAAATTTTTCATTCTATGGCCTTAAACACATGGATCATATCTAGATAGTTATGTCGACATGAGTGTCTAATTGTGATGCATGTGTTTAGTATGGATTATTGATTGGATCTAGATGCATCCAACTAGAGTCTTTTAGGTTTTTTATCAACTTTATTCTAATGTATACAAATCACACTTACAATTTTTTTCTCTTCATCAAATAATCAAACCCTAGCTTCATCACCCTTGGAGAGATGTGTAAAATGGGTCTATGGGTACATAATATCAAGCTACCCCATTGAACCTGTTGAACCCATTAAACCAAAATGGTTCAAGGTTCAATGGTTCAATCCTTGCTTAGAAGCTTGCCAATAAACTCTTTTGGTTGAACTTGGTCATTGAACCAACTTTGAGATCACCTAAGTGTTGAAATCTTGCTTCTTTCCTACAGAGTTTGTAGATTTTATTTTCCTATAGAGTCCATAGATTTCTCTTCCTATAGAGTCTGTAGATTTTACTTCCTACAGATTCCATAGATTCAAGCTTGTAGAGTCTGTAGATTCAAGCTTGCAGGTTTCGTAGATTTCTGAGAAGCTTGAAAAATGAGGAATTTGAATGCCCAGGACAAATTTTGGAAAGGGAAGAGACAATTTTGGTCTGTAGGACCAAAATAGTTCAAATGATGTCAAAAAATGAGTGATATTTTTGGGGGACAACAATATAAAGCCATGGATATTGGCCTTGATGAAAGAGGAATAAGAAGGAATAATATTGGCCACTAGAGGGTTAAGTAGCAAACAAATGGACACTCCAAGAGCCTTAAGCAACACTTAGATGGAGGTTCTCAAGTCCCTAAAATTCACAAAACCATCAACCACTATACAATTCAATCTTGAGACGTCAAGCTTAGAAAGAGTGAAAATAATAAAAGCCATCATTGGAGGTGAGGAATTCACCTTTCAAAAAAAATTGTCATTTTTAGGCTTAACTCTAGTTAAAGGACAATAACCTGGTGAACTTCGCATCCATGAGGAAGATATTAAAACCCTAGTTGAGGCTTAATCATCCCAATTCAAAGAAAGAATCTAGGGCATGAAGTAAAAGATATATAATGTGGAGAAGGAAAAAGAGAATCAAGAGACCTAGGTGGTGTTATCAGTCCCAGGGCCAATGGTCAAAATGCTTGATGAATCCTTCTATGACAGGTTTGATGCCTTGAAATCAATGAAGCTAAGGCAAAGTGTATTGGCACAATAGAACATAGTGGCTAAGGGTCTAATATCCCAATGGTAAGATTTAGAGGATAAAATAACATGGGTAATCAACATACATGTTAGAAGGTAGATACATGGGTTTTAAAAAATTAGTTTGGGATAATTGAATGTAATTCTTGGAATAGCTGTTGACAAGGTCCAAAGTTTGAATGCTTAGTCCAAAGATCTGGAGAGATTCTTAAAAAATGATTAGGATCTAATTGAAATAATTGAATAGCTCCTTCGCACCATGATTAACAACCCCAGTACAACAAGTGCCCTTGGCATCATGGTAGATGATTTCAAGCACAAGGCTACTTTGGTGACGTAAAAAATCAAAGGTAAGAGCCAAGGAAAATCTAGGGTATATAATAGTAAGATGATGGACATGATACTTAAATAGGAGAAAGGATAATTGAGGCCAGAAGTATCAAGGAGGAAATAGCTAGAAATGATAGAGACTTAAATGATCTAGCTGACCAAGAAGAAGAGTGTCTCTTAAATCTAGTTGTTGACTTAGAGCTAGTCAGTGAACAACACCAAAAAGCCATGAAGATACTTCAAGATCAACAATAGAATCCTTTAGTGTAGGGCCCACCAGTGAATTGAATATTATTCCATTTTGAAAAGATTTGTAGCATTTTGAAAATGGAATATTCTTTTGTAAAGGCATATGCTAGTTTGTTAGCATATTTTCCTCTAGGTCAGTCCATTTTAGAAAAGCAAGTGTATTCTAGAAATTTGTAGAAAAATGATAGTTGTCATTAATTCTTATACATTTGTATCTTGTAATTGACTAGTATGCTACCTTATCCTCCTATAAAAATTAATGCTATCATTTTGTAAAGTGAAAGAATTTCGAGCAAAATCTATATACTTTAAGTAGTTAATACAATCAAAGAATTCTGTAAATATTATCCAAGATTTTTTGTGTCAATTGTTATATAGCTTTTCTCTCAATTTATTATCCTAAGTCTTAAATTTGAATGGTTTCTATGAATTCTAAGTTACATATTTGATTATAGGGTTTCTAATTTGTGTGTATGCTAGATTAGTCAAATGATATTGAATTTGCTTCATATTATTTGCTCTACATTAGCATGTGAAAATGTTATATGAGTGTAGTATCAAATCTTTAAAGTAAATTCAGTTCTTACTTGTACTTCTTTATATCATCCTTAGAGGTTTTCTTGGTGTGTGGTGAGATATGACCTTATGCTATTTTTCACTATATACTAGTTAAATGCATACTCAGTTGTAATTGAAACTTTGTCATAATGTTTTAGGCTAAGATCAACAATCACTTATTCTCTTTCTACCTTACCCTTCTCTTTTTATTCCTTTATAAACAAATCACTCTAGTATAGATTTCACTGTACATGTCCATTAGATTGGTCTATAGTCTAAAATTTGATCATAATTCACCAATAATAGCATAAATACTTACACTTTTCAAATATTTGGACCATGGTGGCTCCCAACCATCAACCAATTTAAGCTTTGTGGAATAGTTAAACAGTGATCTATCGCTATTTCACCATAGGTAACATAAGTTGATAAAAATTGCTACTCATGCTTTGAATTCCCATTATTCTAAAATGATAAGTATTCTTTGAATATTAAGGGAACCTATGATACATTTAGAGGCATCAACAGGAACAAACTTCATTGGTGCTAGAAGGAGGGTAGCAAATCTGTGTCAATTATTTGAATCTTTACTAATCTCAGTGCATTTTGATCAAAGATTAATGTTATATTTGCACCTTTACATAATTATTTTCTTATAAGTGTAAATATCATTGATCTTCATGGTAGTTGACCCATATTGGTGCTTCCTTTAGATAAAAATCATAGTTCTTTAAATTTTGATGCTTAATTTTGGTAAAGATATCTTGAGATCTAAGAATCCACAATATTTGAGGTTAGAATAGCTTGTTTTGATCAAAGGTTGATAAATATTTCAAAATTTTTAGTTTATTTTAGCTTAGAAGTGTAAAGATTGATCATATTATAATTGGACACACCTTTGAGCTAACTTAGTCAAAGGTTGATGTCTTTTACTATTATTTATACAATTCTTTGAAAAATTAGCTTAATGTGTAGGTTTAATCCTTGTTATTAATAAAGATTAACTTGACACATCATATTTCAAACATGATCCTCAATCTTCAAAATGGAATTACCAAGGATCTGAACAAGAACACAATTAGAGACAAGAGAACCTTTGCTTGAGCTAAAAGTCGATAGAAGAGCTAAGTGAGATAAAGGTAGGCATAAAAATTCTAAATATTTGATAAATTCACCTCTTCAAGGTACCCCTACCTTCAACCTTCATCTAGTTATGGATTATTTGGGATAATCCTCAATCAATGTGTCAGGTGTGGTACATGATCTCCCATGTAATCTTGAAAAATAATTTCCTACATTTAGTCCAACTAGTATTGTAACTGCTAAAGAACATATTAAATATTTCAAAGCTACTTTAAGTTTTATAAATGTCACACATGAGGATGTAGCATGTATATTGTTCCCATTTACTTTTAAATATGCTGCATATGAATGGTTTCTCAATTTTCTTGACAATTACATTACTAGCTGGGATGGTTTTACTAATGTTTTCATAGACCAGTTTGGAAAAATTATTAGTCTATGTGTTATATACCACTAGTTCATCACCATAAGGTATTTTAATGCTAGGTTTTAGAATATGTATAGTAGGACCATAGAACCTTATAAACTTGATGATGCTTTAGCTCTAGATTACTACAAGGATGTAGTAGATCTTATGAATTTTGTATTTCTAAAAATATATCTTCTAGCTATAACTACATTAGCCAGGGCTTATTCTAAACCAAATATTAATCCACATTTTCCCATTCTAAACATCTTCCCAAAAAATAATAAGAATGTTATATCCTTGAATCAACTCCCAAATTTGAATCAATTACCTTCGAGACATGTTAGTTCTAATTCAAACCTAGGATTCTTGAGTCATCCTACTGCTAATGGATTCAATGCAAATGATCAGAGAATTTTAGTACTAGTTGCTAGTACTAACAAAAACCAAGTTCACAATTCTATAACTCCTAGAATGAGAATGAGTCTATTCTAAAAATGGTCCAAAATTTAAGCACAAATTTCCTTCAGTTGCAAAAATAATTTAGCAATACTAGAGAGAGATATGGTGGGAACTTATCATACCAAAGGTTTAATAAGCCTAATAATAGGTTTCAGAATGATAATTTCCATAAAAACAAGGCTAATGAACCATATTCTAGTAATAAAATCATGGATATTAATCTTACTAACATTATTTTACATGATTATTGTAGAGTGCATTGTACATCCAAACATGGTGAGATTGATTGCACTGAGTTTTGTAAGGCTTTTAAAGCTTTACAAGAAGAGTTAGACATATTTGAAGTGGTCACTAATAAGGAAGGTGGTGTAGATACCTCATGATAAAAATAATCTGATCAAGTCAACAGGGTAGAAACATTCAAATTCCCTTTTCAAGAGGAAAATGAACTTGATGATGTCACTGAGGAAATCTAAGCCTTCCAACAATTCGTGAAGAAGACTTATCCTTTGAGGAATAGAGAGTAGAGGTATCCCTTGAATACCTCAACACCTCCAAATAACTTTGGAATTCCTCTAGATACTTCTTTGAGTAATGATCCAGAACCAACCAAAGGGAGTACCTCTAAGCATAATGTTGATGTTCCTAGTTATTCAAATAAGACTAGTTATAGTATTTTTGAAGACATGAAGAAGATAAAAGCTAAAATCACATTATATGAATTAATTTAGATCACATATCAAAGGGACCTCTTACTAGAATCATTGTCAAATAAATCTAACAAACCACCCAAAGTTGACAATGATAATGTGACTATGCACAAATCTAAGGCAGAATCTCCTCTTTTTCTACTCAAAGTCAAAATGTTTGGTAAGAATTTGCATAATGGTTTATTGGATTTTGGTGCATCCAATAATATCATGCTATTAGGTATTTTAAAATGACTTATATTGACACCTATTAAGTTTGATAGAGTTTTTACTCAATTAGATAAATCTAGAGTCAAGGTGATTGAGGAATTATTTAATGTCCATATGCAATTAGCCTCTGAGCCTAGAGTACAATAGTTTATTAGTATCCAAGTTGTTGACATTCTTGATGTTTATGAAATTTTTTTAATCAAGGAATGGACCAATGCTCTAAATGGCTACATGTCCATAGATTTTTCATATTTATGGCTTCCTTGGAAAGGAGTTCCAAACCAGATAAGAGTTGAAAGGGAGATAAGAAAGAAACACATGATCACTAAGTACAATGCTATGAATGAAAGGGCCAAAATAATTGACTCTGATTTGGGAGTTTTCACCTTGGAATCTATAAAGTTAGGTGATTCTAAGAGTACTCATGTTATGCCTAGGTTATGGAAGCTACATTTTGATGGTACTAGGTGTAAGTCTGGGTCTGGGGTCAGTATTGTCCCAACTAATCATGTTGATAATAAATATCATGCATCCTATAGGCTCTAGTTTCCATGTACCAATAACCTTTTTGAATGTGAGGCCCTCATCTTAGGTTTGTAATTTTCTATCAAAAACAAAGTCAAAGAACTACTAGTCTATGGTGATTAAATTTTTTTAGTTAACCAAGTAAAGAGTAAATATCAATGCAAAATATCATACCTTAAGAGGTATAAATTTAGGGTCTAAGATATAATTTAGTATTTTTATGCCTTTAACATTTCCTCCATACCTAGAGAGAATAACATAGTAGTTGATAAGCTAGCCTCTACTACATCCAACCTCATGCCTGACCAAAACTAATCCAACTTAGCATTGAGCTAATACCTTGTCCTTCGGTCCTAGATAATGTGAATCATTTTCAAGTCTTTAGTGATGATTAATAGATCTTGGATTTCATGACCAAATCAAGATAATTTTAAGCTCATTTCATTGATGAGGCTAATGAAAATACTTGTGGTGAGGGTAAATTTAATGTTAGAGTCATTCAATTAAATGACAATAAGATTCCTAAGGGCATGATTTCCTAGGAGCTATTATTTGATCAAGATAAACTAGCTAAGATCCCTAGGTTACCAAGGTAAATGGGAAAGATTAAAATGTAGTTGATCTTGGAACTCAAGATCAACCTTAGCTAGTTAATGTTGGAAAATCTTGCACAAGTGCTAAAAATAAGAGAGCTAAAGAGCTACTGAGAAAATAAAAAGATGCCATAACCTAGTCTTATGATGACATAAATATATTTGACCTAAGAGTCATCACTTATACTATCCCTCTCAAGGAAAATTTTAAACCCTTTAGGCAAAAATAAAGGCTTGTGAATCTAGTCCTAGAACATGTGATCTTTAAAGATGTCAAGAAATTGTTAGATGCTAGAATTGTATTTCCCATTAGACACTCTACTTAGTTTGCCAATTTATTTCATGTTCGAAAGAAGAATGGTGAAATTAGACTTTATAGTTATTTTAGAAATTTAAATAAAGCATCTAAAATGGATAATTATCCTCTTCCCTCTCTTGACCAAGTAATACAAATTGTTTCAAGTTCAACCATGATGTCTTTCCTTGATGGTTTTTTAGGCTACAACCAGGTGTTGCTAGATAAGGAGGATAGGATAAAGATGACATTCACAAATATGTGGGGTATCTTTGCCTACAAAAAAATGCCTTTTCAGCTGATAAATGTATGAGCTACTTTTCAAAAGGCCATGGACCATGCCTTCCATGGTCTGATTGGTAAGTGTATCATTATATACATGGATGATCTAACCATTTTTTCTAAAAATAGGGAAGACCACTTTATGTATTTACAATAATTATTTGAGAGATGCATAAGGTATGGGACCTCCCTTAACCCTAAGAAGATAATTTTTTGTGTTACTGAAGGTAAACTATTAGACTAGGTTATCACTAAAGATAGGATCTCCATAAATCTTGAAAGAGTGAAATTTATATCTAGGATAGAGCCTCAAAATAATAAGAAGTAGTTAAAATGATTCTTTGACAAAAAATTTTGTAAAAAAATTCATTTCTAGTTTTGTAAAAATTATCAAACCATTGAATGATATGCTGAAGAAATATGCTAGAGTCACTTGGAATGAGGAATCCAGGAAGGCATTCAATGACACCACAGAAGCAATTAGCTAAGCTCTAGTATTTATAAGTCCTGACTTTTCAAAGGAATTCTATCTCTATTCTTTTACATTTGAACATATTATGGCTATATTTTTAACTCAGAAGATTGATGGGTGTGATCACCCAATAGCTTTCATAAGTACTAACTTTAAGAATGTTGAGTTGAATTATTCATGGATTGATAAACAAGAATGTGCATTAGTTAAGGTAGTGAAGAAATTTAGGAACTATATCCTTAGAAATAAGGTACATGTTATTTTACATAACCCTACCACAAAGCTCATGCTGAGCCAGAATGAACTTCAAGAATGTAGAGGTAAATGGATGTCATTTTTACAAGAATATGACATCAAAATGAAAGTTTCAAAACTGGTAAGGTGCCAAGGCTTGGTCCAAATGATTGATAATTCTATCCCTAACCTAAGTATCATGTAGGTTGATCAACATAATTTTCAACCTAATGAATGGTATGACTCTATTATCCACATTCTAATTAATGGTACTTGTCCTATATGACTAAATAGGGAGCAAAAGAGGGCCCTAAGGCTTAAGGCAATCCATTATCTAATCAAAGATGGGGTCTTATATAGAAATAAATGTAAATGTGTCTACCTAATATGTGTCTCAAAATAATAATCCACCTAGATGATGAGCTCCTTCCATAAGAATTTGGGCAATAAGCCCCCATCTAGAAAGACAACAACCCATAAGATCCTTAGAGTTGGCTACTATTTTCCAACTATTTTCAAATATGCTCATAAGGACGTGAGGGAATGTTAATCATGATAAATACTTAATAACAAAGAACTAAGGCAGGCAATGCCTTTACAACCAGTCATGGTTAATAAACTCTTTGCACAATGGGGGTTGGAATTTGTATGGGTAATCAACCCCAATTCATTATAAGGTCACAATTATGTCTTGATTTCCATAGATTATTGCAATAGGTGGACTAAATTTTTATCCACCAAAAAATATAAGACTAAAGAAGTGATCAATTTCTTGGAGGAGAACATATGTACCAGATTTGGAACTCTAATATCTTTGGTGTGTGACAATGGATCTGAAATTATATCCATAGAGATGACAGAATAGGTGTATGATAATGTAATTTGTCTTAAGTTTACATCCAACCATTATCCTCAAGGAAATGGAGTGTCTAAATCTACCAATAAGAACTTAATGAAAGCAATCAAGATGTCTATTACAAATAGGCCGAGGACTTGGCATAAGCTACTAAAGTATTTTATGTGGGTAGATAGGATAAGGATCAAACAAACATTAAAGGCATCACCATTATTATTTGTGTATGGCCAAGAGCCTATCTTCCTTATCACTCTCAAGTTGCCTACTTAGAAATTCGTGATAGAATATATGGAAGAAGGCCAAGAGCTTGTAAATTTGATATTGTTAAACATCATCCAAATGGGAGATGCATGATGAAGAGGTGGTTTGACAAAACATCAAAGGTGAAGGTATTTAGTAAGGGAGACTTGGTCCTCCTTTGGGACAAAGAATCTAAACTCAAGGGTAAACATGGAAAATTCACACCTAAATGGATTGGCCCTTATCAGATTGTGGAAACACATAGAAACAATACCTTTAAGGAGTAGAATTCACATTTCCCAATAATGGACAATATCTCAAGCATTACTTTGTTGTTTCTCCACTAGTGGTCTTCATGGAATAAAACTATAAGACTGATTAGAGCTAGTGTAGGTAGGATAGTTTCTTTCTACTTTTCCTTTCCTAGCCTTTGCTTTGTATATATTGGTTTGATTTTTATTACATGCTTGTTTCATTTCTTTGTTCCTTGCTTCAAATAAGTCTTTTTGGATATCCCTCTAATCAAATATCATTTAGTTTTCTTTAAACTCCCAAAGTTTAAAAATGTAGGTATGGACCTCATACACATGTTGACCATGGATTTGAAATATGAGCTAGATGTTCTAATTTATGGGAACTAGCAAGGAATGATGAATAGGTTAACTATTTTATGAGAACTTGAACATTATTTTGATCTAAAATTGGTCTTAAGAGGAGTTTCAGATGTGGAATGAAAGTTTGAGATACAAGGGCACAATCATGCATACACTTAACAAACATTCTTGCCTAGGATAAAGGTTGCAGTCATGGGTGGTTATCTAAAGATAAAACACTTAATGAAATCCTTAAACCTAGCTACCCTAGTTCCCAACCTTTGCTGAAGAGCCCAAAAGATCTAAAAATACAAAAATAAAAACTTATTGCAAAATCAAAAGCTTTTTCAAGTGAAAGTGATTCTGGTAACGTCCATTAGGGCTATGAATACCTAATTGGTAGTGGAGTAGGGCCATAAATGGAACCAAAAGCATCTCTATTATGGTTATAGATGCCTCATTGGTAGTAGAGAAATGTTGAATCCTTCCTTGAACTAGAAGCATGGTCCTTAATAGATATCTAAATATGCTCTAAGTCAATGTTAATGATTAAAGTCATAAAACGTGGAATTTGTCCCTTGAATCCCATGGTAAAAAATAAGTGGAATCAAATAACACACAAATAATGGCTATGTCTTAATGTTTGAACCTAATTTTTCATGTGTAAATCTTGTTACAATGATGAACTAATCTGGGTGATGGCATGGATCAAGTGAAATAGGTGACAGAGTCACTTTTCCAAACCAAAGCCTCTAAGTTCTAACATATTGATATGTTTCCCCTAGAAGTCACTATTTTTTAAGGTCAACATACCCCCATTTTCTAAAAATTTGCACCCTTGAGATACTTTGAACCTTAACACTAAAAACATGGCATTTTTTTAACATTATTAGAATTTAAAGATCATCCACTTTGATAAAGTTGGTGTAATGATTTATGATTTTGATTTAAGGTTACCTAATATTGATAAAAATTTCCCTTCATGTGATAAGTTTTAGGTTTCATGGAGCCTTTATGAATGGATCATGCTTAGATCCTCATGGTTTATCTTCATTTAGGCTTTTACTAGATTTTGGTCTATGAAAGTTTGGGCCTAGATTCATTTTCTAAAGACCCTCCTTCAAAAACCCTAGCTTAAGTCCTTGGTTTAAATTTTCATTTGGCAAGATCAAATTAGTGGGAATATTTCAAATTACTTTTTACTTAAGCCTAATTTTCATGTTATGGCTTCGTCATATTTCTTAACATGACTAGACCTTAACTTAAAGGTCCTATTTGATCCCTTTTATTTCTCCCCTCTTGTTTCTTTTATTTCTAATTGAGTCTAATGTTTGTGTTGGTAGGGTCCCTTTTAATTTCCCTAGTGTGGTCCCCTATGGTCCCCTTTGTTAACTATTTAGCCTTAATTCTTAATCCTGAGGCCCCATTATATTTATTAACATAAATGATACCTTAGTCTTAACACTTTAGCCTAAGTCCTTATCACCCCGAGCCATAACTTAAACACTTTTGCCTTTTATAGATCTAATGGCTCTCACTTCATCTTAGATCTTGATCAAATAGTGTGAGGGAATCCTGAAGACCTTAAAGTCTCAACCCATTAGACCAATCCCATGTCATCACAAAGATAATGATCAATAGCCCATGCTTAAGCAAAACGAAAGATCTAATGACACAAGATTTCTTAGGTTTAAGTGGATCCCTTTCATAAAAAATGAGCTTAAGCCTTAGTTTTACCCTAAGGCCCCTTTATATTTTTTAATACAATCAAACTTTAGGATAAAATTGAGGTCATGGTTTTAATTATTTGAGGGAGTCAATCTTGTGCAAGCAACCTAGATCATGATCAATGGTCCACATGTGCTCATACAAATGATGATCGAATGAATAAAAGATGGCATTGAAATGTCAAAGGCATAAGGAATCATTATAGAGGTGAAAAGTTGTCACCATCTTAGGAACTCAAACAAATATCAATGGAGTGTGGGTCTTCATAGGCTCAATAGGGTCAAAACTCAAAAACCTCATAAAGCTTCCATGTGGTAATCCTACATATGAATATTAATGTTAATAGAACTCTAAACCAATGGCATGCACTCACTTTGATCTTGATTAGATGGATCTTACCTCATCATATCTCTTGATCGAATGGAGCGAATTGAATTTAAGATCTATGGAATACATGAACTTGATGAGTTTAAAATTGACATTCTCATAGCCATCATTTGAAGCACAAAAGCCCATCATTGACATCTATGATATCATCAACTTTAAGCCCACCAAAACTAAGGAAATTCATAATATTAAATTTGACATTCTTGAGAATGTCATTTGACACCTGTGTGGCTATCATTGACATCCGTGAAGTTATCAAATCCAAGCTTTTTGAATATTTTATTTAGACAAAGGGACATGTTTTATATCATTTGAGGTGTCATTTTATATCATGATTTAAAACTTAGCATAAAATATTTTAGCCAATTTTATGGCATGTTTATTGACATGAAATAAACTTAGCTTAAAATATTCTATCATAAGTTCCTTTCTATGACCATATAGTGATTAAAGTTAATGCATTTTGTAGGATCAATGACTCACATTTCATCAAGATCAGATGGTCTAATGATGTGAAATAATCGATGACTATTCAATAGAGCTCTAAGAACCTATGGGCTCACCATGTGGTATACATGTGTTCAATATGTGATGGATATAGAGTACAGAGCTCAGAAATCCCATAAAGGTGCCAAGTGGCATGACCACAAAGATAAATGCAAAGATAGCCAATAACATGAAAGATCTTGGATCATGATTAATGGCTTATTTGATCCATGGATGATGATCCAATGGTATGAAAAAATGGAAAATTTCAAAAATAATGGCTAGTTTGAAGGCATTTATGTAAAATGTTGTGAAAGTTGTTAGATAGATCCAAAATAAGCTCCATGCAAGCACAAAAAGCCAAAATAGAATATTTTTTGAGCTCGAAAAGGTAAGCATATAAAGGCAAAGGTCAAAATCAAATTTGATACATGAATAATCCTTAGTATAAATAATCCATCACCATTAAAGCTTTAAAAATCCCTAAAACTTGCATAAAATGACCTAATTTGAGCTCAGATTGATCATAATTAAGCTAAAAGGAGTTCAATTGTAATTTGAGAAAGAGAAATTGACCCAAAAACCATTTATAATATGATTGTGGGAAATTTTCAAGTTTGGTAAGCCATAATAGCTTAGAAGTAACAATAAAGCGATGAGACATAGTTGTATTTATCCACAAACAATGAGGGTAGGGTTTTCAAGGACACAGACCTAGATATTATAGCATTGAACATGGGAAATAAGAATTGGTTTGAGCTCTTCTAAACCATTGAGGAGATGAAATCCATCACTAAGTAAGAACAAAATATTACCACCATTATCCAAAAGTATTATGACTTGATTGCTGTCTAAATGACTAGCCTCCACCATGTTGCTGTTAAACCTGAAGTACTCCATTGTATTAACGTCCTTGCTCCCATTTTTAAAGATTGTAGAATTGAACAAGACTAGATAATTCATAAAAGGAGCTTTAGGATAGTTTCATATATTTCCCCATTATCTTTTGAAAGATATTAAAAACTAGGAAAACCCCAAGTGGATTTACCCACCATTAAAGACTAGACTGATGAGAATGATTCAGACACCATCCTTAGGCCATGGCTACTCCAAGGGAGCCATGTAATCTAGGACCCTATAGGAATAATCCCAATTTCCTAATTTTGAAAGGGAATTAGGGTAATTATGACTTTATTAAATATATGGGGTCTCATCCACCACATATGTCAATAGGAGTTGGGTATCTTATGTCTACTTCATGGTAGAGAAGGAGCTCACTCCCCCAATTGGAGAGATGATCAACATCCATCTAGAATAATAATTCACATCCATTAAAAATAAAACTAGTAACCTATTCTTCATGATGTCCTATCTACTGGATGCCTTGCTAGCTACCACCAATATCCCTTATATCAAAAATTGGTCACTTGAGGGTAGATTTATAGTCTCCCACCATTATTCCAAACTACACATTTTCAAATATAGACACAACATGTAGTTCATTTTTGATTTTCTTTATCTTGCTTTAGTAGAATACATTATAGGGATCCTCATGAATAGGATTATCCCTCTAATAAAGAAACATGTAGAGATAATAGGAGACATCTAGTTGTATCCATATTGTATAGAGATTAAAATTGAAGGGATTTTGATTCAATCTTATAAGTTACCTAACTACGTTCCCACCAAACTAGTAGAGCAAGAAATTACATATCAACTTATTCATGGCATTAATGGAGTGTGCAAGGAGAAAAGCAAAGGCCTCATCCATCCCTTTCCTTTGATAATTGGTATAAATATTTTACAAGATTGGAAACATGTAGACACTATTAATAGACATATAGACTCTTTTATTACATGACCTAAGGAAGTGGGACCCTAATGATAAGGTCACCAAGTAATTGAAAAACAAACAACTTCCCAAACCAATTTATGAACATCAACTTGGTCCCTATGACACTTTGCACATCAAATAAAATAGTTTTGAGGAGGGATTTGCTAGGTTCAAGAAACATAATGTCAAACTTGAAGATAGACTGACTAGTAATGAGAAGCCAGCCAGTGACATATGGAAAATGGGACCTTTGTAATAACATTTATTTCTCAGACCTTGTAGGGCCCCTCAAGAGTAACCATAAATGGAAGTTCCATAGCTCCAAGAAAAAATTACATAAGGTCTTGGGAAGGATAAATTAGAAGAAACACCAAGTAAGGGACCCTCATCCCTAGCCCTACCTCAAAGACTAGAATCTCCCATTGAGTACCTAGACATGATTGCCCTAGAGTCTGATGAGATAGTAGAAGATGCCCTCAAGGACATTACTAAGGCATATAAATCTAATAAAGATAAGTAACAAGCTCAAGAATCATAGGTGCAAATAGAAGAGGCTAATAAAGAAAAGGGGAAATAAGTTATCCTAAATCTACTCCTAGTGGCACCATTGAAGAATAGAAAGGTAGAATTGGCAATGGTCCTAGTTGGACAAAAGATGCCAAAGTTCACTTTCACTCACCCCATGAGTAAAGTCAACTTTTTTAGTTATGAGTACCCCATCCATAGATGAAACATCTCTAATTAGTTCATCTATGGAAAAATGTATAAAATCCCTGCCTGGTACCACTCATGGGCCCTAAACAAGATTGTTAATATTGATGTACATGATGATATCAAGCCATAGATATGGGATTCGATGAAAGAGGAAGAAGAATAAAGAATAGTGGCCACTAGAGGGTCAAGTAGAAAATAAATGGATGCTCCATGAGCCTCAAGCAACACTTAGATCGAGGTTCTTGATCCCCTAAAATTCATAAAACCATCAACCATTGTATAATTTAATCTTGAGACAATAGGCTTAGAAAAAGTGACAACAAGAAAGGACATGGTTAGAGATGAGGAATTCACCTTTCAAAAGGCTGATCCATTTGTAGGCTTAACTCCAGTTGGAGGGTAATAGCCTAGTGAAATTCCCATCCATTAGGAAAATATTTAAAGATTAGTTGAGGCTCACTCAACCCAAATAAAAGTAGGAATCTATGGAATGAAACAAAGGATATATAACTTGAAGATGGAAAAAGATAATCTAGAGACCCAAACAGTGTTATCAGTCCTAGGGGAAATGGTCAAAATGCTTGATGAATCCTTATATAACATGTTTGATGCCTTGATATGAATGAATCTAAGGCAAAGTGCATTGGCAGAACATAACACAGTGGCGAAGGGTCTAATATCCCAATGGCAAGCTTCAGAGGATAAAATAATAGGACTAATCAACAAGGAGGTTGGAAGGCATATTCTTGGGTTTAAAACAGTTAGTTTAGGACACATAAATGTAATTCTTGGAATAGTTGTTGACAAGGTCCAAAGTTTTAATTCTTGTTCCAAAGATTTAGAGAGTCTCTTGAAAAATTATGAGGAGCTAATTGAAAGAATAAAACAGCTTCTTGGCACCATGATCACCAACCCCACAAAAATAATTTCCCTTGGCATCATGGTAGATGATGAGTTCAAGAATAGGGATACTTTGGTGGTGCAATAAATCAGAGGTAAGAGCCAAGGCAAATCTGGGGTAGATAATAGTAAGATCATGAACATGATATTTAATGTCAGAGAAAGGATAGTTGAGGTTAGAAGCATCAAGGAGGTAATGGATATAAATGATAGAGACTTAAATGATCTAGCTGACCAAGAAGAAGAGTTTATCTTAAATCTAGTTGTTGACTTAGAGCTAGTCAGTGAATAACACCAGAAATCCATGAAAATTCTTCAAGATCAACAAGAGAATCCTTTAGCATAGGTCCCACTAGCTAATTAAATAGTATTCCATTTTGAAAAGATTTGTAACATTTTGAAAATGGAATATTCTTTTGTAAAGGCATATGCTATTTTGTTAGCATATTTACCTCTAGGTCAGTCTATTTTAGAAAAATAAGTGTATTCTAGATCTTTGTAGAAAAAGGATAGTTGTCTTTATTATATATTTTAATCTTGTAACTGACCAGTATACTACCTTATCCTCCTATAAAAAGTAGTACTACCATGTTGTAAAGGGATATAATTTCAATCAAAAAATTTATACTTTGAGTAGTTAATACAATCAAGGAATTATGTAAAGATTGTCCAAGTTTTTTTCAATTGTTATATGGGTTTTCCCTCAATTGCTTGTCCCAAGTCTTTAATTTGAATGGTTTATATGAATTTTGAGTTACATCTTTGATTATAGGGTTGCTAATTTGTGCTTATGCTAGATTATTTGAATGATCTTGAATTTTATTCATTTTATTTTCTCTACATTACGATTAAAAAATGTTATTTGAGTGTGGTAGAAAATCTTTAAAGTAAATTCAGTTCTTACTTGTACTTCTTTATATCATCCTTAGAGGTTTTCCTAGTTTGTGGTGAGATCTGAGCTTAGGCTATTTTTCACTATATACTGGTTAAATGAATACTCAGTTGTAATTGAAACTTTGTCATAATGTTTGAGGCTAAGATCAACTATCATTTATTCTCTCTCTACCTTACCCTTATCTTTTGCTTCCTTTTTAACCATATCACTCTAGTTTAGATTTCATTGTAAATGTCCATTAGATTAGTCTATAGTTTAAATATTTATCATAATTCACTAGTAATATAATATATACTTATACTTTTCAAAGATTTGGACCATGGTGGCTCCCAAACATCAATTAATATAATTTTTTTGGATCAATTAAACATTGTTCTACTACTATTTCACCACAAGTAACATAAGTTGCCAAAACTTGCTACTCATGCTCTGAATTCCCAAAATTCTAAAATGAGAATTGTTATTTGAATACTAAGGTCACCTTTTATACATTAAGAGGCATCAAAATAACCCTATAAAATTTCTTAAAGTAATGTTAAAGATGCACTTCTTAGGATTGAGATGCACCTTGTATTTATGAAGCCTCTCAAAGATTCTCCACAAAACATTGGGGTGGCTTAAACATGTTCTTGATTTAGCTAAGATATAATCAATGTAGTATTTAATAATGTCATGCATCATGTTATGAAATATGACAGTCTTGGAAAACTTATAGGTTATACCTACATTCTTTACGATAAAGGACATGACTTGATAAAAAAATGTTCCCCATGGTGTGGTAAATGCAGTCTTGTGTTGGTCCTCTAGTACAATATTAATTTAGTTATACAATAAAAATCCATCTATGCAAGAAGACACTTCACAGCCTGCCATTGAATTGAGTATCATTTTTATATCAAGTATTGGGAAATAATCTTTAGGGCATGCCTTGTTATGGTCTCTGAAATTGGTACATAGGCAAATGCCCCATGGCTTTTTTATGACTAGGATGATGTCAAAGATCCACTTAGAATAGTCAAGTGATGAAATGAACTCTACATCTAGTAAATTTTATAACTCCTTTTTTACTAGGTTGGTTATGGGAAAATGCATTTTTCATATTTTTTATTTGACTACTTTAGCATCTAGATGGACAACCAGGTGATGTACCACCAATGAAAGGTCAATACCATGCATGTCTTAGAAAGACCATAAAAATATATCAATGAAGTCTTTAATAATGGTAATAATGAATTCACACTCATTTTTACTAAGGGATGTACCTATATAAACCATCTTGGGATCATCATACATACTAATGTTGACCTATTTAGTAACTTCAATCAGTAATGTTTAGCCATCCTCAACAATAGTAGGCAAGAAAGAGAATGGATCCTCTTTAGCTACTTATTGATCACAATCTTCACCCATATAAGATAAAACTAAATCATCTATGTTAGGCAATGGAAAATTGGTAAATACTTCAGGAAAATATTGAGCAAGGTGCTTAAAAACATGATGTTCTTCATAAATGATTCCAAAACCAATGGTAATGCTTGGACTAGGTTGAAACTATGCTTCTTGAGGAGAGAAGTGAATATCCCCATCCAAGATTACCTAAAATAGGTTTTCACTCATGGAATTATCTTTAGATTTACTCTTTCCCCAACCCAAGGGCACCTCAAAAGGTTTTCACTTGATTATCTTGATGTTTTACTTTTATTATGGTAACAACCCTACTGGTTAGATATAGAAATACATGAAATTTTATTTTGTAAACAAACACACCAAAAATATATTACACCATGAGAATATATGGAGATCATAAGAAATAATCAAAGTGTGATAATAGAAACAATCATAACACATCACATATAAATTATCTCTAATATCATTAGAGTACACATCATAATGTGAATGTAAAAAGTAATCACATTAATCTAGCTATAATTGAAACAAGTCTATAGCCACCACTGTCAATACTGAATAATAAGTAATTACAAATCTTCATGATAATATTCAATGATAATTAAAATAAAATACAATGCACATATTGATACATGTATCCCATGGAGTATTGTTCCAAAACTTAAGTATTTATGGCAATCTTAAGTGTCATCTCGATAAGTAGTATTGTTGTAGTGAGGGAGAGCATCATCAGAGTGCTTTTCCACACCAACCATAGACCAATGATCCCCAACACTAATATAATCATAAAATGTCTATCCCATCACAAATGAGTAGATAGTGATGGAATGAGAATCCAAAAAAAGCAAGTGCCTATGTGTTATATGATTCTAAACTAAACATGTAGTATATCATAAAAATATGTTCTATTACAAAATATTGCACAAACATGTGAATCACATTCATGAAATGATAATGTCTCACTAAACATAATTTATCCCAAAGATTTAGTAATAATAAATAATATGATCTAGATCAATCAAATTCATACACACCATGTGATCAGACTGCCTTCATCTATCAGTGTGATACTAGTAAGCTAGTGAAGTCCATCTCACTCCTTACTCTGAATTGGAAATGCAGATTGGTCAAATACAATTCAATCACAAGATTAATTTAATTTACATCATATTAGAAAACACATCATATAATATGATAAACATATAATTAAACAAAGCATACATTTATTTTGTCAAACATATGAATGAATCTTACATTAATTTATATCCCATACTAGAAATAATGACTACAATTTATACCATCCAAGTAATTACACAATCAATTATAGATTCAATTAACACAATTTTTTCCCAAATATTCCACACCCTATGATAAACCATATTACCATAGACTAGTTTTTTTAAGACATGACTACTAATTATTCCACAATCAATCATAATAAGATAGCCATAACTATGTGGAAACATAAGCTTATATTCAGGAAATTAGATATAAAAAGTAAGTCACAATTTCCATGAAACACATAATATTCCATATTATCACATGCTACACTCTCAAATATTGTATGCATGTATACGCAAAGTCTTACCAACTATTACAACACATGTTATTCACAATAATAGCCAACATGCATACAATAAATCAGTCAAACATAGATGTAAGTCTAGACATAATAATTATAAAATATACCATCTAGGTTAAAACATACATTTTCACTATAGTAATCTATGATATCCCATACTATCATAGTTTACAACTACATAAAACACATAACCAGCTTACAAATTTAAGAATAAAATGATCACATACATATTAACAATCAAGTAAGTATGAGGTTATACCACTTGGGTACAACCTAAGCTTATAATGTATACTAGCATTTAAAGTATAATAACTCACAAACATGCATCATGACGTACCATTATATGCCAAATATACCAAGCATTTATATATATTATCATATTGATAACATGTGTTTCACATAAGTATTCAATACTAAAATAAAATAATCTAATAGTTAGTCATAACCTTACCAGAGAGTTAGATAACCCACAATTAAGATATACCTTAAATGAACATAACTCAACAATTTATTACTCCTCTAGGACCCTATATCCTTGTGGTTATAGTTTCCAGTTCCCTGAATACCTTAAGACTCATTATAACCACTCATTGGCTACAAACTTAGGCATATGTCCCAATAAAACTAAATATATAACATTTTCATATGGTTATTTAAGTTCATGAATAAATAGGTTTCCTATATACAAATCAATATACAACATAATATGTATCATATGTAAACACATGAATAATATAAAAATATTATATTGATGGACATCTATACACTTGAGTCAAGGATTCCATTTGAGTCAATAATCGTTATACAATCTAGAATTATCTAAACATATAAAATTAGATACTTTAATTCTCAAGATAACTTAGTCCTTTATGTTATGGTTTAGATATAAATGTGAAACAATGCTTAAATTTCTATTTTTATGGTACATATAAGTTTTTATGACATAATTACCAAATCTGTTATTGTAAACTAGTTAAAAACTATCTTTGAAATCATGCATTCATAAGGCTCTATCACAAAAAACTTTATAATATAGTTTTAATCCACCTAGGTAACTATAATTATAAGCACATACTTTTATTCATTAGTGTCAACTAATTAGGCACATGCAAACCTAAATTCACATATCATTATTAATTCATAAATGTGTAGATCATTACAATGTTTAATCCATACAATATGTTCTATTTTATTTGCTATATATGAGAGTGATCCCCTCATCATGATATAATGGAAGGCTACATAAGAAATTTTTATGAATTAACACACATATATGTTATATTGAATTATATGCATATATAAGTCACAACAATCCAATAATATAATATTCATCATGAATATAATCTTAGATTGCTTTTATAATATAATTTAAAAATTCATCAATTTGGTCATAGCTTATATACCTATTATCTAGGGTTCACAACATCAATCTAAATAATATACACTTATAACACATATCACTGCATCTGACATTAAAAATATAAAAGTAAGATGTGTATATATAAACAAAGACATTAACACAGGCAAATCACTAATTATATTTTTACATATTAATAACTAATGATGCAAACAAAAACTCAAAAACATTTCCACATAGATTTATGAGCTTAGATAACCCCTTTTGCATAAGTAAATAGCGACACTACAAAGCAAGTTTTTCCCTTTTTACTATTTCGCATAGAATACTGCAATCTCAATGTTGTTGGGAAAATCAAGCAATCATGTACATAGTATTTCACTTCCTACAACAATGATTTTTGATAAATAAAACATTAGTCATAATATGATGATTGGAATAGCTATAACTCTCATGGAATAAAATACAATGATTTTATATCAAGGCAACTACATGCTATGAGAACAAATATAAAATAATTCTTGTAAAATTTCTAGTGACTTTTACGATTAAGTTATGAATATCTAGAGTACTTAAATTGCCATATTCATAATATTACTAATAGTGAGAAAATTTTAAATAGAACTTCAGTGCTCCAATATGCTCAATGACACCCCATATAGGCTAAATAGGATTATTTAGAACTTACATAATAATACATAGGCTCTCTTAGCATAGATCATAAGTATGAATATTTATGTATGAAATTTTGTGATTTATACAAGTTATATGGATAGAAACCTTACTTTGGATATATAGTGATTAATGCAGAATGCCTAGTATGTAAGATAAATCATTGTGTAGTTATATATGTGTATCACCATAAGAGAATGAAACTAGTATATAAGCTAGAGAGTTCCATATATATAAAATGTATTTGAAGTTAAAATGTTGTTGGAAAATTCATTTCATTTTTATATTCTACAATGGGTATAGTTTACACTAAAGTTTTTACAATTCATGGAAAATTCCATTATTAAATTATTGTTGATGACTAGATCGTTGTATGTCAAAACATAGTCGACTACCTACTAAGTCACTACCAAATCATTACTCCAATATGTTGCATTAAATATGTAAATAATTGCATTCCTCATTTATTTGTATTAAAACTCTGAATCACTATAACTTGGATTTATAGAGAGTTATACGTGTAGTCATATATTTTCTTAACATATATAAATGTATTTAGTACATATAAATTTTAACATTTCCCTTCTCAATTTGCTAATTGTCCTAGTTACATATAGATTTACAAGACCTTATAACTACATCAGTTTATTCCATTCTTTTATAAGTATTTACTTATTGACAAACATTCATTTATTGAATTTAAATAACATGCCTACTTGTCCCAAGCATTGGAAGAGCTTATCTAGACAAAAACTCTTTTTTTTATCCTCTTGTTTTCTTCTTTTCTTGAGCACTACCTCCTCCCAGTTGTCCCCCTTAGTGTGGTGCTTCAATTCTCCTTTTATTTATAAATTTCTCTTTGATTTAATCTATTTTTTTAATCATTTTTTTTATTCATATATATATATATATATATATATATATATATATATATATATATATATATATTTATTTATTTATTTATTTTTATTTTTTTTCTTTCTTTTTGTTTTATTCCATTTCATATTTTTTTAATCTTTTTGTCCATTTTTGCCTCTCAATGGCAATTTCTAAATTTACAACATTTTAACATTAAATATCAAAATTCCATAATTTTATTAAATAAATTATCTTAAATGCCATGAGGGTTTTAAATGTTTCATATAACCAAAAACTATGCTAGTAAATCATGGTCAAACTAGTTATTTAATGAAAATGACATCAAAACATGTTATGCTAACCACTTGTTATGCATCTAACATATACTGGTTATCTATGGTGTGTGCAAGGTACCAATCAGTTTCTATGTCATCCTCCAACATCTCTATCTATGCCACCCTCTCTGATGATCTTATCCCTCTATCACACTCTAAAGGATGGATTGTTTTGCATCAATCTTACAATAAAATAAATAATTAGACCAAAATAGTCATGATATACATTCATCATAAATATAGTTGAAATGACAAATCAACATGATTATAAAGTAAACATAGAATTAAAGCTAACTCATAGCAGTGTGATCATGTAGCCTAAGTAATATCCTACTACCCTATAATAGCATTTATCTCATAGCTTAGTTAAAAATATCTAAATATAAATTTGTCAACTATAATTATCTACAGATAATCTAGCATGTTCTTTTAGTGAGAAATCAGGATGTGACATCCTTCCCCCTAAAGTTTGTCATCATCACTAATTAATCTTATTCAAACATAAGTTTTGAATTTAAAAACATTATTTATTAAAGCAAAAATATGACATATAATATCAAATTAAATAATAAATGGAAAATTACTTGTAGAACTCACCGTAGTTCCATCAAGTTGCATTATTACCAAAGTGTCGGTCCCACAAGACCGTACTCAATGATATCTCCCTATTATGCAAACATGATTAAGAGTATTATTTACTCTGATTGATTCTATCATGACCAACTTGAGGTCTAACACCATCAATACAAGCCTATATACTATAGGACTAACCACTTATGTTACCTTGAAGGGTCCCACATATCTTATTGAAAGTTTTGTTGACTTCCCAAAAGCACACAAGATCATCATACTAGATTAAAAAATGACCAAGAAGAGTTCCAAAAAATATTATAGCCCCTTTGCACATCTCTATAGCCTAGAGAGTGTATTTCTCATTCTAGATAAAAGTAATTAGGGAACCTAGCAAGAATGATGTGTATAGGTTAATACCACTAGTAAATCGCATAGCTCCTTTTAAGTATAACATATATATATATATATATACTGTCACTACTCCACAAATATCTTTGACATGTATGATGATGCATAGGAACTAGAAATACTATATTTCTAATGTATATAAAATTATGGAATAAACATTCCATCGTATACATGTGTATGGTCATACGACTATATTTGGCAAGTCCGTCTATCAAATCCCAAATTTGACAAGTCTATCTATTAGATTCAAACTCAATAAATACCAAGTTAATGTGAGGTTAAGTAGGATACCATCCTTTTCTTAGAACTCACATTCATAATTCGCCACTCTTCCTTAGGTCTCCATGACCAAGGATCTCTAAATCATATACAAGGTTCAATGAACCATAAATTAATATCAATATATCATAGAAAGAAATATTGTATGGTAAAATAATTTCAATGTACCAAAATATAATAAAATTTTATACAATCATTCTATAATTGTACTGAGTTGCTACTAGCCAAACATAACTAGTTATCATATTTCATAGCTTAACCTAAAGTGTTATATTCATAGTTAAAAGGAAATAATGTTAAAATTAACATAACGTATAAAGGCCAACGATCACACATCATTAAAATATTATAAAGGAGAAGGTGAGACAATATATACATAATAGCTTGATTATAATGTAAAAATAAATAACAAATGGTCTTATAAGATTTTCCATTCATAAAAACACATATGTTTAAGTAAGAAGCATCTTGTGCTTATTAAAATCTCAAAACACAAAACACAATGATACAAGTGACTTGATAAATAAGTAAGTCTGTAATCATCCTCGGGGTGTCAATCCAAATGATCATAAATAGGGTAGGATACTCTTATTCACAACTCATAAACTAAGTTATGCACTCACCTACCTAAACCTTGATCACAATCAAATACATCAAAGAAATCATTAAACTAACCCTATAACAACTCTAAGGGGGTATGAATTCTTCTAAGGTAATCACTCAATGTACCACACCCATTTCACAAGTGTCTCCTACTTACCAAAAGTCACTAAGCCATATAGGAGGATTTATCAAGTCTTAAATCTCTAATCATGTTAAAACATGGTTCTATACTAAAGCACTAGTAATACCAAATATCCATGCAATACTCCATGTCACTAGGCTCACACTGGTGAATATAAAGTCAAGAAAATTCTAGTGGGCTCATTAGGTCCTAGAGTTTGATCCACAACTCTAATACCACATGTAATAACCCCATTGGGTTAGATAAATAAATATGTGAATTTTTTTATAAACATGTATACCAAAAATATATTACACCAAAAAAATATAGAGATATCATAAGAAATACTCAAAGTGTTATAATAGAAAAAAACATAATACATCACATATTAGCGATCTCTAATATCATGAGAGTACACATCATAATGTGAATATAAAAAGTAATCACATTAATTCAGCTACAACTAAAATAAGTCTACATCCACTATTATCAATGTTCAACAATAAGTTATTACAACTCTTCAAGATAATATTCAATGATAAGTACAATATAATATAATGTACATATTGATACATGGCTCCCATGGAGCATATTTCTTGAATTCAAGTATCTGTGATAATCTCAAGTGTCATCTTGATAAGTAGTGTTATTGTGGTGAGGGAGAGCATAATCTAAGTGATTTTCCACACCAACCATGGACAAATGATCCCCCATACTAATCCCATTAGTAAATGGCCCTCCCTTCACAAATGAGTAGATAGTGACAACATGGGAATCTAGAGACAAACAAGTACCTGTGTGATGTATGATTCTAAACTAAAAATGTAGTGTATCATAGAAATATATTTTATTGCAAGATATCACACAAATATGTGAATTAAACTCATGAAATGATAATGTCTCACTAAACATCCTTTGACCCAAATATTTATGAATAATAAATAATATAAACTAGATCAATCAAATTCATACACACCACTTGATTGGACTACATTCATCCATCATTGTGATACTAGTAATCTAGTGAAGTCCATTTCACTCTTTACTCTGAATCAATAATGCAGATTGGTCAAATACAATTCAACAACAAGATTCATTTAATTCACAATCTATTATCAAACACATCATATAACATGCTAAATATAGGAGTAACCAAAGAACATATTTTTTATATCAAATATATGAATGAACCTTACATTAATTTCTATCCCATACTATAAATAATTACTATAATTTATACCATCTGGGTAATTACACAATTAACTATAGATTCAATTAAATTAATTTATTCCCAAATATTCCACACACTATGATAACCCATATTACCACAAACTAGTGTTTTGAAGACATGACTACTAATTATTCCATAATCAATCATAACAAGATAGTCATAATTACCTGGAAACACAAGTTTATATTCGAGCAACTAGATATAACAAGTAAATCATAATTTTCCCCAAAACACATAATACTCCATATTAGCACAAGATACACTCTCAAAGATTGTATTCATGTATACACAAAGCCTTACCAACTATTAAAAACATGATATTCACAGTAATATTCAGTATGCATACAGTAAATAATTCAAATATAGATGTAAGTCTAGGCATAGTAATTATAGAATGTAACATCTAAGTTATAACATACATTTTCACTATAGTACTCTATGATATCTCATACTTTTATATTTTACAGCTACATAAAACACATAACTAAATTATGATTTCAAGAATTAAATGATCACATATATATTAAAAATCAAGTATGAGGTTATACCACCTAGGTACACCCTAATCTTATAATGCATACTAGCATTTAAAATAACATAAATCATAAGTACACATCACAATGCACCATTATATCCCAAATATGCCAAACATTTATACATATTATCATTCTCAAAACATGTACTACACATAAGCATTCAATTCTAAAATAAAATAATCTAACAACCAGTCATAACCTTACCAGAAAGTAAAATGACCCACAATTAAGATATACCCCAAATGAACATAATTCAACAATTTATTACTCCTTTAGGAGACTGTATCTTTGTGCTTATAGTTTCTAGTTCCATAGATACATTAAGACTCACTATAACCATCATTGGCTATAAACTTAGGCATATATCCCAATACAACTAAATATATAACATTTTCATATGGTTATTTAAGTCCACAAATAAACAAGTTTCTAATATACAAATCAATTTACAACATAATATGTATCGTATATAAACACATGAAAAATATACAAATATTATATTGATGGACATCTATACACCTGAGTAAAGGACTCCATCTGAATCAATAAATGTTATATAATATAGAATTATCTAAACATATAAAAATTTCATACTTCAATTCTCAAGACAACTTAGTCCTTCATGCTATGGTTCACATATAAGTGTGCAACAATGCACAAATTGCTCTTTTTATGATATATATAGGTTTCAATGACACAATTACTAAAAATGTTATAGTAAACTAGTTAGAAACTATTTTTGGAATTATGCATTCAGAAGGCTCTGTCAAATAGAAATTTACAATATAGTTGTAATCCACCCAATGAAATATAATTAGAAGCACACACTTCTATGTATTGGTATCATCTAATTGGGCACATGCAAACCTAAATTCACATAACATTATTAATTCATAAATACATAGATCTTTACAATGTTTAATTTATACAATATGTTCTATTTTATTTGCTATATATGAGATTGATCTCCTCATCACTATATAACAGAAGGCTATATAAGACTCTTTTATGAATTAGAACACATATATGTTATATTGAATTATATTCTTATATAAGTCACATCAATCCAATAATATAATATTCATCATGAATATAATCTTAAATTGCTTGTATAGTATAATGTACGCCATCGTCAATTTTATCATAGCTTATATACCTATTAGTTAGGGTTCACAACATTGATCCAAATAATATACACTTATAACATGTATCATTGCATTTGTAAAAAAAAGATGTGTATATACAAACAAAGTTATTAACATAGGCAAATCACTAATTATAGTTTTACATACTAATATATAGTGATGCAAACAACATCTCAAAAACATTTCCACATAGACTTTTGACCCTGGACAACCCCCTTTTCATAAGTAAATAACAATGTTACAAAGCAAGATTTTCCATTTTTACTATTTTATATAAAATATTGCAATCTCAATATTACTAGGAAAATCAAACAATCATGCACATAGCATTTCACTTCATACAACAATGATTTCAAATAAATAAAACAATAGTCATAATACAGTGATTGGAATAAATACAACCCTCATGGAATAAAATAAAATAATTTAATATCAAATCAACTGCATGCTATGAGAGTAGCTATAAAATAATTCTGGTAAATTTCTAGTGACTTTTAGGATGAAGTTATGAATATCCAGAGTACTTAAATAAACCTATTCACAATATTACTAACAGTGAGTAAATTTTCTATAGAACATAGGCACTCCAATATGCTTAACGACACCTCATACAAGTTAAATAGGATTATTCATAACTTACATAATAATACATAAGCTCTCTTAGCATAGAGCATAAGTATGAATATTTATATATGAAAATTTGTGATTTATACAGGTCATATGGCTGGAAATTTCACTTTGGATATATAAAAATTAATGTAGAATGCTTAGTATGAAAGATAAATCATTGTATAACTATATATGTGTATCGTTGTAAGAGAATGAAACTAGTATATAAACTATAGAGTTCCATATATACATAATGCTTTTGAAGGTAAATTGTTGATGGCAAATTTGTTGCAGTTTGCTATTCTACAATAGGTAAAATTTACACTAAAGTTTCTATAAATCATGGAAAATGCCATTATTAAATTGTTGTTGATGACTAGATTTTTATATGTCAAAACATAAGCCGTTACCTACTAAGTCTTTGCCAAATCACTACTCTAATATGTTGCATTAAATTTTTAAATCGCTGCACTCCTCATTTATTTGTATTAAAACTCTGAATCACTATAACTTGGGTTTATAGAGAGTTATATATGAAATCAGATATTTTATTAATAGATATAAATCTATTTAGTGTATATAAAATTCAACATTTCCCTTCTCAATTTGCTAATTGTACCAGTTAGATCCAAATTTATAAGACCTAGCTATATCAATTTGTTCTATTCTTTTATAAGCATTTACCTATTGCTAGACATTTGTTTATTGAATTTAAATAACATGCCTACTTATTTCAAGTGTTATAAGAGCTTGATCTTGATAAAAACTCTTTTTTTATCCTCTTGTTTCTTCTTTTCTTGAGCACTACCTCCTCCTAATGGCCCCCTTAGTCTGGTGCTTCAATTCTCCTTTTATTCCAAGATTTCTCTTTGATTTAATCTCTTTTTTCTCTTTATTTAATAATTTTTTCCTTTTTTTAATTCATTTTATTTTTTTAATTTCTTCTTTATTTATTTTTAATTCCATTTTTTTTTTTTTAAATCTTTTTGTCTATTTTTGCCTCTCAATGACAATTTCTAAATTTGTAACATTATAACATTAAATATCAAAATTACATAATTTTACTAAATAAATTATCATCTCAAACATGATGAGGGTTTTAAATATTCTTCCATGAATCAATAACCCATTTTTAGTCTAATTAATAAAATTATGTTTCTAAAACATTAAAAGGACACACATATAAATCTTGTAAATCTCAAAACATTAGAAGACACACAAATAAGTCATGAAAGACAAAAATACCAAAAAACCAATAAATATTCTATCAAATCATGTTTAAAATGATTATTTAATTCAAATAACATCAAAACATATTATGCTAACCACTCATTATGTATCTAATATGTGTTGGCTATCTCTGGTGTGTACAGGGTACTAATCAATTTATCTGTCATCCTCAAACATCTCAATCTATGTCACCCTCTTTGATGATGCTCTCCCTCCATCAAACTTTTATGGATGGATAATAATGTATAAATATTACAACAAAGTAGGTAGTTAGACCGTAACAGTCACAATATACATTCATCATAAATATAGTTGAAATGACAAATCAACATGATCATAAAGTAAATATATACTTACAGATAACTCATAGTAGTGTGATCATGTATCCTAAGTGATATATTAACACCCCTTAGTATCATATATCTCACAAATTAGTTAAAAATAGCCAAATCTAAATTTTTAAACTATAGTTATTATCTGTAGATAATCTAGCAAGTTTGCCTAGCGAGGAATTAGAATGTAACAATCATGACCAAGGAAGTTTACTTATTATCAAAAATAAAAAAAAAGGTTCAAATAGAATTTGAAGCCTTATTTGTGATAAATAATTGTAAATCCATCCCCAAGGCCCATGAACTTGACAATAGATTCCTCATTCTTGAAGTCTTTTAATGGTATAATTTAATCTTATCGGTCCTAATTGATTAGGTCAAGATCATGAAGGGTAAGTGGATAATGGGTTATAGTGGTCATGATGGCATTGGAATTAAATAAATTAGTATTTTATAGCTCATCATGGGCACTATAATGGTACATTATGTAACTATTGAGATTTTTTTAATCAGTCAATGAATTTGAATCACTATGTCACTATGGCCTTGTTTGGGATCACCCCTAAGTAGTGTAAATCCAAGACCTCAATTATTCATAGGTTTAACAACTAAAATAGTTTCAATAATTCATCATGTGTTAGATCCCAATCCTCTTTCTATATAGTCTAAGATATCCATGATTATGTTTAGTATAGTTTACTTGGCACTCTAGAATCAATTATCAAAACTGTCACCATACAACCAACCTCCCTCGGTGCTAGTGGCTTGATCTTGATTAGGTCATGTATCAATTATAAATATGAGTGGCTCCTATACAATGGATTTGTATTTATTTTTCCAAATCATGTTGGGTCGACCAAGATTTTTATAAGGTTTAGGATGGATAAATGATTTAGGATAGTTAGGCAATTTTTCAATGTGGAATGCATCATCAATGCTATATATGGAATTACCATTGTGTTGAATAGTGAAATTTGAGGACATGGTAATGAGAAATAGATTATTATAAATCAAAACAAGATCACTAGGGTTAATATAATTGCACTTGGGAAGCTCAAAAATTAACCCCTTACCTTTTTCTCCTACTAATTTAGTGATGTGTAGTTATCATACTCAACTTCTAGATGTTAGAAATATTAGTATGGATGTAAGTCACCATAAATAATGATCTCTAAAATAGATTGGGGGAACTTGATGAATGGATTTCGGGTAGAAGGGACTAATCATACTTTATGGATCTAAGGATGACCAAGAAGTAGATTATAAGGTAGTTTTATATCAATGACATGGAATAGGGTATCATCATTAATAGGCCCAATACTTACGGGTAAATAAATGGTCCTATATATTCTCTTTTTGCATTGTCATAAGCCTTGATGGTGATGAAATTTTGGATGCATATCTGTCACCACATACCCTAATGTTTTGAGTAGTTTCAACAATGTTATGTTCAATCTAGAGCCATTCTCTATTAGAATCCATTTGATTTTATGATGGGAAATAATAGCTTCAATGTAAAAGGGTTTTTCATGAAGGGCACCAAGGGATGACATATCTTGTTGGTTGGAGGTAATTTTATATCATAAAGACAAATGTCTCACAAGCACTTGAAATTGGTTAAGATTAATGTCATCAGGAATAATGGATTAGTGAAGGAAATCATTTAGTATGGTCATATGAACTTCAGATGTACACAAGAGATCCAAAATAGAGATATACATAGATGTTTTGCTTAGTTAGTCATTGATAATATATGTATTTTAAATAATGGCATGATTAAGTTTAGTTTTAGTCAATATAGTGTTTGGTTTAGGATTGGTCTTAATATGTACAATTTTTAGCTTAGAGTTAGTGTTGGAAGAAGGAAAAGGGCCATGGAGGATAACTTTCAGTCATCTAGTTGCAACTAAAAAATTGTGAGTTGGGAGAGAGTTATTATAATTAGAGAAATGAAGAGGTCTAGGAAAAATAACCCAAGAAACTAAGGTACATGCAAAGTGCCAGAACCCAATGAAAATTACCTAAAGTAGAGGATGGTGATCCTAAAATAGATGAACCAATATTTTGAGCAATGTTGGATGGCACACAAGGCTTGATATTAATGGTAGAGACATGATTACTAGTAATGCACCCTATTATGTTATTGCAGTCATATGACACAACATAGTACTCAATTTTATTGGTTTTGATATCATGATATTGATTATAGCTATTGTTCAAATTTTAATTCTGATTATAACCATAATTCTATTATTGATTTTACTCTTGGCCTTGATTTTGATTCCTCCTATATTATTGTTTATTATTATTAAGAAAGGGATATTTGTAGATACCCATGATCTAATTGGTATTATGAGGTTTATGGTCTAACTTAATCTCTCCATTATCTATCAAAATTTCAATAATGTGCCTTAACTACACACATCTATAAACTGCATGGCTAACAACATGAAGAAAATCATGAAATTCATCTTCACAATACTAGTCAAGTTTAGGTTGATCCTCAGTAAGGGGTTTCATCATAGGCCAAATAATAATTTTGGAAACAAATAATTTTTTGAACACTGACTCAACAGGCTCCCCTAAGTCACTAATTAAATTGTGTCTAATAAATCCTCTAGATGGTGGATTTATTGTAGTGTGAATAGTCAATTTGGTGATGTATTTTGAATAGGTGGTGTTTGCCCTATTTTCACATGTCATGATTTGATAACCTTATTACATACCATGCTCTTATTTTTGTTAAAGGTCTTAAGCTTATCAGTGATATTGGTCTAATTAGGTGCTTATAATTGATGTGATGTTTGATCTTGGGAATATATTTTAACCAAGCATTTAGTAATAATAACCTTATCAATTTTTACACCCTTGTCAATGATTTCTACAAATGTGTTGGCACAAATGAGTATCAAACTATGAGTGACCTTAGGTTGTAGGTTCTATGTGAAGATATCATCTAGATGCATATATATTAGATTGTGTTGGAAGTGACTAGTTAGTGCTATCCACCATTATGGATAGTCCATAAAACTTTCTTTGTCCCTTTATTTAGATTTACATAAGTCAACCATTATTAGCTCATGTTTAATGTTGCAATAAAAGTGGTTAATGAATTTTTGTGATAAATAATTGAAATTTGTTACCAATACTTTAGCTAATTTGAGAAGGCACTCTAAGTATTGTCTACCCAAGCTACGTGGAAACAAGTGTAAAAAATACACACTATTTTAGGCTACCTATTAGCATGCAAAAAATAAGGATTGTATATGCTCTATAGGATCACTATTGCCTTTATATTTATCAAATTTTGGTACCTCAAAATGAGGTGGGAAGGGTACTTGAAGGATTCTCACACAAAAAAATAAGGGCATATCTCATCGGACTTGTCTTATTTGGTCTTGATACCTATTTAAATCCTTGAGACTACATCTTTCATTTTGTTCCACTCTTATATATTTAGAGTAATTTTTAGTGGAAGGAGATAGTTATACTAATTTTTCATAGACTGATAGGTTTGGTTGGGGTTGGCATGGGTAGGAATAGATCCTCCCTACATGGTCCTTTTATAAATGTTCACCCTATGTCTTAAGTTTTGCACTGGTTCAATGTTTGTTGTTGGTTTTGAAACACATAGGAATAGGTATGATGTTTTTGATTTATAGGGTTTTATTGTTGGAAATGATTCAATAGTTGATAAGAAGTATCAAGTACACATCATTAATTATAAATGGTTTCCTAATGGTTGAATAATGTTTATTATGTATCAAGTAGAATTTGATGCAAAGCATTCATTGGCATAGCTTGTTCAATAAGAGCTAAATGATATACCTCATGGGTAGGGTTAACTTGGTCTTGTTTTATTTATTTAGGTACTTGAGTTTTCTCCATAGATATAGTTTTTTTAAATGAGGTTATAGCCAAAAAATTCATTTAAGTCATCAACAAGCTAATTTGTATAGCATTGACTATTTTTTTGTATAGTAAACACAATAATATGACCTATTTGGGAGGAATCCCCCAATGGACCCTTTCATTTGCTATAATAATCAATGGTTGGTTTGGGAACTTGAGAGTGAGGTTATTCTTGTTCAATAACTATTTCATACTATTGCTCTTATATTTGAATGAGGGTATGCAATTATTCTTCTATAAAATCTAATGGGAGTCTAGCTCTAGATTCTATCAATCTTAAGAGATCCTCATCTTGGTATTAAAGTGGTGGATTGTTAATGTATTAACCTTGGTTTGATCCCACAATGGGATGTATTTATTCGTAAATGACTAAATGTTATTTTCTATCATAAAAATTTTCCTCCTCGTAACTAAGGCCATATGAAACCCCACTATGAGTATATCTTTGCATGGTTGGAATAGTACCCATTCTTTGACCAATGTTTCAAACATAGTTTTGGTTCAATTTGTAATTTTGAAAACACTATCAAATGGTCATTATAAACTTTAGAATTGGCTTGGACAATGTAATGACACATAATGAGAAGAAGCAAAGTCTTTGGAATGCTTGAGCTTGATAGGCTAAAACAAGTAAATTAGAAGAAAGTATAACAATATTGGAACTTAGAGTGTAGGATAACACAAGAAAACCTAAGTCCAAACTGTGTTAGTACCATATAAAAGGATAATAAGGCCATGGTTGGTCTTGATCATCAAATCTAAATAAGGTAACAAGGTCCAAGAATCAGAGTGTATGATAAATGCAAGAAAATATAAGCTTAAACTTTAGAAGAAAATGGGAAATATAACTGCACACAATAGAAAATAAATTTACACGATCTAATAAATTAAGGCATAGGTTAATACAAGAAAACCTATTTGAAATTAAAAATAAAATGGGCAGCGTAATGGTACCAAGTGAGACAAAGGCTATTATTTCAAACAATGGATGTAACGTTATAAAAAAATGGCCAAGTGTCAAATGGTAATGTGAATAGTGTAACACCTCAATGTGTAAATTGATGAAAATGTGTAACATATATGAGCAAGACTTGCACTTAGGTAAGGATATAAAATTTTAAAAAAAAATCAATAGAAGTGAAGTGAACCAAACATAAAGAGTAAAACACTCAATCCCAAATGAAAAACAAGACTCAAGTGCAAACTAATTGTCCTTAGATCAAATACTTGAAAATGGACTTTGAATTTGGTTTGAGAGGATTTAGGACCTATTTTTTTTTTGTGAAATAGTTATTTTAGATTGACAATGCAATTAAAAAAGAGTAAATACCTAAGTACATGCTCTACTATTAAGTTGACACAAGGTGTGCATAGTATTTGCCAAAACTTCCACCGATACACCAGTCTTGAAAGGAATTAATTATTAATCAAAAAATAAAGAGAGTATGTAGGTGTTTTTTTAAATACCCCCTCTATATCTCAATAACTAATACGTGGTAAGGAACTTATAACATCAAAGCAACTTAGCATTTGGTAGGATTATTTGTGGCAAGTGGCATCAATTAATCTATATTTTTATACTTGGCTTATCCAGATGGTCCATAAGTGCCTAGAAACACTTGGGTACAAAATTCATTTTAGTTAGATCCAAACCTTATAATTTTTTATGTAAGGGTCTTATCTTTCACACAATGTCTTCAGACATGTAGTGCTTAGTGAAGTATGATGTCTAAATTGTTGCATGGCCTAGGAATTTGTTAGACTTGTCAGATTAACTACTTAACCACTATCTAATCTAATGGGTACCCAATTTATATCCCCCGTTAGATAAGTGGGGTTAGAATAATGTTGGGAGTTGAAACCTCAAGTCAAATTACACCTAAATAAGCCATGAGGAGGTAATGAAATCCCACTCACAAGACAAAAATAAAATAAAAATAATAACTGTGTTCTTTCAGAGTCATCCAAGGTCTTAGGAATAAGGAGAGAGCATAAACAACATTTATTTGGGTATATTCAATCAAACAAATAAAATAATGCATTTTTAGTCACACAAGTTCTCTAAATGGGATAAGGGGAGAGAATAGGTGCAAAGTTTTAGTAAAACTAATCTAGTGTTTTGCAAAAGGTGAAGAACAAAAAGCAAACTTCTATTAGGAGCTCTAAGTCTAAATTTGGTTTATCTTTTTAAACACTTATGCAAATGTGATTGAAATTTTGCATTTGTTTAGAACTTTAAAATGACAAAACAAAATAAATTTATTTGCATAAGTTTTTAAATCACCAAAAGACAAATGTGGAATGGTCTTATTAATGTGTTAAACTCCTCTTTTACTTAATTCCCTAAAATAAATATTAGAGGATATTTTTGTTTGATTAGTTAATGAATGCCATGTTAGAGTACCTTTTTACTCATGCTTGCTAGGCTCTAGGTATTTATGTTTACCTAGATTTTTACTATGTGGAGGTTTGTCCAATATTGGTTTGCCTTGCCTATATAAGAAAGTGATCTTCATTATAATTTACATGCTTTTGTAATATTTTACATATCCTTTGCATATCTCATTGTGTGTATAACATTTGATTTTGTTTTCAATTGGTTTCTTCTAAGTATATGTTAAAACATCAATAGATGTAGTAATAAGGAATTAGAGAGATCTTAGATGAAGAGTTTTGATTACTCTTTCATGCTATCAGATCCACCCTTAAATAGTCATTACTTAGCTCTGTGCATTAGTAAAAATTTTGTATCATACAGATTTATAGATCTAAATGTTGTTCTAAAGATTTGTATGGGTTTCAATGGCTTACATCAAAGATGTAGGTTTATTTTCAAATTATAAGGATTTATCTTCAAATTTTTAAAGGGTTTATGAAATTTTGGGGTTTTTTTTTAAAATAAAAATATCAAAAACCTCAAGATTTTTTAAAATCCATCAATCACCTAAATGATCAAAAAAATTATAGGTGTCTATTTTGCAAAATCTAGTGGTATTATTTTTTCTGGTAGTGGCATTATTATCTATAGATTCTAGTAAGGCCACCACTAGAATTTCCTTATTGAAGGAGATTGACTAATGCTGGAATAGCCATAGCCTTGTTTCCAATGGTGATCTTATAATTGTCCACCAAGGATAGATCAAAAAGTGTGGTAGTGATGTTCTCTCAGGAAACCATATTGTCACCCTCTTCTACTAATCTAATAATGAAATCCTCATTTTCCAATAGTGTTCTTATAATCATCAATAAAATAAAAAATAAAAAATGTGGTAGTGGTGTTCTCTTGGGAAACCATATTATTACCCTCTTCTGGTAATCAAATAATGGCATCCTCATTTGCATAGATGCATTGGGGTTTGAAGAAATGTGTTGGGTTTTGAAGGGGATAAGTGTTGGAGGTTCAGATTTGATGTGTTGAAATCCTCAAATACTTCTCCCATCACCATACTAGTTGGAATCCATAAGGCTACATTTTTGCTTGTAGAAATCTCTATTTATCTATTGAAGCATAGAAATTCAGATTAACCATTTTGTGTAAAGTGTTGACCTTTCCTAGGAGAAGTGGTAGCAAAGCATTTTGTCTTGCTCAAATAATAGCTGAGGCATTGGAAGGTGTAGCCTTATATTTGGAAGGACTACATAGAAATCTGCTAGGTGTCCTCTTTTTCTACATTAGAAACTAATCAGATGTACCTGATGTTAACTTCAAAAACCATGACATTCTATAAGTTTCACGACTATATTGATATCTAGCCTTCCTTTTGTCTTCTATGTTAGATCATTGAGGTGATATATATTGGGTGAGTTTTATTCTATGTGTAGACACTATGGTATCTACATCAACCTCCATCTTATCATATCCTAGCCTACTACCATGATTAGCTAGCTCCATGTACGACCTACTATTGATTCCCTCTACAACGCCTATAGTATCCCAATGAGTCAACAAACCATAGAGTCTAATGGATGTTTTTGGCTTTTTGGTTGAAGGAATGGTTCTGCTCTAGCCAATAGACCATAGATTCTAACTTGGTAGCATTAATCCTTGGCATCCTTGCATGGTAGGTACATTAGAGATCTAGTAAGATCTTAAGCCTGTGTTTTGAATATATTGATGTTTAGTCACCATCTATGGGCAATCCTCTTATTGGTTAACATTGTATCCACCTATATATGTATGGATCCTTAAACTACAATCCCTTGATGTCTCCCACCATTTTTGCATTTTTCATGCATATTATTTTTTAGCTTTGTCAATTTCCATCAACACCCCCACCACCCATTCTCTACCTCAATAGAAAGGACTTGATTAAGGATTTTGGTGGTGAGATTTTTGTGCATATTCTATCACATAAAGCCATAGGGCATAAAACTAATGTTGGTGGTAAAGATCTTGAGGAGGCCTTGAGGTGGCACCATCTATTGCATCTAAAATTTATAGATTTGCTATTTTTTACTAATTTTTTTCACTAAGTCAAGTGGTAACCTCATAAGTTCCTAATTTTGTTGTTTAATGATTTTTAGAGATTGGGGGCTATGGAGGGACACAATCTCTCATGGTGGTATCCCATTTTCTAGGTGAATGAAAAAATTAATCCACCTTCTATCATCTTAAACATAGATGTATATTCATTATTTGTGTTAAATAGTTATATTTTTTCCTTAAGAGTAAGTGTATTTCACTTGCACATGCATAAAGGTCATTGGATAGATTTTTTATGAATCTTATTAGTCTAAGGAGATTCCTAGTTTTATGCTAGTTCTAACAAGTGGTTGGAAGGATAGGTCCACCTTAGCTATAGTAATTTTGTAAATTTTTAGTGCAATTTTTTTAAATATGCCTTATTTAGGGGAACATAATTATTTAATAATTTTTTATCGATATCTCAAATTGAGTACTATTCTTTTTAAAAGTTCACGTTTGTCAATTTCCCATACATTGTATCTATTTACATTGTAAAACACACTAAAATATAAACTGCCACTTTATAGGGGGTCTCTTTGCATTGGTTTTGTTGTGTTGTGCTTATGGTTTGTGGTGACACATTTTCTATGTTGTGAGAATTTTTTGAGGGAATATTCTTTGTTTTGCGTGTACCTTATCTATTTTATTTGTCAAATATTGGAGGGTGAGGTCTGATGTGGTAGGAGGTTAGACCACTCATAGACAACACAAACTTCTTTCTTGCTTCTTCTGGATTACATTGCCATCATTTGTTGTGCTCATGGACACATTTTTTGTTGAGTCTAACATCCTATTTTTGTGTATGCATTACCACTACTAGGGGTTTTCTATGTTATGGGCCTTGTATTTTACTTCGTCCATGTATCATTTTAGATTCATTTTTGGCTAAGCCCAATGTCCTTTTACATGTGATTTGCATATTGTTATTTTTATTTGTTGATCCTTTTCTAGTGTGTCTACATATATTATGTCTCTTTTATCCATTGAAAACACTCTTTTATTAACTCATGAAATGTATAATTATTTTGATACATTAGTAGTTATGTCATGTCTCCTCGAAGTCCATTTCTTAGTGCCTTACCTTCTTCTATGGAGACACCATTTTGCTCCCTTATTTTTGGAGCACCTATTTTGATGGCTTATTCAACAGGTTGTCAGTCTCCTTACTTGGAGCTATTCTAGTGAAGCCTAATGTCTTCCTTGTTTTTATCTAGTGTTTTTTGTGTATGGATTATATTGTATTTGCACTGATTTATAAAGTAACATAGTGGGTTTGTTGATTTAGCCTTATCTACCTTCATGCATTTGTGTGTTCTATTATGGGCACCTTGTCACTTCATTAGTTATTTGTCTCTTACATCACCACCATGGGCCATTCTCTTTGAGATAACTTTTGTTAATTTTTGACACCACTTTTCAGATAGTTGATAGTCTCCCACAACTTGATTTATATTTATTTTGATGCATCCCAGTGTCACTTGTCTTTCTTGGATAGTTTGACAAATCTCTTTCAACATACCATAGAGCTATTCTAGTGTATATAGTGTTAGTTTGTTTGATGTTTGAGTAGTGGATTTAGACCACTTGCAAAAACCTTTTTCTCTCCACTCCACTCATTAAATCATATGAGGGGTGTGATGTACATTCTACTTCTTGGTTTTGAGCATTCCTTTCACATGTTGTATTATTTTTGTACTTTAATCACCATTGAAGTTTTCTTGACTGTATCTATTCTAGTAAACCCCAGTCTTAGTTTTTTTTGTGATCGAGTAGTGGATTCAGATAACTCATGTAAATTGAGTTCCTTCATGACTTGTGAGTACTTGGAGTGTGAACTTATTCAACATCATATTGGGGGGATTTATATCTCTCTCTTCTTTTTTTCTTTCTTTTAGGGAGAGTTTTTCCTATGGGTTTTCTCTCTTTTTCTCCACTTTATGAGAGTTATATGTATTTTGTACTTTTGAGTGTTATATGGATTTATCCTTTTTACATGGGTATATTATTCAGAAACTTTTGTTTGCCGTAACCCAAATGAGGATTGTTACTTGACTCCATGGCCTTCATGGTGATTCCTATAGTGACACTAGTGTGGCAACCCCACCATTCTTTGTGCTAACTTCACCATAAAATTTGAGGGTGTTCAAGTGATGCTTCTTTTGGTTCATCATTCTACGTATTAATTTGGAGCATAATGTTTATGTTCAGTGATCCTCATATTTAGTACCATTCCTATTTTGACTTGGTGGTTATAGTGACTCAACATCCATGTACTTTGGCATGATGGATTTGGATCCATATGGACACATGGATTCACACTAAATCATGTATTTTTATCCACAAGCTTCATATATTTATGCACTTGATGAACCTATTGTGTATCATATAAGATAAATTATTGTATTGTCAAATAATCATATACAAACCAAAATATGGAAGACTATGTTTCCATGAGAACTTGTGAATGGAACTATGTACATTTTGGATATGTCAAGATGAAAATCTATTTAATTAGGGGTAAAAATCATAAAGGAGTATTAAATTATTGAATGCTTTGAATTATTAAGATCATAAATATATTTTTGAAAAAGAAAGTATAATGATTGAGTTCTTGATTTAAAAATATAATTGACCATTGGTATAGTATTTTTATATCAGTTGTGTTATGAAACACATATCTATTCATGGACTTTAGCAACTATATATATATATATATATATATATGGTCATATTCCTAAACTTACAGTTTAATGGATGGTTAAAATGAGTCATAAGGCATTAGAGGGACTAAAACTATAACCATATAAAAACAGTCTCCTAATGACCTATTGTTATATATATATATATATATATATGGTCATATTCCTAAACTTACAGTTTAATGGATGGTTAAAATGATTCATAAGACATTAGAGGGACTAGAACTATAACCATATAAAAACAAAGTCCTAATGACCTATTGTTATATATATATATATATATATATATATATATATATATATATATATATATATATATATATATATATATATATATATCATTGAATACTTTTATGCAGTACATATTATAAGAGTATGAATATGTGTAAGATATATTTAGCATTTAATAATGCATCGTAATGTATGCCTATAACCTATGTTAGTGTGTAATATAACCATGGGGTATACTCAAGTGGCATAAATCCATAATTATTAGAGTATTATTTATGAGTGTGAGTCATTTGATTATGTGTAATTATGTGGTAGTGAACTATGATAGTATGGGATGTCATAAAGTACTATTGTATAAATGTATGTTATACCCATATGGTACATACTATAATTATTATGTCTAGACTCACACCTACATTTGATTGATTAAATATCTGTGTGTTAGTTATTATTATGAATAGAATGTTTTGTGACAGTTAATAAGAATTTATGTATGCATGTATATAATCTTTAAGAGTGCAATGAATGCTATGATAAAATATTATGTGTTTTGTGAAAAGTATGGATTTCTTTGTTATATCTAGTTGTTTGGATACAATCTTATGCTTTCATGTATTTAAGACTACTTTATATAAATAATTGTGGAAAACTAGTAACTATGTCTTAAAATACTATACTATGATAATATGGGTTATCATAGGGTGTAGTATGTTTAGAAACTAATTATGGTAGTTAGAATCTATAGTTAAATGTATATTTTACCTGGATGATATGAATTATAATAATTATTTATAGTATGAGATAGATAATAATGTAATATTCATTCATACAGTTGATAGAATAAATGTATGTTTTGATTACTATTATGTTTACCATGTTATGCGATATGATTGCTAGTAGGATGTAAATTGTATGAATATTGTGGTTAAATTATGTTTGACCAATATTGATTTAATGATACTTAGTAAGGAGTGAGATGGACTTTACTGGCTTACTATCATTACAAGGCCAGATGAAGGCAATCCAATTAAGTGGTGTGTACGAAATTGATTGATATATAGATTTCTATAATTTATTATTCTTAAAACTTTGGACAAAGTATGTTTAGTGAGTCATTATCATTTCATGAATATGATTTACATGTTTGTGTGATGTATTTGAATAAAATAAATTTTCTATGATACACTACATGTATAGTATTAGAAATCATATAGTACACAGGTACTTGTTTGTCTCTTTGAATTCTCACATCATCACTATCTACTCATTCATGAAGGGAGGGTCATTCATTTGTGAGATTAGTATGGGGGATCATTGGTCTATTTTTGATGTGTAAAAGTACTTAGATGATTCTCTCCCTCTCCATAATAGTACTACTATTGATATGACACTTGAGATTTCCCCAGATACTAGAGAATCTAGGAAACTAATGCTCTGAGGAACCAGTATATTATTTATGTATATTGTATTGTATTATATTTATTATTGAAAACATTATCATGAGAAAATATAATTACCTATTTATAGTAGGATTGCTAAGAATAGTTATATAGTGTTCCAATAATGGCTGGCTATTTGTAATTACTTTCTATGTTTGTATTATGATGTGTTCCATATATTGATAGTGATCAGTGAATGTTAGATGTCAGGTGATTATTTATAATTATCACACTTAGAATGTTTTTTATGGTCTCTACTTGGATTATTGTGGTGTAATCTATTAATATTAAATGTGTTTAATCTATTAAAAAAATCATGTCTTTCTAGGTAGAAACTAGTGGGGTTGTTACATGTGGTATCAAAGTTATGGCTCAAACTCTAGGACCTATTAAGTCCATTAGTATTTTTTTATCCTTTTATTTATTAGAAAGGAAAATAATGAAATGTGTTTAGTACATTGAGTATATACCCTAGGAGCATCTATACCCTATTAGAGTTGTTAAAGCGTTGGTTTATTGAGTGTCTCAATGGTGATGGTTATATAATATGTTTGGGTAGGTATGTACATAACATAGTTCATGAGTGGTGAACAAGAGATTCCTACCATAGTTTGATCACTTAGAATGAACACTTAGAGTATGATTGCATTTCTCTTGGTAAACAAGTCACCTTCACCATTTGTGTTTTCTGTTGTGAGTGTTTAAAAATCATTGAATGCTTCTCACTTAATTATATATGCATAAGTTTTTTATCTTATTTACACTAATCCTAAGAGAGGGAAATCTTATAAATTCATTTTTTTTCTTAGTTTAGTACCACCTAGTACAGTGGAAATTCTCCTTGTAGTGGAGTGTAGTTATCATTATTTACACCTCCAATGTGTTAGGAGTTGGATCATGAGTTGACACTCCATATGTTATATCGACTAGGAAGAAGTGTCATCTCTCATAGTGGACATAGAGTTGAGTCGTCACTCCCTCACTTTCCTTTTACATCATTATAAGCCACAAAGTGGATTCATATTTTTATGATGTTGATTTAAGTGTTCTATTAAATGGAAAGTTGTTTTAAAAATGTTGTTTTGACCATATTTCCCTTGAGGTCATAAGACAGTGTCTTCTACTTCTTGTTGAGATAGAAATTGTAGGATTGGATGGATTGATACATCTTTGCGGTTGGTATTTTTCCTTTTAGTTATGGAAATAGATTGTGATCCTATACTTATAGATCTAGTAAGTAGGTAGTGTTTATGAAAACTTGGGTTATGATGTTATATTTATACCATGTGAAGGTATTTAAGAGTTTTTTTGTTGAGATGATAGATCTCTACTTTTCACTTGTGACTTTATAGAATCACTACTTTATCTTCACTTGTGAACTTTGACCATATCGAGTGGTGAATCTTGAATTTATATTAGTTCTAGATTAAGAATTATAAGTTGTTTATAATAATTATGTTATTATATACCCTTGATTAGTTTGATAATCTTATCTTTTTCTTAAACAATTTTTTTTATTGAAAAATTATGTACATTTTGTCAGAGGCAAGTAGGGTATAGGATGTATAGAACATCTTGTCAATCTAAGGGTTGAGATAAAATTTTAACTATTTTTGTACTAATCAATTAAGCAAGAAGGCATTGTCTCATTTGTTACCTTTATAAGGTTTTAAGGATGGTGTGGTCCTTGACCTTTGTATGTTAATGCTAATTTTAACATTATTTTCTCTTAACTACGAATATAACACTATAGGTTAGGCTATGAAATATGATACTAGTAATGTTTAGCTATTAGTAACTTAATATAATTATGAAATAATTATATGATTTTTTAATGTGTAATTTGGTACACCTAAGATTATGTAGCATGTATTATTTCTTTCTATGATTTGTTAGCATGGATTTATGATTTTTTGAATCTTGTGCACATTTTGGAGACTGTTAGGTCATGGAGACATAAGGGATGAGTAGTGATTTAGGAACATGAGTACTAAGTAATAAGAGTGGATACTACTTAGTCTCACATTGACTTGATAGTTACTATGTTTGGATATGACGAATGGACTTATCAAATTCAGTCATATGACCATACACATGTATATTTTGGAATATTTATTCCTTAAATTTGTATACATTAGAAGTGCAGTATTTATAGTTCTTATTCATTATCATACTCGTCAAGATCTCTATGGAGTAGTGGTAGTATCAACATGTTATACTTATTAGGAGCTAAATGAATTAGTGGTAATATTAACTTATATGCATCATTTTTTTTAGGTTCTTTAAATATTTTTCTTTAGAATGAGAAAATCACTATCTAGGTTATAAAGATATGCAGGGGGGATGTAAGGTTTTTTAACTCTCCTTGGTCATTTTTTTGACTTTTATGATGATTTCATGTGCTTTTAGAAAGTTACTAAAATTTTCACTGAGATATGTGGGGCCCTTCGAGGTATCATAAGTGGTTAGTCCTATGGTATATAGATTTGACTTGCCAATTATGGACCTAGGGTGGTCATGATAGAACTAATTAATGTGACACTTGTAAACTTTGTTTTATTATTAGGGAGATGTCATAGTGTAGGGTCTTGTGGGAACAATACTCTGGGAATAGTATTGCTTGGGAGAACTATGATGAGTTCTTCAAGAAAATTTCACATTTATTTGTTTGATTAGATACTATTATACTATGTTATTTTTTGTTAAACAATATTTTAATTCATAACATATGTATAAATAAGAGTCATTTCGGATGATGACTAGATTTAGGGGTGAAGGATGTTACGTCTTGATTCCTCGCTAAGCAAAATAATTGATTGTCCATGGATATTTATAGTTGACACATTTGATTTAGTTAATTTTAACTAAATTTTGAGATATATGTTATTATGGGACAATAGGATATTGCTTAGGTTAAATTTTTGCATTGTTATGAGTTATTTTTAGTATATGTGTTTACATTACAAACATGTTGATATGTTATTTTAGTTATATTTTATGAAGTATGTATATCATGTTGATATGGTCTAACTACTTGCTTGTTGAGAGATTGATGTAGAAGAACTCATCCCTCAAAGTGTGTTAGAGGGAGGACATCATCAAAAAGGGTGATGTACATCAAGATGTTGGAGGATGATAGAGGAATTGGCTAGAACCCTGCACACACCATAGTAGTTAGCACATGTTAGAATACATAATGAAATGGGTAACATAGTGTGTTTATTGTTGATTATATTAGATATTTAATTTTCATTATTTTCTAATCATAGGTTAAATGATTTATGAAACCTATTTTATGTAATTAATGTGTGTGGTCATTAAATGCTCAGTAGAATTATGATTTGTTTAGCTAAATTAAATATGGACTAGTAAGTTATGAAATTGTCATTAAATTGATGTGGCAATAAAGGATGATTAATTAATTTAGTAAAATTATATATTTTTCATAAATAATGTTAAAATAAATAAAATTTCAAAAATTTCCATTGAGAGAAAAAAAGGAAAAAAAGAATGGCCTAAAATTAGGAAAACAAAAAAAGAAAGGAATACATTAAAAATAACAAAAATAAAAACAAAAAAAATAAAGAAAAATCTTTTAGAAAGAAGGACTATACATTTTTTAGCCTAGGGAGATAAGGGAAAGGATAGCAAAAGTGTTTTTAAAATGAGAATGGAAAGGAGCTGAAGAAAGTTGGCACTCAGAGGATTCATGGAGAAGAGGCATTGGTGGAGAATTGGGAAAGAAGCAAGGATAAACTACATGCCGCCAAGTAGGTGTTTTGGGCATGAATGAAAATTTAATTTCCTTGTGAAATGGTTAGTGATTAAAAATTAAAACATGGAAATAAATATTTAGATAACTCATAAACCTATTAAACTAAGATATACACTTGTAGAGGCATCGATATGCTTGTTCATTATTGAGTCGATTTGTATAAATATATACTTCTATATAATGACTAGTGTGGTTAGAAACTAATTAGATAGATTTGAATAAAATATGTTTGTACTATATAATGACTAGTGTGCTATAGTTTATTCAATCTTATAAATTATATATATATATATATATATATATATATAATTGAATATTATTTATAAGATTGAATAAATTATAGCATAAGCATCGACCTATATTTTGACATAATACCAATCAACCAATACTAAAGGCATCGACCTATAGAATGTTCTCTCATTATTAACATTCTATTGCACTTATGTGACCTGTAAATGGACATGGAACCATCTAGAACCATGTACATATATGAAGCGTCATTTTTATTTTTATTAATAGTGGGTATTGTTGATCATAATATAGAATATGAAATCGCTTAAATTATATCTTGAGCCTCCATAATATAGTAATTGGAGTTGATGTAATTCATTATGTTAATCACATTGTTGTAGATTCTTTCCAAGCCTATTATTGAGATGTTGGAAATTATATTAGTGATTATTAAGTAATGACATCATTGTTTATTTATTCTCAACATATAGATATATATATATATATATATATATATATATATATATATATATATATATATATATATATATATATATATATATATATGGCATTTGCATGAGTTTTTTAATCAAAAGTGGGCAGCAATTCATAATTGCATTATTGTGAATTGATATGTATGTGTTATTTTAGTAACTTATCTTATTAGAGTGGAAAATTAGTACATTTAAGTAGCAACTTAAATACTAATATCAGCAATTTGTTTTTGTCTTAGTGCATAAACTTATAATTAAGGAAGTGATTCATAAGTTAAATGTAGTGCTTAGAATAAATAGGTTTATTTAATTATTTATTAATTTGTGTATGTAATTGGTATTAACAAATATAGTCATCATATGATATATAGTTAATTGAGAGTTTGGAATGACACCACATCTAATGCCATATGTTAACAAATATTTGTATACCCATGCATTAACATGAAATATATGAGCTCATAACCCATCTAATGCCCATTTTTGTGACACATACTAGATGCTTATGATAATGTGTGTGTGTGTGTGTGTGTGTGTGTGTGTGTGTGTGTGTGTGTGTGTGTGTGTGTGTGTGTGTGTGTGTGTGTGTGTGTCTGTGTGTGTGTTTGTGTGTGTAACACATTCTTGTTATAAGATTGATAAGCTAAAATTTATGATACAGTCTATGTTAATGAGTTAACATGTTACTATAACATATCATTGCTATTTAATCAAAAATTATCTCGTTTGCTAATAATTTAGTGGATTTTGGTATGTGATATACAATGTGACATATATATAGTATCTAATTAGAGTTGTGTATACATTTAAATAGAGAATATTTTATATGTTATTCTACATAAGACAATATTGTTCATAAATATTATTGTGGATACTTAATATTCTATATGTTATACCAGTAAAAAAAGTATGTTGCATCACCATACTTAGATTTGTATATGCTTAACTGAGGATATTCTTTGATTTATAAAGTTATTACATATGCATACTAATATATATCCTTGTTTTAATATGTGATACCATGAATTAATTTTTCATACTTAATATCTATAGATTTATATGAGGATTTTACATATGTGGGATTGTGAAAACTTTTGTATTATACGTACCGATGGTGTACTAATATGTTCAAGGGAATATGCATAGTTAGCTTATATATATTAATGCATTGGGATGCAAATCTATTGCATAGTTTTTAATTAGTATACTATCACAAATTGAGTGATTCATATATCTATGTAATTGATGAAACTATTGTGTATCATATAAGATCAATTAGTGTATTTTCAAATACTCATATGCAAACTAAAATTTAGAAGACTACATTGCCATGAGAACTTGTGAATGGAACTATTTACATTTTGGATATGTTGAGATGAAAATATATTTAGTTAGGGGTAAAAATCATAAAGGAGTATTACATTATTGAATCCCGTATCTTATTAAGATCTTCAATATATTTTGTGAACAAGAAACTATAACAATTGAGTTCTTGATTTAGAAATATAATTGACCATTGGTATAGTGTTTTTATATCATTTATGTGTTATGAAAAAAAAATTTATTCATGGACTTTAGAAACTATATAAAAATATTACATATATAGATGTATTGGGTCATATTCATAAACTTACAGTTAAATGGATGGTTAAAATGAGTCATAAGGCATTAGAGGGACTGGAATTATAACCATATGAAAATAGTCTCCTAAAAGAGTAATAAATTGTTGAATTATGTTCAAAAGAGGCGTAACTTGGTTGTGAGTTATCTAACTTTATGGAAAGGTTATGACTTACTATATATATATATATATATATATATATATATATATATATAAGAGTAGTATATATATTAAGAGTATTAAATACTTGTGTGTATTATATATTATAAGAGTATTAATGTGTGCAAGTGTTTAGACATTTAGAATTTAATAGTGCATCGTTATGTGTGGCTATAAGTTATAATAGTGTGTAGTTTAATAATAGGGTATACCCGATAGAATAAATCTGTACTCAATGGAATATTATTTATGATTGTGGTTCATTTCATTATATAAATCATAAGTTTGGTTATGTGTAATTATGTAGTTGTGAACTATGATAGTATGGGATGTCATGGAATATTACAGTATAAATGTATGTTATACTCGTATGATACATTATTTTAAATGTTATGTCTAGACTCATACCTACATTTGACTGATTAAATGTATCTGTGTTGGTTATTACTATGAATAGCATGTTTTTTGATAGTTAGTAGGACTTTATGTTTGTTTTCATACGGCCTTTGAGAGTTTAACAAATGCTGGGATAAAATTTTAGTGTTTTGTGGAAATTGTGTCTTGATTTGTTATGTCTAGTTGCTTGAATAGAAGTTTATATTTTCATGTATTTAAGACCACTTTATATGACTAATTGTAAAAACTAGTAGTTAAATCTTAGAATACTATACTATGGTAATACGTGTTATCATAGGGTGTATTATGTTTGGAAATTAATTGTGGTAGTTCAAATCTATAGTTAAATATGTATTTTACCTAGGTGGTATAAACTGTAGTCATTATTTCTAGTATGGGATAGATAATAATGTAAGATTCATTCATATGATTGATGGAATAAATGTATGCTTTGATTATTCCTATGTTTAGCATGCTATGTGATATGATTGATAGTAGGATGTAAATTGTATGAATCTTGTGGTTAAATTATGTTTGACCAATCTTAGTTTGATAATAATTAATAAGGAGTGAGATGGACTTCATTGTATTACTAGCATCACAAAGTCAGATGAAGGCAATGCAATCAAGTGTTGTGTATGAATTTGATTGATCTATAAATCACTATTATTTATTATTCTTAAAACTTTGGCCAATGTATGTTTATTGAGACATTATCATTTCATGAGTATGATTTATATGTTTATGTGATATATTGTAATAGAATGGGTTTTATATGATACAATGTATGTTTAGTTTTAGAAATCATATAACACATGGGTACTTTCTCGTCTCTTTGGATTCCAAAACTGTCACTATAGTACTTGTTTGTCTCTCTAGATTCCAGCACTGTCACTATAAACTCATTCATGAAGGGAGGGTCATTCTTTGATGGGATTAGTGTGGGGGATCATTGGTCCATGGTTTTTATAGAAAAGTGATCATATGATGCTCTCCCTCCCCATATAAGTACTACTATTGAGATGACACTTGATATTGCCACAAATACTAGAGAATTTGTGGAACTCATGCACTGGGAAGGCATGTATCTTATTTATGTACATTATATTATATTGTATTTATTATTGAAAATATTATCATTAAGAATTTTAATTACCTATTTATAATGGGATTGACAATAGTAGTTATATATTATTCCAACAATGGCTAGCTATTTGTAATTACTTTATATGTTTGTATTATGATGTGTTTCATATGTTGATAGTGATCAGTGACTATTATATGTCACATATTTATTTACAATTATCATACTTATAGTGTTTTGTATGATAATTTCTTGGATTCTTATGGTGTAATATATTAATAGTATATGTTTTTAATTTATAAAAAAGTATTCACATATTTCTAGGTAGAACCCACCAAGGTTGTTACAAGAGGTATAAATTATTGACTTTGTAAAATTTCCTGGTCATAATCACCATGTAGATCTTTTTTTTTAAAATGTATTATTTTCCTTTTCATTTCTAATCCTAAAAATATGGCCAACACTTATCCTCAAGACTCTACTATATAACATCTATTCCTTTATTTAGATTCCTTCCTTTCTCCACTTATATGGTTGACTTCCCATGCTTATTCATGTAGCTTGACTAGTTCATAGCTTGAAGCTTACACATGTTCACTAGTTTGTTAGCTTCATGTGTCAAGACTTGTTTGTCTTCTTGCTCAATGAGACTAATAATCTCAATATTCTCTTCATCCCTTTGAATAAAATCAATTTTATAGGGCTTTACCTCTTCAATGCTATATACTTTATTTATTTCATTTTGGTGTAAGATGTTCATTGGCTTCCTTTCAACTTCTTGTAAGACTTCTTCATTTCCTATGAGATTCAAATAAATTATTGCATGCATGATTTTCTATTCCAACATCTCTTTTCATATTGTATACATTATCTTATCTACATTTTCAACTTTACCTTCATCTTCAAAAGGTCCTATAACCTATTCTTTAGCATATTATTGTACTTCATTTTATTTTAGTGTCAAATTAGACAACTCACCAAATTATATATCTTCTTTCTTAATAACTTCATGTGATTCATCTTCACTTGTGCTCTTCATGAATCTATCCAAGAGCTCAATTGTATCTTTATAGAAAACATCTTCACCAACTATCATATCATCATATTTATCAAAAATAGTATTAAAATTAGTACCTTATGATCCTTTGATCTATTCAAATCCTCCCTGGTTTAAATAGTATTCTTTTATTCCTAAAATGAGGCATTGTACTCATTCACTCTCACTTGTTCCTTCTTCACCAAGATTATCACCTTCTTCAAGGTAACATATCACTGTATCCATGTATTCAACTATCCAATTAGATTCTTCTTCAACATTAGTATGTTGTGCATGATTGTTATCCTAAATAATTTCAAGTTTTATTTCATTAAAATATACTTCTTCATTATTCTCTATACCTACATAAATAAATGAAAAGATAGTCATATTGAAAATCATGAGGCTTGATTTCCTCTTCTTCTTTTCCTTAGGTTGCTTTACCCATGCATTTATCTATCCTTTCAAATGACTATCTTCTTGTTGATTTCACCTCTTGTCCATTATTTCTCTGAGAGGCCACTTCATTATTTTTCTAATTCTCACAAAAAATCCTTATCTATATTCTTTCAATATTTCCATAAAACCTTCTAGTCATGCTGAGAATCTCTTTGTTTGTATCCATCTCTTCTTCTCTATTCATTACTTCTTCTTTCACTTTCTTGTGGAAACTTTCTTACATTAAGCCCCTCATCTCTCTATTTTTCTCAATTTTTATTTCACTCTATCCTTTCTCCTTACCTTAGGCCTCACTTGGACCTATTTATTTTTGATAATTTTATCCTACTTGCCTCCTTGACTTGGCTTGGGTCTCTTATCTTTTTCGTCCTTTACTTAAGACTTCTCTCTTTTTTCACTAAGCTCTCCTTATCCTTGTTCTTGAGATTTTTACTATCTCTATTTTACTTTCAATACTTTATGGCTATGACTTATTTGACACTCAATCCCTTATCTTATTGTTTTTAAAAATTTTATACCTCTATATTATATCCCTACAATATTAGCTAGCAATATTCAATTATTATAAATAGCAACCTTGATTACGTAAAATCACAAACCACCAAGAACTTAGCTACTCTGATACCACTTGATGTAGATAAAATATAAGTGTTAATGTATATGCATAAAAATAATTATCTCATGTGTTTCTCTTGATTTATTATCCTTTGTGGATCCATGATTGCTTATCTAACAAATCCTCTGCTTTTTCTTGATACCTTTACTCACTTTTATCTCTATTAGGCTTATAATAATTTAAAGTACATGCATAATACTTTTTTATACCTTATTGAAGTATCACCATTCAATATATATGTGCTCTAATCTCCTCAAAAACCATCCTTTCAATTAAAATGATCAATATCTTACCCTTCACCTCTTACTTCAAACATGATTGCTTCTTATAAACTCCTATGCCTCAATGTTTAAAACATGGTTTTTAGGTTTTTGGCTTCTTGAATGGGATCATATGTCTTATTCTCTATCTATCTGAACATTCTCACCTAAAACAAAATCACATAATTTCTAAGGTTGAACTCTCTAACATGCAATTATTTACTCCTTAAGCCTTTATTTCCTAGTAGCACTATTTCTAGAAATATCCAATATTAGGTAATGGAGGGATACTTTAGATAAAATAAATACCTTATCAAATACCCTTTATTTTTAATGGATTCACCCAAAAAAATTGACTTTGAATCTCTATAAAACCTTACTAACTCATCAAGTTTCATATACAATTAGATGTCTCTAGGCCTATATCAAGTTCCACACAATTTTTCCATAATGTACTATAAGGTACAATTTTAGAACCTCAATAATAATTTAGGGTAGGTAAAAAAACATTAAATTAAAAATTTTCATCAAAAACCATGGGTGTAAACTTGATTTATGACAAAAACAAGGTTCAAACCCTAGGTTGGTTTATATAGTCTAGTGAATACCTGAGAGCTAAAAAATTAGGTTATTTTAAATTTTAGACAACTCCAATCTCCTCCAAAACCAAAATAAGGTTTTTATAAACTTATTAAACATTTTAAAATGGAAAACTAAGCATGAAAAACCATGACCAATCTCCCATAGACAAGTTACATAGTCCTAGGAACACAATATAGGATTGTGATAGCCAGAGAGGATAAAACAATGGATATTTTGAGTTATAAGAATCTCAAACACTTATAGGACATAGATAAGGTATATAAAAAATATTTTTACCTATCCTAATAACTATATTACCTTTCTCAATCATAAATAATATCCAACATGAAGGTTATCATAATTTTACATGCTTGTATGGGGTTATACCCATAAAATAGAAGTTATAAATGAATTATACCTAATACATAGGTTATTAAAAATACATATAGATAATTCAAACCATAAATGACTTCTCTACCAATCCTTATAACACACAAACCCTTACAAAAACCTCAAAATAGGTCTGTCAGCTTTCCTTCTTAGACTGTGCATAAATAAGGGTTTTTTAAGATTGGACTTGAATGAACTTTGTCATAAAGTTAACTATAAAATGAATAATATACACCAATATAATTACTCATAACATAAAATATATATCACTTACATTCATAACAATAATTAAAACTCATCGAAGTCCCATTTAGACATTTCTTTTATTCATTTGTCTTTAAATGTATTCACTATCCATACACAAAACTGCACACATGCAATCTTCTTTTATCCTTGATATTTCATTGATATTCTTCCACTTTAATTCATATGTTCTACACCACACACCTTTATAACCTATACTAACTTCACCTACATGCATGCTACCCTTTATATGAATTCAAAACATCTTTCTATTCTTGATCATCCCTCTTAGGGGTGGTAGTTATGTTTAAAGAATCATGCTTACATTGTTAATTTCATGTCATGGAAGTTAAAATACCTATAAAACACTCTCATATTACCTAATATAATCCAATACAAAAATTAACACCTTTTACATCTTCATATAAAAAACCCAAACTACCCCATCAAGCTAATTACAAGATTCAAAATTTCAAATTCTCCCTTTTGTTAAGAAACTCCAAATGGTTGAGAAACACACACACTAGGATTTTGAGTGACACATAAATATTCCAAAACATGATAGATAATCATACATGTCCCTTCACACTGACATAAGACCATAAATGGTCATCTAGACACACTTACCTTCACTATCACCTATGCTCTTTGTGATGTTCCTACATCTTGATGCTACTACTCCATCCTCATGTTTGTCTTCACATGATGTTAATCTTGCACTATATTGTCATAAAATTCTCACAGAGTCATCACATGATTAAAATGCATCACTTGCTAGTGCAAATTATTTCAATATTATTGATCATCAAGAATCAACTAAGTTATCCATAATAAATAAATCTCTTAATTTAAAATAAAATATTATCCCATCCTCTCCCAGACATCATATTTATGGTTTTTATGTTCAATACAATATAAATATGGCTTGTGCTTTTGAATCCCTTCAATATCAAGTTAACATTATGTAAAATTCAATCAAATTATTACAAAATCAAACATAATATTTAAATTCAAATATCACATCTCTTGAATATTTTAACAAGCTTACTACAAATCTAGAATATGTTGTTTTTAATCATATATACACATTTTGATCTAGCTATCATGGGCCACATAAATAACATACATCTACACTTAATGTTTTAAAAAGTATAATAAAAGGCTCATAAGAGTCTAAGTGAATTTATAAGAGAAATTATTTGGAATAAATTGACTACATTACATTTTATTCCTCCTCTAAAAATATAAAAATAATATTATGCATATCATAGATTTCATGGTCATCATACAAATATTTTTTGGCATTTGAAGAACAAAATACAAATGATGGTTAACAATGTGATCCTATAGAAGATAAACCAATTAAACAATCCACTCATGTTTCATCTTCCAAAATACAAATGAAAAAATAACACAAAGAACAAATATGGCCACCAAAAGATAATTCAAAATAAGAAAATATTCAAAAATCAAAATTAGAGAAAGAAATACCACAAAAAAAACAACTAACAAAAGAAAATTTGTAATAACAAACTCAAGATAAACAAGAAATAACCCTTTTCAATTTTTTTTTAATAAATAAATGTCTAAAGAAATATAATCCTATAAATTCTAATGTTAAAAAAATGGTTTTTAAATAATAAAAATTACATCTACTTCATCCATATAGAAAAATTACCAAGTTAAAAAAATAGTTAATTATCTTACTAATGTTCAACCAATCACACATAATATTTTTAAATTCAAGGTAAGATGCAAGATCCTAACAATCACACTCCAATCTATGGTACAATGAATTTATCATACAAAAATACAAAATATAATGAAAATGGCATCTCAAAATCTCAACCACAACCTAAGAAGTTATCATTATCATATAATAATGATTACATTTATTATTTGATCCTAATAATACAAAATATTAGTTCGATAGTGATTCAAAGGCATCTATGTAGATGGAACTTCTTATTCTTCACAAGAAGTATTTATTTCACATTATATATATGATTATACATATGTTCATCCTCCCCCATATTCTTATAGACATCCCTCTTATGAGATCATTGGACTATATTAGCCCCAAATCTTACACAACTTTTTTCTTTACATTTTTTATATATTTATTCTACACCTAATGCAATTTTCATCTAACTGTTGGCTCTATATTTCATTAAAACAACCCAAGGAAATTATCTTACTAATATTCCAATACAATTCTTTCATGGCAACTCAATTACACATTTATACATGTTCTAGATCTCGTTTGTACTTTCATTATCATATCTATCCACTTTTACATGGGGTCATATTTCCATGCTTTCCATCTTTACTATAACATATATGCACTTACATTGGGGGGATTTCACTTGCCTTCTTTCTTGCCATTCTATGATTCAACAACTTGTTGAGGGTTGTTTGAATCTCCCCCTCCTTCTTCCATTCTAAGTTACTTACCTTATTTTTCAAAGATTTTTCAACTTTTACTTATGCATACTTTAATTTTCAAAAATGGTAAAATATAAAAACATTCATATATGGTAAAAAAGTAAAAAAAAGTCAAAACTAGTACCTATAGACATACTTTCATGTTGTCGGATTATTTTTTTTCATATTTCATCTATTATACTATTTTATTTACAACATATTTCATTAATTTTTTAATACATAATGCTTCTCATAAGTTATTTGAGCATAACATGACATATTTCTACATAAATAATCAATATTTATACATAAAAGAAGCATTCCTAATCAAAAAATATTGAATATAATCAAATATGATAATAACACAATATTGGACAACAATGCCCTATGTCCTTGACCTCTAATTTGCTCATGTCCATGTGGATTTTAAAACTTTGATTCCAACTTCAGCATGGTCATAAGAAATTCTTATACAATTTTTTAGTCACAAAACATAACACATACACATATATCATTTAGATTTCAAGTTTAACACATAATTTCCATGGTATTGATGTTGGCCTAGTCATCTACCTATCAACCTTTTCTCACTTCAGGTCATCTCTTTGTCTTATATGAAAAATCTTACAAGTTTTATCTATCCAAAACCTTGATCTTTCCATGTTTGATTTATAATGAAAACATATATCCATTTTTCACTCATACTTTACATTTATCATGATGAATATGCTATTTACTAAAAAATTAACATGGATACATATGATCATAATATGTTAATCATAATTTGACATACTTCTTTCATATTCTTGTTGTATTGAATCACACACTTCGTTATTTTTTATTCTTTTATGTGGCCCTTGGCCTTGTGTGTGTTCAATATATGCCATATTACTTATATGGTAGCATCATGCATTGTGTGTATGTTTCTTAGCCTTCTATGCATGTGTGACATTCACAAGACCCTTGTATTTAACCTTTGGGCCTTCTATGTGACATTTATATAATCTTTCTAAATCATTATGACAAATTAAATATCCCATATATGTGTAATTGGTGCTTTCTTGCATGACATTATGTGAATTTTCTTACATGTTCGTTACAACTATTATGGTTTTGTGATTCCTATCATGTACAACTAACTACCTATTACATATGTCTATAGTATCATGATATATATTATGTATATATTGTTTATGTGCATCAATGTTTTATTTATTCAAATACTATGCTTAAAATATACATAAAATACTTGAAAATTATTTACATGCTTCCTACAATACTTTAATTATACATGCAAACATAATGATGCAATGTAGTATACAAAATATTCATATTTTATAATGTTACATCATTTTGATTATAATACAATTCAACCTTTAAAATGTTATTACCTGGTTATGTCTTTCGTAGATTCTCTCACTTTTTATTTTGAGATAATTGGATTGTATGAAAATTACTTCATATCAAAAGGGGGGATCATAATGGAATTATCTTAAGATTTCACAAGTAATACATTTCATATTTGATAGTTTACAACATACAAAATTTTTAAAAAAAAGATTTTGTGGGAAGTAGAATTGTTTATGCACTCCACTATTACAATAACTTGAGCATAGATATACTTGTGTGAAGATAGTTACAATATTTCAAACAATTTTAAAAATGATTAAATCAATAATATAAAACATAGGGGGAATGATATGCATTCATATCCAAGATACTACTTCACAACAATCAAATTTCTCTTATCCAAGCAATCAAAGTTTTAATAAATTATAGTTTTAATATAGATCTGTCTATATAAGTGTGATTCGTCTTTCATGAGTGGACTACATTTGAGCTTCTGGATGCTCCATGTCTTGGTCATACTATATCAAACCAATCTATTTGTTCCCACTTCTTCAAAATCATTATATATTAGTTTATTAGGGTTGGATCATATAATATTTCCAACTAAAGCATCATCATTGATTATTAATTGAGACTTTATCACTCTCAATTTAGCATAGGTCAAACACTTTTCCACATGCCTCAAGAATGGGTCATGTACATATCCAAGTCAAAGACAAAGTGTGTGCACACTCATGTATCATATTTACTTTAATCTAGTAATTTTATACATCACTAGAATAAAAGGGGGAAATTTTACTCTTAAATTTTATCAATAAATGATCTAAAATGCTTTTCCTTGACATCCTTGCCTTGCTTGGTTAATTATACATTGTGATAACCCACTATCTTTAAGGAATCCTTTTAAGTCTCACAATTATTGTGCATATCTATAATACTTCCCTATTTTCCCCCTATTATTCCCTATTTATCATGTACTTCATGGTGACTATAATTTCATAAGCCTATCTCTATTGAGCAAAATCACACTATAGATAAGATTGGATTGCATCATTATCCTATAATGTGTCTTTGTCCATAGTGCTATAACAGTTGTCTTTTTAAAATGACATGCTTCATAACAACTCTCCTATGTAAACCAACAGGTTGGTTATCATAAATATTCCAAATATTATTTTATAAAGGTACATCAAGGCTCACACTTTATGCCCAATCTATTCTATATAACACTCTCTTACAAAGGCATTTTTAAAAAGCATCTATCTATTTAAAAGAGATCCCTAATATAATTTTTATTCGCTACTATAGTAATTGGCCAAGTTAACATTTTTTTCTTATAGTTTGATTACATCTTTTGGCAATCATTCTAATCAAAATTTCTAGTTGCATTTATATATCTTCCCTAAAGGTAAAACTACATCATTCTATGTTACACTTAGACTATGTAAGCAATACTCAATCAACAAGGGGTTTTTTATGAATAACTCAACCACATTCAACTTCCCTTCCCCCATTTCTCATTTGATCTTATTTTTTGTACTTGTGTAGGTAAGGGTTTTGATTTTTTTCAAGTCATCCACTCATCCAAATAACTTCTGTATAGAATCTAATATTATATAGATAGGGGTGAACAATTCAAAAAAATTAGATCCAAATGAAATTCTAAATAGACAAAGTCACAATAGAAGACCACAACACAATGAAACCTTGTCTTCCTTATGTGTACTTACCATATAATATATTAAATCATTAATTTAAATTAACTTTATGTTTCAATTTTTTATAGATAGCTAGAGATAGTCACCATCAGAAAATGAATAACATAATTTGAAATAAATTATTTAATAAGGACATCTCTCTAACCCTAACCCTAATTTATATTTATATAAATTTTGTAAACATTTTAAATCTCTTCATTTACTAAATTTTGTATTATTTAACTTCCTAGATCAGATTTCAATAATTTACATTTCCGAATAGAATGAATTGCTTATTATAATTAATTCTAGTGAAAACAAATATAAGGATAAGGATAATTTAGGTGAGGAGAGAAATAAAAATATAATAGTGCTCTCAGAACATGAAAAATATATCTTTATACTAAATTATATTAAATATATATATTATAGACATTGATAATTGATTATACCTATAGTGTATCAATTTCCCCCTTTGCTCTAATGACACTTTATAAAATATATTAGTTAAAACCTCAAATCAAAAGGATGAAGAAATAAGTGTTCTTAACTAGGAACTACAAAGACAAAGGAGAACCTCCTTGGTTCAAATTCATTATATTGAGCTTAAAATACCTTAAGAAATAATAGACCTCCATAAGAATAAGTTCCTATATTCTAGTTCCTTGTATATACTTAGAGTAAAATTTTTCCAAATAAGAAGATAAAATGAGTGTTGTTATCCTAATAATATTATATTATGATTCTTATAAACACCAGTTGAATTATTAAATTTTACCTATCTCAAATGTTGATGGAATAGATTTAAATTAATTTGGTATAATGAATGAACAATTACACAATACTAGGTGGACCATACACATCTATTAAAAATAGGAAAATAGCTAAATAGATCAAGATTGATTTAGTCAAAAACATGGAAGGAACTAAATTAAAATGGTTGATTTAGTAGGAAAATAACATAAACATGTACCATACTAGATCAACCATGTCAATTTACTAGGAAATATAGGTAATGATATATAGAACTAGATCAATAAGGATCAACTTAGTTGGAGAAAGCCATGAAACTGATAAAAATAAGAGGAATGAATGAAAAATAAACTTGAAGGAGGCTAAAGTGATTTGAATACATGATGGTGATAATACACATGTATAACAAAATAATTTGGGCATGTCTTATAAAGCACCATGAACTAAACCCACCCATTTCTTCGTGCACTCCTTAATATTTACACTTTGGTAGATAGATGTAATGACTAGTGAAACTAAATATAAATATCAACACAAAATAAAAATAAATAAATATTGTAATAAATGATAATGAACAAATTAAATTAAAATAACATATACATACCTTGACTTACCTTTACATTAAAAATATGCATTAAAATACCTTAGTCTTGCCATAGTGGGCATAAAAATAGAATGTGTTAATCTTAATGACACAAGGATTAAAAAAAAAAAAAGTAACATGGGCATACACTAGGAGTTGAGAAATATAAGTATATGTAACTCTAAAAAAAAAAATTATTAAAAAGTAAAATAAGTAAGTTGAGATGATAAGGATAATTAAGGATAGAAAAAACCAAAGAGGATATCAAAAGTAAGGAATATCTAGTAAAACAAGGTGATAAGGATAATTTAGAACCAAAATACCTAAGGAAAATAAAATAATAGCTAAAATAAATCTAGATATAATGGGTCAAATGACCACAAAGTAAATGATAGGTTAATTCTAAATGACACAATTATAAAGTGCTAAAACTTAATAAAGGAAAGCATAAAATAGAGAAATAAAATTATAAATAGGGTGAGATGGATTGAAAGGGTGAATATAAGGTCCCAAATATAATTAAGATAAATCATATAAAGATAAGGCAATGACCAATAGAGTATCTCACAATAACTCATATATGCATCTTCTATTCAAATGTGGCATATTCAGAGAAAAATATATGAAAAATAACACCTATAATAATGCTAACCTATCTAAAATAGAAGGATAAAAAGGTGTATATAGGATGGGAGAGGTTTAAAAAATAATTATTTGTCAAATGGAAATAATGGAGGGAAGTAAAATAGTGTGCCACCAATGTGAAAAGTGGTTCGTTATAAAAAAGAAGACACTTTAATCAGTTTGGACAAACTAATTTTTTTAACATAAATGACATTAGAGAAACCTAATACATTAATCATAAAATTTTGATAAATATGTAATTATAAATATCATTCCATGAATGATAATATCCATGAGAATGTATAAATATTTTACCTTCCCATAACGTACTCATTGTTCCTCGGGATGCCTTACAAATCCAATGGCCTACATTGAGGATTGGGTACTTGAATAACAAATCATATGACATTATTATATATACAATACCTCCTACCCTAGTTAATTATCCTACCAAACTTGAATGGAATTTGCATCTATCATGATGCTAACCATAGAGTTTGATCTTTAACTAGGATTAGGGGACATCCGAAATGATATGATCACATCTTTTGGTGTGATTAAAATTTTGAGATATATTTTTTCTTTATACATCTCATATTATTATTTTTTTTATATTTTTATCCTCCATAGGGATTTATAATAGAAATAATGGTTGCTAAACATGACTAACACCAGAAAGCATACATGTAGCTGATGAAGAGGAGGACCTAGAGACCAAGATTCTTAGAGAATCTTATAAATGCACCATTGAAAAGAATAGAATCCTAAGAGCAACCTTAGTATGCCAAAAATGAGGTGTAAAATATAATTAAAGGTAACTGTGAGCATGAAACAAGTGGGTTTCCCCAATCACAAAAAATGTATATAAGGGAAATGATATAATGACAACTCTAAAAAAAAATCCTCATAAGAGTGTAAAATATGGACTATAAACATGTAAATAGAGTTAAATAGTTATGACAAAATATAATATAAATAAATATAAGAAATAAAACACCACTCATAACCACTTCCTTGTCTTTCTAAAAATACACCTCGTTAAGGATGGGAGTGAGAGAAAGAGATACCAGTAGTGAGAAGATGGGTTCTTGTGAGAAGGTATTAATTTTACTCCTCAAGGTCTTACCATAATAAACTAAAAATAAAAAAGGCACAAGTATGAGTTTTAATAAAGCTATGAAATTAATAAAGGATTTTAAAATATGTCACAGACCCAAATAGGTGAAATGGTAAGGATAAGGTAGTAAAATAAAAATCCTATAGGTGTAGGTACAAAGGATTGGTGTTTGTGAGGAGGGCCTAGTTTTATTCCCTAAGGTCTTAACATGCAACTCAAAAATTGTAAATACAAGAAGAATAAAATTAAGGGGCTTGAAGGTTATTTAAATATGTGATAAGATGCAAAACCCAAGGATGTAAAGGAAGGAAAAAAATCAACCAAAAGCAGTACTAATATATAGGATAAAGAAATATTAAGGAAAAATAAATTTAAATATAAAAAATAAATGATAACATGTGTCATGGTGAAATAAAACTAAGAGGTCAAATTCATGTATATATATATATATATATATATATATATATATATATATATATATATCAAATAACTAGGAAAAAATTCAATGACCTAACAAAATTAGGAAGTGTTATACACACACACACACATATTATTATTCCTTGGAAAATGTGTAATGGAAAACTAAAAACAAGAGGTGTTATAAAATTAAATATATATAAGAATAAAGAATGCATGCATGGTCGAATAAATTGAAGAGATGATATAAAATTTATGTTAAAATAACATGGTACAAGAAAATAAAAAATGAAAAACATGTCATGCAAAGATGGAGACAAGAAAGGGTGGGTGTAGGTAGGTAGGTTTTAAGAGGAAAAGGTGAAGCTCAAAGGTGTAGATAAAGTAAATCACGAGAAATAAAAATCATACAATTATCTTTGAACATTCATAAAATTAGGGAATGTGTCTTGGAATATTTATTGAATTTGAATATGTTTGTCTTTAGTGTTTGTAATACTATAGATTGGTATCTCATTATGAGGGTGACAAGTTAAGGAGAGGAAAGTTTTTCAAGATGTTATAGCATTTTAGGAAGGATGAGGATGGGAATAATAATATTCCCCAAAAGTTTGCATCAAAGTAAAAATGAAATCTAAAAATACCCAAAATGTAAATTAGGAAAATTATGGCCATCATAAAATGCTTCAACATGTGAATTAGGACAAGGATGGACATCAAAAGATGACTAAGATGTGAGGTGTTTTAGGATTCAATTTTATAATAACCTTGAGATCCACATAATTATTACTATTGTTGTCATATTTTTTGAAAATATGTCTTACAACATGGCTTTTGGTATCAAAGGTAATATCTATATCGTTAGGAGTTATTTTATAATTTTTTGGTATAATGATCAACCTTATGTATCTTATTATATTGTTAAAGACTATTTTGAACACAATTGGATATGTTTGTATGTGTGTTAATTTCATTTTTTATAACATGGATCAATTTTAGAACTTAATTAGCCATCTGTATGGTTGTGTCAATTTCATTGTGATTATAAGAATTAACTAAATTGGTAATATTTGTGATTTTAAACTAGATCATCATGGCCAATTTTATTATTTTGGAATATATTTTAAAAAACATAAATTTAAACTAGATCATAAATAGTTGAATGTGTGTATATTTTGATGTTTTTTTAAAATATGATTCTAAACTATATCATCACTAATGGTTTTATTTTTTGACAGAGTGATTAAAACCATGTGTTATAATTAGTAGACTAAACTAGATAAACGATATGTGTATAAGGATCAATTTCATTGTGATTATAAGAATTAACTAGATTGGTAATATTTTTAATTTTAAACTAGATCATCATGGCCAATTTTATTATTTGGGGATATATTTTTAAAAAAATAAATTTAAACTAAATCATAAATAGTTAGATGTATGTATATTTTGATTTTTTTTTTAAATATGATTCTAAACTATATCATCACTAATGGTTTTATTTTTTGACAAAGTGATTAAAACCATGTGTTATAGAAATAGAAGATTAAATCAGCATAGTCAATTTAGTTAAAATTTTAGAAACATCCTGAAATAAATTTGCTTAGTTGATTTCATCAATTTTTCATAAGACCTCTCATTTTGATCCTTTAGAGAAGATAAAAAGAATTATATAAGTGTTGGAAGTGGTTTTTGATTAAATTTGCATAATAATCAACACGCCCTTTTATTTTTTTTACACTAGGTATACTAAACTATCTTCATGAGTGAAAAAGTTGAAAAAAAAAGGTTTAAGATTGTAGGTTTGGATATGAGCAGAGTTTTAATGACTCATATACCTAAAATATTTTGAGGGTGGAGTAATGGGAGATAATAAATTAAGGGAATCATCCTTATTAGTACTTGACTCAAGGTAAGGGTTGCCAAAAATGGGTAAATCATCATTGGTATTTTCTAATGGAATTATAAATGAAATTACCATCTATGGTGTCTTTTATTATGTTAGGATCATAAAAGATAGTAAAAATTTTATAGTGATATTCAACAATGTGAAAAGTGTAAGGAATGGAAATATCATTGAATAATTTTGTATCTATGATATATGTTTTTAAATGGGAGTGTTCTCTTCTTCACCCATGTTATAAGGATCATAATATATGGGAAAATGATTATAGTGATTTTAGACCACGTTGGAAGCATAATGGTAGCCTCAATTATGAAAGGATTATTATAAACTATAATATCATTATGGACATATATGGTCTAAGTATAAGTGTCTTATACATGATACATTATCATGCTACATTCACCATAGATGTAAACATAATCATGTATGGGATCTTTGGTAATTGTAAATGTAATGATTGATTTTATTTCAAAAAAAATGAACTATGATTAGTATCCTTCAAGGGTAGACATGGTAGCGATAAAGGAGTTACCCATGAAAAATATTAATGGGTTAAAGCTTTATAGAAAACAAGATGTAGGGAAATCTTCATGGTCTCCAATTTTGAGTTAATTTAGATATTATAAGTCATTTAGTAGGAGTTTTTATTGATAAAGATTCCTAGGAGTCTTTAGAATTTGAATTTTAGTTTATATTGCATTTTTTCACCATTTTTACAAATTTGAAAATCTGAAAATTTAAGTAGCAACATTGGATACTAAATCCTTTGTAAAAGAGTTCCAAGGTGTAGTATAGTTGCTTTGGGAATCTTGAAAGGGTCCATATAATTTTAGTACATGTTTAAGTCACTTAGTTATTCATGTTGATAATATGTTAGTGGTTAGGTTAGTTAGACTCTCCTCAATGTACAAGGAGTTAGGATGGTTACATAATAAAAAGGAATTGTAAATGTATTGGGAGATAGAGTTTTGAGGGTCCATTCAAAGGTTGAGAGAGTCCAAAATTAAAGAGATTATAAAAGGACTCCTCATTTTGAATATTGTTTCAATGCAGACCCTATTTCTTTGTATAAAAGGATTATATGACTATGTGAATTCAGAATACTAGCAAATAAATTAAAGAAGATAACTATTTGAAAGTTATCTTGAGTTTGGTAATGTATTTTATGATTATTAAGTTTCATTATATATGTTATAATAATTGTTTACCTTATTACTTTGTGATAAATTTTGTGCACACTCTATAGACTTATGTGCTTTGCATTCTGACTTACAAAGTCTGAGAGCATGAGATGATGAAATATAAATATTGTTGAATTGAGGATTGGGTCTTAAATATGTTAGAATATTGTAATTATTGAAGTATAATGAGTACCATTTCAAATGATAAATTAATATAGAGTTTCTTATGAGACATTTAACTACTATACCCTATGTTTCTTGTCAAGATTGTAGAAAGAACACTGAGCAAAGTTTGTATGCAATAAATCCTCTTGTGAAAGGCTTACATGAAATTTGTAGTTGGTAAGTCCTATCACCATTTTAAATAAACTTCCTATGTGATCATGATTCATTCTCATTATGTATTTTGTGAAGAGATTGAAGTTCAAACCTATAGGTTACTATGTTTTACACATAGTTATACGAGAACTAAAATTAAATCAATCTAAAGAGACATCAGTGAAGGGTTTATAGATTCCAAGACATGTAACATGATATCACAAACCCAAAACAACATTTATAGTCATTTTAATTTGGTTATAAATATTCAAATGCTTAATTGACCCTTCTCAGGGTATACAAACTTGAGTCTGTGTGCAGAGTTAACTCAAAACTTGAAGAATCCATATATGCGAACCTTAAGACTAGGATTTAATGCTTTATAAAGTTAAATAATAATAGTACATGCATAAATCAATAAATATTATCATTTGAAATTACCTATAATAACTAATACCTCAATTTTAGACTTGTTGGGCCCAATTAGATTGTGTCAAACTTATTCTAGGGTTTTGAAATAAAACTTTGTGTTTAGAGTGATTGAACCATCCAAAATTTCTAAATATTGGTTATTGGGAGGAATAAATTTTATATAAATTATTTTGAAACTTTGAATTTGATTAAGTATCAGAAGGTATGGTTTTGACTGGTTAGTGTGTGTGGAAGGGTTCAAAGACCTAAATAGGTCTAAATAATGACCCACAATAGCCTAGAAAAGATACCTAAGAATTAAATTAGAACATACAAGTTAATGGGATGATAGTAAAGGATAAAGGGTGTTATCAAAAAATTTAATTTTATGAGGTTCCTTTGTACTTAACCATACAAGCATAAAAAGAGCAAAAAAGGGCTAGTAGGAAGCTTGTGGAAAAAGAAAGAGATAGTATACATTAAAGGTGTAACCTTTTGAAGTTAGGTGAGTTGCATAGAAGGTATAATAAGGTTGAAACCAATTTATGATTAGTCATAAGAACCCATAAGTGGTGAATGAATTCATAACCATGAAAGGCTCAAGTTGTTAATGAGTCATAGTTATAAGACAAGCATAAGAAATGAGATAGGATTGTGAGAATAGAATAGAGATTGACCAGGTGGAATGGAGTTCATGAAAGGGGAGCATGTCAGTGACATGAAGATGAACAAAGATATATTTTTAACATAAAATAGTTTATTAAAAATTACTTGAGAATCAAATCTAGATAGAGGGAGAGAGGCAAGGTGAGCAAGAAAAATAAGTGTATGATTGTGCTAATTGAATCATGGTGTATGACTATAGGTAGGAGATATGCTTAATTTGGTATCAGAGATTGTTTCATTTTATAAGGAATTATATTTTTATTTATATCATTCTAGTTACTTGTACATAAATTTTATGTTAAGCACACACTAAAAGTTGTTGAGATATTGTTGGAAAGATTATTAGGAAGGTTGCATTGAGATTGTTGTGAGAATGCTAATGAGGTTGTAGGTATAAGAGAGAGGTAAAAAGGTGACAATTTTTTGGACAAGCCCTTAATCCAAGAGGCTTGAAGATAAAGAAGATATCTAGAGAGGTCTCTAAGCAGAAAGCTCAAGAGGAGATCTTGAAGATAGTGAGTGAGACCAAGTGAAGGTCAAAGAAGGCAAGTGTGAAAGCTTATCAAGAGGATAGATAGGTCCATGAGAGAGACCTGGAGAGAGTGTAAGGAGAGAGAAAAATAAGATGAAGGGATTTAAATAAGAATTCAACCATAAGGAATAAGTTAATAAGAGGTAAATTGATGAATTGAATATAATATTAGCAAAGTTAGAGAAAGTTATGGAGGAGCTTAGACACAAGTTTTCAGTATAAGTTAGTAAAAGAGTGAAATGGCCTCTCAAAGACATCATGAAGAAGAGGAAAAGATAAGAAGAGATTGTTAGAGTGAAAAAATAATTGAAGGTGTTGAATAAGTAGCCAAATATGAAAGAAAAAGAGGCAATCAAGTCTCATGGATTTCAAGTTAATATTGCTTTGATATATGTGAATGCAGGTATGATATTTAAGGAAGATAATGAGATAGTTGGGCCAATTCTAGGCTCGAGAAACAATAAGAGGAATCATATGATCATCTGGTGTTCAAGAGGCACCAAGAAGAAGAAGAAACTCAATAAATAATCATGGTGAGGAGGAAGAACAAGCAGGTCAGCCATCTTTGGAACATAGTAGCATGGAGAATGAAGAGATCCTCACTTTAGAGGATGAAAATTAAGGCAAATAAGTAGTGAGACATCAACATAAGCAAAGGTATGATGACTATGCAATTTTGTATGAAGTATTGAAGAAATAATATGACTTTAATCTTCATCAAATGTATAAAGAGATGGTAAAGAAGGTTACAAAAGAGAATATAGACTTGTGAAATGCAAAAGCGGTATTAAAGATAAGGGCATTAATGAAGGCAATATGAATTCAAGTATAAAGAGACAATCTACATGATGAAGTTTTAGATGTTGAGGTTGAATTATAGGTTACAAGTGAAGGAGAAACCATACAAGAAGAGGCATAAAAAGAGTTAATGGTTGATGCAAAGTAAAAAGATGCATCATGCAAGGCAATTAAAGGTGTTACATACAGAGTTGGATAATTCCTCAAGATCATGAGGATAACTATGATTTTGTTAATGATTTTTTGTATCTTATAGGTATAGAATGGAGGAAGATGATAAGAGTCAAGAGAAGATACAAGTGTGGCTCAAGAGAGCATGCACATATACAAGAGGTTGGTTAAAGTAGAAGATAAGAGACAAGAAGGTTTACAAACCTCAAGTAAGACTTGGGATCTAGGTGGCCAAGAAATGGAGATCAAAATTCAACAAGTAAAGTACAATAAGAAAAAATTGTTATAACTTTCAGGAAAAGTTTTCTTTGCCCCTTGGTAGTATGATGTAGAGGCATATTCATGGTATCTAGTTTTGAGTTATTTTAGATATTATAATTCATTTAGTAGGTGTTTGTATTGATTAGGAGTTTTAGGAGTCTTTATAATTTTAATTTTAGCTTATATGGCATTTTCCCACCATTTTTTTCAAGTTTAAAATTTTGAAATTAGAAGTAGCAAAATTGGATCCTTAATCCTTTGTAAAAGAGTTCAAAATTTTATTATACTTTCTTTAGGAATATTAAAAGGGTAAATATAATTTTATTACATGTTTAAGTCACTTAGTCATTTTGACAATATGTTTATGGTTAGGTTAGTTAGACTCTCCTCAAGATACAAGAGGGAGTTAGAGAGGTAGTTAGGATGGTTACATAATAAAAATGAATTGTAAATGTCTTGGGAGATAAAATTTTGAGGGTCAATTCAAAGGTTGAGAGATTCAAAAATTCAAGAGATTATATAAGGACTGATCATTTTTAAGATTGTTCCAAGGAAGACCCTATTTCTTTGTATATAAGCATTATATAACTATGTGAATTCAAAATATTGGAAAATGAATTAAAGAAGACAACTATTTTAAAGTTATCTTGAGTTTAGTAAGTGTATTTTATGCTTGTTAATTGTTCTTATATGTGTTATAATACTTGGTTACCCTATTCCTTTGTGAGAAATTTTATACACACTCTACACACCTGTAGACTTTCCATTTTGAGTTACAAGGTCTGAGAGCATGAGATGATGAAATATAGATATTGTTGAATTGAGGATTGGGTCTTAAACATGCTATAATATTGTAATAGTTTTAGTATAATGAGTTCCATTTCAAAGGATAAATTAATAGAGAGTATCTTATGAGACATTTAACTACCATAACCTATGTTTCTTATTAAGATTGTAGAGAGAAGACTGAGTAAAGTTTATATGCGAGAAATCCTCTTGTGAAAGGCTTAGACGACATTTTTAGTTGGTAAGTCCTATCACCATGTTCATTAAACTCCCTATGTGATCATGATTCATTCTCATTGTGTATTTTTTGAAGACATTGAAGTTCAGATAAGTAGGTTACTATTTTTTACACATAGTCACACTAGAACTAAAAATAAATCAGTCTAAAGAGACATCAAGGAAGGGTTTATAGATTATAAGAAATTTAAAATGATATAAAAGACCCAAAACAAAATTTACAATCATTTTAAGTTGGTTATAAATATTTAAATTCTTAATTGACCCTTCTCGGGGTATACAAACTTGAGTCTATGTGTAGAGTTAACCCAAAACTTGAAAAATCCATCTATGGGAACCTCAAGACTAGGATCTAATTATTTATAAAGTTAAATATTAATATTAAATACATAAATAAATAAATAAAGTCATTTTAAATTACCTATAATAACTAATACCTCTATTTTAAGCTTCTGAAGCCCAGTTAGACTATGTCAACCCTATCTAGGGTTTTGAAATAAAACTTGGTGTTTAGAGTGATTGAACCATCCAAAATTGCTAAATCTTGGTTATTGGGTAGGAATTAATGTTATATAAATGATTATAAATCTTTTAATTTGGCCATGTATGAAAAGGTAGGATTTTGACTAGTTAGTGTGAGTGGAAGGGTTTAAAGACCTAAATAGGTCTAAACAGTGACCCAAATAACCTAGAAGAGAGATATAAGAATGTAATTAGAGCCCAAAAATTCATGGAATGATATTATAGGATAAAATGTGCTATCAAATGCTTTTAATTTTCATAGGTTACTTTGTATTTAACCATACAAGCATAAAAAGAGAAAAAAAGGGCTAGTAGGAAGCCTATAGAAAAGGAAACAGATAGTCTACATTGAAGGTGTAACATTTTGGAGTTAGGTGAGTTGCATAGAAGGTATAATAAGATTGAAAATAGTTTATTATTAGTCATAATAACCCATAAATGTTCAATTAATTCATAGCCATGAAAGGATCAAGTTGTCAATGAGTCATTATTTTAAGACAAGCATAAGAAATAAGATAAGAGTGTGAGAATGGAATAGAGATTGACCAAGTTGAATGGGGTTGGTGAAAGGGTAACATGTCAGTGACATGAAGAATATCAAAGTTAGATTTTTAACACAAAATACATGATTATAAATAAATTGAGAATCATATTCGGATAGAGGGAACAGAGCAAGGTGAGAAAGATAAACAAGTATATGATTGTGCTAATTGAATCATGGTGTATAATTCTAGATAGGAGCTCTATTTAAAAAAAAATAGAGGGAGACATCACTAAAAATTATGTAAAATGTATATAAATGCAAAGGAAAATAAAATATGATCCTAACCTAACAAGTAGTGGGATAATACTCAAATTGGGTTCATTAGAATGTATATTTGTAAAATATGGTTTAGAACACAAATATATTATAATATAATAAAGAGATAATATGATAATAATATTAAATAAATATAATAATTCATGCCAAAAATAATTTTAGATGTTATAGGTAAGTGTTATTTATAAAGGGGGTATCAAGGATATAATAACGAAATCACATTAAATGAATTGACAAACAAGGGAGACCTATATCCAAGATGGTAAAAATATAAACTAACAAGATGTAAATTCTAAATGGATATAAGGGTTATAACTGCATATAAATGTATCCAAAAATAACATAACCATGGATAAAGTATATATATATATATATATATATATATATATATATATATATATATATATATATATATATGTTTGTATCCATAGGCCTGGATAACCTACACTAATATAAAAATAAAGATAATTTACGATACGAGATAAGTAAAAATAACATACTACTATATAAATATGTTAAAGATATGTTATAACTTGGATTTTCACAATTTTAGGAGATGGAAAACCTCTCCTCATACTAGTGGCACAATGAAACCACCTCTAAGCTTGTGTGTAGCCTAAGGATGAGGTGAATCTCTAGATAGGGCTAGCTCCCTTGATGTACCACTTTGGATCACAACTACACTTAACTTTGGGAGGTGAAAGGGAGACAGATAACTAAAATAAAACTAAACTAAGGGAGGTGATACACAAAAATAGATGATGACTTCTAAATAGCAACATGTTACATAATAAATCAAGAGACAAAATAAACATACACTTCACCAATATTCATCTTCTCACATCAATGTTACATTGTCAGGTTATGGATGAATGTGCAAAGATAAGAAGACTATAAAAGAGGACTATGAAGGAACTAATGAATATAATAATTCACTAAAACTTGGGCATCTCCTAGAACACTTCACATGCCCTACGATAAGAAGCTTTCTAACTACAAATAGGATGCAAGAATGAGACAACATGCTAAGGAATCCATAGTCTTCACAAAGAAAGATCCAACATTCAAGTAAAACATACTAATAATAATCATAAAGAGGTAAAAATCAGTATTTTTATTGATCAAATGGAGTGCATTTGAGTAGGGATTCACCATGATCAAGTGGAGCATAAGTTACAATGACCAAAATGGCTAGTTCTTAGAAAACGAGAGAGAGAGAGAGAGAGAGAGAGAGAGAGAGAGAGAGAGAGAGAGAGAGAGAGAGAGAGAGAGAGAGAGAGAGAGAGAGAGAGAGAGAGAGAGAAGTCCAAGGATGACAAGGAAACTTGTAAAACTAAGAGAATTAGTTACTTGTGTATGAAAAAAGGATGTTGGATGAAACATGTAAGGTCAAAAATCCCAAGTATTAATTCAAGGCATAAACTTCATGAAAAGTGGCATGAAACCCCTTATGTTAGCTCAAAAAAATTGCGTTCATGATTGTCCCTATTTGAATGCCTCATAAATAATTAGGAATAGTTAAAATTATTTTAATGAAGGTTCAAGGTCTCAAGCATGCCTCTCCATGCATTGGTTCTAGGCCTGGTCATCTAGAATCATCCCAAACTGAGATATCATCATTTGTTGTCGAAAAAACTCCTCTTTCATGCACCATACACACTTGGAATCAAAATTGGCATCATTTTATCATGAAAACATGTGGGAGAGAGTGTATGAAACCTTCTAATACCCTCCATATATTTAGAGGCATTATGCATTCTTTAAAATCACCTCACTTGAAATTTTCCACCCTTCTCATTAGCTTGTCCACTAGGCCAGTTTTGACTCATTAAAATAAGAGCTATTGTTAAAAAACTTAAGATTTTTTCCATGGAATAAAATTGACATAGGGAGTTATAAAAAGTATAAATATTCCTATTAATTTTTTTTTTAATCTTCAGACTCCTCTTAGAACCTGCATAACACAAAAATGGTAAAAAATACCCTATTTTTCACCCCATCCATAAAATTTCATACAAAAAAAAGAATGGGGATTATCCTTAAGGAGTCAAATAAAATTTAAAATATTTTTAATGGTCAAAATATTCCATTATAATACATCTCTATCTTCATTTCTTCAAACTAGTTTTTGCAAGGGTTTAACAAGGGTTTTAGGCCTGATTAACCACTTAAGGTTTTTTAATAAAGATATAACATCCAAATTGAAATTAAATTATATAAATTAATCATTAAAAACCTCTTATAATATCCCTAAACTCATCTATTTCCCATGAAAATAATCAAGAAATATGTGAGTATTCAAACTTCTCCTATCAAGTTTCTTCCTCTACTCCAATAAGCTTGAATTTTATTAAAGTCCCAAAATGGATTTCTCTATGGTTTATTTGAATCATAATTGGTTAAAAAAATTATTTAGTGACTCCATTAACATTATATAGCTATTTATATGGTTACTTCATGTCATCACTAAAGATGACTCTTTGTTTGGGCACAAGGCCTAATCCTTGCTTAATAGCCATGTTTACATCTCAAAGCCAAGCATGCATTTTTGATATTTACTATACATATAAAAAGATTAAAAAACATCCATTTTTATCCCAAAAAAATTATTTTACCTATTATAAACCATTACCAAATTTGATATGTCATTGGTCTATCAAACTGGCTCTAGGTCAAACCTTGCCCAATGAACTTGACTACAACCTTGGGGTCTTCTAGCACCTTATTTGGTTTCCTTCCTACATTATTGGTTTATATTATTATTATAGGTTTTCCTAACTCTTATTCTATCTCTTACTCTCCACTTGATAAGACTGGCCAGGGCTTATGCATGGGGAAAGTACCCTTTGTTTGAGACAAAACAAAGGGTACTTCCCATATTTTTCAAAGAAAATTTAATATTGGAGAGGATTAATCAATTATTAATTATTACTTCCAAAAACATTTATCCTTTTATTCTAATCATATACCCTCCAAAATTATGAAATTCTGACATAGACTTGTCAAGGAAACTATGTGCAGGGTTTGCTCTCTATGGACTATGTTTTGCATGATTAGATCCCTTTTTATCTTTTCAAAATCCATAATGATGTTGTCATTAGTTTCTATAATTTTTTATAATTTTATATAATCTTAAAATCATCAATCATCCTTCTATATACCCTTTTACACCTTGCATTACATCTCTACTCACTATCCTTCTCAATCAACACAGTTGATTGTAGGTGCATCCAGAGGGTCTAACAGGTCTGTGTAGGCCTTCTATCATCACTAATGGTTTATATATTTGATAATTATCTTTATGGAAGTGTTATATGTTCAAATCATTAGTCTAAGTTTATTTTACTCTTCATACACACTTGGGAGTCACCCAACTGGGCTCTCTCTATCTTGATCATGAAAACCCTGCCTATGGAACCCTACCTATAGGTGAACATTTCGGAAATAGGCCTTTAAATAATGAATTGTGACCTATTCATATATTCAAAAATAATTTTATAATTTTTTGGACGTTTTAATCTATATTTGGGTTGAGTTCATGTCAATAAACTTAACCCTTCTATTCTATTCCCCTTACTGCCAGTATAATTGGTTGTAGGTGTTCATGTCCAAATGAGGGATATTTGAAGGTTATTATCTAATCAAGACATGAAAATCCAATATTTCCTTTCTATTTTCCATGTTTAAAAATTTTCAAACCATGATTTAGGTCTCATGAAACAAACATCCTTTCAAATTTTCATCTATGGTTGGTTGTAGGTGCTCACCAAGCCATTTGTACAAACTGAAATGTTCATGAGAAGTAAAAAACAACATATCCTCCTCCCTCAAAGATATTGGTTTCATTAATGTTCATTTTAATCATTTGGAATCATCCTCATATTATTCATAAAATTAAATGGATAAAATTCCTTATTTGACCTAGCCCTATAGATGATACTAAAGAAAATTAGTGTTTTGCTAGCAACTTTGAGACCCCAAATGGCCATCTTCCACTTGTCATCTTCCTCCCAAACTTGGAATATTAATTCTCCCATGTATGGGCTTCAATATTTACATATTTATATGCCTTATAACCCTTTACAAGTATATTTCAAGACATCCAAAAAAACCTTTGGACCTTTATTTTATCATTTTAGGGAAAGAGTCCCTGTATCAGTCTTTTTGTGTTTGAGAGTAATTATTTACTTATTTGGTAGTCTAGGCTTTCAAATAAGGTCTTACATGGTCTCAAAATAATGATAAGACCCTAATTAATGATTCACAACTTTTTTTAACACCTCAAAAGGTATTCTCATACTTTATTAGCACCACTTATAAGTGTGTTTTGGGGTGAATAGGCAGTGTTTCATGCATGAACAATGTATATTTCTTTGACCCTCAATGAAATCCAAGTTCATCCAATATTTAAAAATGAATTACAAAAAATTCAAAAACTTTATTCATCTCAAAACTCACTTTTTCAGCTGGATGGCTGCGAGCGGTGGAGGGAAGAATGCCGGGCCTGGTGAGGGCTATGACAAAGAATGCATTATGTAAGAAGATTCTCCTCAGGGAAAGGCATCTTATTTTTCCAATGAATGTCCCAGGGTAAATAAAGTAAATGGCTGCCTTTCGAGGAGCCAGGACCGGCCAATGTTAGTAATTTCTCCAGAGGCTGTTCAGGAGGATTTAGAGTATTTAGCTGCTCATACCCTGATTTGTAAGTTTTTAGGCATTCGAATATCACTATAGACCTTTCAAGCCTGGATTCACCACACTTGGCAAGTTGAGGGGGATCTTGACATCATGTTAACTGGCAATAGCTATTTTATGGTTAATTTCTCCTCTGTATCTAATAGGAACTAAATTTTTGAGGGAGGAACCTACTTTTATGACCGTATTGGCCTATTTTTCAAACCCTAGCATGTAGGTTTCAATTTTGCGAAAGAGTTACCAGTCCGTGTGCCTGTATGGGTCCATCTTCTGAGACTCCCTCTAGAATTTTGGAGGGAGGATATCTTGTGTCAAATAGCGGCCTTGCTGGGAATACCAATTGCCATAGCGCATCAATCCATGGACAAGAAGCTTATTTATTATGCTAGGATTTGTGTTGAAATGGATTTAAATAACCCTCTGCCAGATTCTATGGAAATTTACATGGGGGCCTCATCCTGGGTCCAATAAATTGATTATGAGGCTACTCCTTTCTGCTACCAAATTTTTCATGTTTATGGTCATTTGCATCGTCAATGCCTATAGACAGTGAGAGGTAATGGAATGGATACCAATAGAGGCAAAGGAGGAGGCCAAGCTGTCTAAATGGAAACTACAAATGGCTTGCAAGGTAACGCAACAAAAGGAAAATATCACTCAAATAATGGTAGCACCACCCAATACCCTCATGGTTACAATGGCCTTGACAAGGAGGGCTTCACCCAAGTGCAACACCATATGAAGGGACATGGGCAAAAGTGCACAAATCAAGAACGGTCTTTGGAACTGAGTTTCAACCATTTTGAAACTTTAGAAAGTATGGCCATTGAAGATGGCATCCCACCTGACGAGTTAGGAGCTCCCTCAAAAGGTGAAGAGAAGTTCTCTATCTAAGATATGGTGATCCAATCGACTAGGGAGACCTCCCCTTCCTCAGATGCGGGAACCTTGGTAGTACACCCAACCCAGCAAGATAAGGATAGTAGCTGGGTAGACCTAGTTAAAGACACAGATGTATCCAGGAAAGAAAAGGGAGTGACATTGGTGCTAGGCCTAATGCAAATACCTTTCAAGAAAGTCTCTTTCACCACACCTTCTAGAGTGGGACGCAAGAAGGATCATGATAAAATCAAAATCATAGGAGATTTATTGGTAGAATCTAGGGTGGTTAAGACCTTGGATGAACACTTCACCCAACCCACCTAATGATTGTGCTATCATGGAATACAAGGGGATTGCATAGTACCCCCAGACAAAAAGCTATGCGGAAGTTAGTAGGGATGCACTCTCCTAATATCCCTTGTATTCAGGAGACCAAGCATTTTGTTTGTGCTATGTCTAGCTGTATGCCAAAATTTTGGGCCTTTGGGCAATGCCAGTGTGTAGGAGCTTTAGGAAGCGCTGGAGGGATGGAAATCTATTGGGATCCTGGGAAGATCACACCACTCCATTGGATGGCTAGTCTATCAGCTCTCTCCATGACTGTGACATCACTTGAATCTAGGGAGCTGATTTTGGTGACCACTATTTATGCACCTATTGACATCTCTGGGTAGTGCAAGCTATGGGAACACTTAAGGTATGTGCAGAGCTGTTATCCTTATCTGCCTTGGATCATGGGCAGAGATTATAATGTTGTTCTTTACCTGGAGTAAAAAAGAGGCTCGCTAGAACAAGTTGACCCCTCATCCGAACTCCTTAGACAAAACATTGATCTGTTGCACCTTTTGGATGTTAAATCCCATAATGGGCTATTCACCTAGAACAACAAAAGGTCAGGTAAGGATGCCATATCTAAGTGCTTAGATGGATTTTTGGTTTCTTATTTTTGGCTTTCTAGTGCAATTTCTTTGGCTTTGGAAATTCTAGATTGGAAAGGATCTAACCATTAGCCCATTAAGCTTACCACCAGTCACATCACTGGGCCCAAAAAACCCCCTTTCAAGTTTCAACTAATGTGGCTTCGGGACCTATCTCTCCATGGCCTGATGACCCACTAGTGGAGGTAGGGAGGGCCTGAATATGGAACAGCTATGTTCACCTTTGACAAGAAGCTCTAGTTTGTGAAAAAGAAGCTGTAAGAGTGGAATAGGAACAATTTCAGCAATCTCCATTCTAGGAAGGAAAGAGCTCAAGATCGACTGGATACAGTGACTAGATAGATTCATGACTTTAGTATGACAGAAGATCTTCATAGGGCCAAATCTCTAGCTTTGAATGCTCTGGTGGAATGGGAACTTCAGGAAGAAATCTACTGGAAGTAGAAGGCCCAAATTGACTGGCTCCAGGAAGGTGACAGGAACATAGCCTTCTTTCATAAGTCGGTGCAGGTGCAACATAATAGGAACTATATTTCTTCCCTTATCACAGGGGATGGATCTTGCCTAACATCCTCCCAAGCCATTTCCAAGGAAGCCATTCATTTTTATTCAGAGCTATTAGTAGGTATCCCACCTCTTGCTAGACGTGAGGAAAACATGGTGCTATCTTACATTCCTTTTGTGGTTACACCTGAGATGAACGATTTACTCATGAGGTTGATTGATAAGGCAAAAGTTGAGAAAGTCATGTTTAGTATGCGTAGAGGTAAAGTGCCTAGGCCAGATGGATTCCCAGCCAAATTATTTCAAGAATTTTGGGAAATTATCAATTAGGATCTGTTGGAGGTGGTGTGGGAGTCTTACTTCAGCAAGGAAATGCTCAGAGTGCTTAATGTGACTTTCCTTGTCCTGATCTTGAAGAAGGATTAGGCAAATTAGCTGGATCATTTTAGGCCTATTACACTTTGCAATATGGTGTGTAAAATAATTACCAAGCTCATTATGGAGCAGCTCAAAGTTTGGCTCCCCACAGTCATCTCTAAGGAACAAGGGGGCTTTGTTGCTAGAAAACAAATTCTGGATGGGGTGGTGATTGCTTCGAAAGCAATCCATTCTATGAGTAGGTCTCAGGAGTGAGCTATGTTTATTAAGCTTGATTTGGCTAAGGCATATGATAGGGCCGATTGGAACTTCATGGAAAAAATCCTTCTGGCCTTTGGTTTTAACCGAAACTAGGTGTGTTGGGTTCTAAGTTGTGTCACTACGCCTTCTTATTTAGTCCTCATCAATGGTGAACCTTCTAGGCTTTTCAATGCTACTAGAGGTCTTCACCAAGGTGATCCGCTCTCGCCATACTTGTTCATTATTCTAGCTGAGGGGCTAGGCTACCTCATCAAATTTTAGGCTTCTCAGAACATGATTCATGAATGGCAGTGGGGAAATGGCCTAGCCAAGTTAACCCATCTCCAATTTGTGGATGATACTATATTGGCAGGCAGAGCCCAGATTAGGGAAGCGCAAGCTTTTTGGGGCACCTTGAACACCTATTTAGCTATCTCTAGGCAAAAAATCAATGAGCACAAATCCTCCATCTTTTTCTTCAACACTCCAGAACCTATTTAGCAGAGAATTGCCACTACTCTGAGATTTCATATCCATTCTCTCCCGATGACTTATCTAGGGATCCCCACTGTTGCTGGAAGACAGCCCAGGCTCTTCTGGCAGAATGTTCTTGACAAATTAAGGCAAAGAATAAATCATTGGACCCACCGATGGATGTCTACTGTAGGGAGGGTGACACTTTTGCAATCTGTGATCTAAGCTTTGCCCATTTATCGCAGCATGGTCCAAGCTGCTCTGATGTATTTTCTTAAAGAATATGATGCCCTATCCCAAAAATTTCTTTGGAGCAACAATTTACAGAATTCAAAATGGAGTCTTATTAATTGGAGTACGGTTTGTAGGCCAAAGAGAGGAGGCCTTGGGCTTTGCTCTACCATCCTGTCTAGTCAAGCTCTCACTGCTAAACTTTATTGGCAGTGGTGTTCCAACCAATCTTACCTCTAGGCCCATATCTTATCTTCTAAGTATTTTCCAGAGGCTGATCCGTCAGATATTCCCAGGCTTCCTATTGAAGGGAATGGATCTATGGTGTGGAACACCCTCAAACTTGGAGCTCATCTTGTGCAAACTAGCCTCTTCTAGATCTATAATAGTGGGACAGAGGCACTTTTTTGGGAAGATTCCTAGAATGGAGCTCCTCCTCTCATATCCTCTCATCCTCATTTGCAGCCCCAGTGTGATCCTTTCTTACTACTGGATGGGACATAGTAGAGCATTACAAAGAAAGTTGTAATCTGGGTATGACTATTACTTACTGATGAAAGAACTCTTCTGCTTGGCTGCTGGGAGGGACTGTTGAGAATAGACTGGAATTATCTCATATTCTTGTTGTTAGGGATTGCACCTCCTTGAGGGGGAGAGATGTTTTGGCATGGGGAGGTAATTCCAATGGTCAGTATTTAGTGGATTCTGGGTACCTTGAGCTAACAAAGCAGTATTATGGTGAAGTAGATTTTTTATGGGGGAAGAAAATTTTGAACTATTTTTCATGGCTGAAATGTAACTTCTTTTTATGGATTCTCACTTATAACCGCTGTCTGACCTGGGATAATCTTTGCAGAAGAGGTTTTTAGGCACCATCTATATGTATGCTATGCTTCAGTGATGAAGAAATGGGGTCTCACCTGTTCTTCCAATGCACCTTTGCTAGATGAATTTGGCACCTGTGGTGGGATGCATGGAACTCTCCTTGCTGGCATGTGTTCTCTTTGGCTGAGTTTTGGCAATGCCTGAGTCGCCGACCTTCCAAAGTGCCCATACTTTACATTGCATGGTCAATCAGACCCTCCTTTATCCTTTGGAACCTCTGGTTAGAAAGGAACAGGAGGATTTTTTGAGACTATTGTTTGGATCCAAGGGCACTGTGGGTGAAAATCCTCATTACTCTCTACGAAACTATCTAGGTGAAGTGTGAGAAGGTCACTGAACTAGACCCTGTAGACGTTGTGATCTTTACATGGATATCCCCTATTTTGATTTCAGCACCCTCCCTTAGTCCTCATATGCATCCTAGGCAAAGGTCTAGATAGCAGTTGCATTCGGTCAACCATTTGGGGCATTGGTCCCCTCCTGTGGAAGGTTTTCTAAAGATCAATATTGATGGATCCTCAAAAAGAAATCCAGGCAATGTTGGGATTGGTGGCATTGGAAGAGGCAATTTTGGTGAGATTCATTTTTTGTTCTCCATTTATAAGGGCCACCATACAAACAACCTTATGGAGGCTATGGCTATCCTAGAGGCTGTGAAAACTTGTTGCCGACAAGGATGGCACAGGATCATTTGTGAGTCAAATTCACAGGTGATAGTTAATTTGTTGTGTAACTATAGTTTTGACAATGTGGATTGGTAGTTGGTTACAGTTTTTAGGTAGATCCTTCAGATTAGTACCTCTCTAGAGTCAGTTTCCTTTAATTATATTCCCCGTGAGTGGAATGGGGTTGCTGATTGTCTGGCTAAATGGGCCTCTGAGTATGGGCCGAATTGGTGTATTCATGATCAGAAGATGCTTCTCATGAATTTATCACTTACCTTGGCTCAGCTTATTGAGCAGGATATGGCTTTGTAATTCTCCTATTTTTGGGCTTTCTTAATAAAATTTTACCCCTTTTTAGTTTTAAAAACTCACTTTTTCAATGTGACTAGTTCTATAAGGGCCCCTATAGGTGACCATCCCAAGGGTAGATTATATGCAAGTCTTATATATGACTATGATAGCCCTCTAAAAACTATTTAATTATTACTCATTATTTTTTATTGATCTTAAGGAATGTTTATAATTTTTATATCATTAATAAAATTTCATGAGCACATTGGATAGGTTTCTTACATGTGATTCAACATGTAAACAACTGAAAATGGGCAAGGTTGACCATGACGACCACAAGGCTATAAGTTTGATCAAATCATGGTGTTAAAAAACTAAATATGAAGAGAGATTCTTAATATTACGTGGAGAAATGAAAAAACCATATCCTATTCACATGAAAGCCCTTGTAGGGAGTTCAACCTTTTACAAGTGAAAAACATGACTGAGACCTCATTTAATGACACCTTCCTATAACATGGGATAATTTGCTCATCTAAACACCATGAAACATGAAATAAAGTATTTTTAAAATTTTGGAATGAATTTAACATCCTCTAAAATCCACATTATCAATTGGTTAATATGGACCTACCCAAAATGGAACAAAACCTGCAGGGTACACAGATTAACAAGTAGAAAAGTATAGTCAACTTCATGAGGATGGTTCATGAAGTATAGGATACCATTATTCAAACTAATTATATTTAAATTAATTTATCTAAGTGTAATATAACCTAAAAAAATCATTTTAATTGAAACCTCCTTAGCTATCCATACTAAATAATAACCTAAAGGTCACTTCTACATGTCCAGGAAAACAAATATGGAGTAGAATGGTTTTGGACCAAAAATGGCACTTCCAATCAAAATAAAATGTTGGGATGCATTTGGGGAAGATTAAATTAAACTCCATGAGATTTTCCCATGTGGCACACTTCCTAATGAGTCATACAAGTGCCATTTTCTTCTTCTTTCTCAAGAAAACTACATTTTCTTCTGATAAACCTACCACTTTTCAAATATGTCAATTAATTAAGACCTCTAAGGACATATGTGATGTGACATCACGTTTTAAAACCTTCACACTTCATAATAAATATGTATAAGTCATTAAATATACCTTTTTTGACCTCAAAATGACCCAAAAATGATATAAAGACTAAAATGACTAAGGACCAAGGCTAATATAACATTAAATGACACAAATTAGCCTATAAAACACCTTATGATAAAATATTAAACCCATTATATAACTTTAAAGTTAATTTCTTACCTATAGGTACCCCAATTTAACTTAAAAGTCAAATTTGTTTATCAAATTGGTGACTCATAGGGGTAGTATGGTTGTTATACTAACTAAACTAGTAGCCTTATTAGTCCATTGGTATTAGGGAGTCATCTAAAGTCTGATACAAAAAAGAAACCTTTGACCATTGACCATCAAGATAAGACCACTTGATTACCTCAAACACACAAAAAAAATAGACATGTTCTCAAAGTACTTAGGGAAATCACAAAATAACCTATTATGCACAACTAGAGACTAAGAGTACCTCATTTCTAGGATTAAAAGGAAAACCTCTTGAATAATCTTCATGGTGTGATGAAACATAGTGCCCAACATGTTTCTCTTTGGATTTTTTTTTTTTTTTGTATTAGACATATTCCATGGCACTTTACTTGATCTACCCTCAACTATATTATCCTCAAATAGGTCTCTAATGTAGGTATATTACTCTTAAACATGTTCACATACTTCATATTTCTTCCCACTCTTCATTTCATGGTCAACTTGTATCTCTTTAGTAGGTATGTCTTCAAGAGGAGTAGTCTCATGTTCTTTAGAAGATTGAGGCCAATAGAAGCTTGTTCCATCCTTTAAGAGATTATGTGTTTTTCGAAACTAATTGAGAGGATTATATATCATCTTTATGACTTCAAACATGTCATCATCAAATTCATATTCCTCTTGAAAGGATAAATTTGAAATCTTTCTTTTCCTTTGCATACTTACTTGATTGCCAAAGCTAATTTCTCCATTTGTGATTAGATTATAGCTTCCTTGAAAAGGAGTATATCCTGATCTAATTACTTCAAATAAATCATCCAAATTCTACTTAATAACTTGTTTTTTCTCATCCATGACATGTTGGATAATTTCATCTTGTTCATCATCACTTGTAGTCATCTTTAAAGAAGTAGTAGACCCCTTGAGAGACTCAAACTCATTGCAAATGTTTTCAAACTTATGCCACAATTCCTCATATTCCTTTTGATAATCATCATGAAGTATAACAATATTATAATCTCCTTCATATTCTTTCTTATAATCTAAAAAGGATTCATCCAAAACTACTTATTCAACCCAAGGAAGGCATTCTTCATTATCAACCAACAAGCAGACTCAAAACAAGGACTCACCTCTTCTTCAACACTTAGGACCTCTTGAGGGATTTTAAATTGTGTCTCATCCATCATAATCTGATCTTTATTTTCAAGGGCTGAAATATATTCCATATCCTTCTTTGTGATTCCAAGACTAGGCACTTTGAATTCATGTGACTTAGTCCAATGAGGTTGCCAAGAAGTTAGACTTTCTTCAAGAAAGAGTTCTGATTATTTGTCAACCAAATAATCTTATTTAGGTTCCCATACCATAATTACATCAATATAAATGGTGATTGGTTTAGGACAAGATGAGCTAGTTTGTGGAGGTGGCACATAAAACTCAAAATCAAATTTAGGTTGAAAAGTAGGGGACTCTTTTGGAAGCTCTTGAGGAAGGGGAGGCAGTCCTTAGGATAAAACCAGTTGATTTTTTTCCTTACATTTGGAAAACACTTCATTCATATCTGATTTGTCTTTAGGGATCTCTTTAGGAATAGTATATGTGGTGTGTTTAGGCATAGGATATTTTTTTGGGTCTAAACCTTCTATCACACCTTGACTTAGCAATTTCATCTTTGCCTCCACCTCTTTGATTTGCTTAGCTATATTCTCTTAGAAAATTCTTTATTGAAGTTCATAGGAGTCTTCATGAGGACAAGGAATTCATGAGGGTTGACATATAACACAAAAAATTTATTAATGAAGGGTGGGAGAAACTTGCAAAGGATCAAACTCATTCACAACTTCACACTCCTTATCAACAAAACTTTTATCCTCTTTCTTTTCCCATGATTCCACTATCTTATTCCATCTTAGGATATTAGGATTAGAAGTATTTTTTTGAGGAGGTGGGGATGAAATTGAGAGGTAAATGATGGCTTTAACTCTACTTCCTTGGCTTTCAACATGGACTTCTGCATATGCATATTAGCCAACATATTTTGCTTATCAATATTATCTTTAAACATAAGGCTTCTCTTCTCAACTCTCTCTTCTAACTGATTTGGAAAGGGATGACTTTGGTATCCTTGATTGGGCTCATGATTAGGGGTCAAATATGGCTTATAATAAACTTGGAGAAGTGGATATGAAGGTTGATAGGTTTGGTGAGGTTGTTTTTCATGAACTCCTAACCTATTCTCTATGGAAGAAACTAGGTCACTCACATCAAGCATCTCACTTATGAGCCTTTACCAATTGTGTCTCTCAATAGGTACCCACTCTCTTTTTACCAACTCTAATTCATCTCTCACCTTATTAATAAGAAACCTAGGAACCTCTTGACCACATTTTCTTAGACTATCAAGCTCTAACATATACCTTTCATAGCCCAAAAGAGTCTTTTTGAAGGTGAGAATGGATTGACTTGAGAAGTGGCTAGGTTGACTAGGAGAAAGACATGGAGAAGGATTATTTTATGACTGATATAATTCATGAATGGATGGGTACACTTTATGATAAGGCTAATTAATAACTTGTTCATATTGATAGGGAATGGCACAAACTTGAAGAGTCTCACCAACTTCTGTATAATAGTGTTTAACACCAAAATTATCCATGAAAATTCATTGAAATTAGGAACACAAAGGAAAATATTACCAAAAATCTTGAAAGGACACCTGGTCTACTTGACCAGCTGATATATCTTTAGATTCACCATTGATGCTTTGATAGATGCCTCCAAAGGCTGATTATTAAGACACAACCAAAAATCTCTCAACTTCTTGGATGAAGATTCCCATTGGGCAATATAAAAACTATTTTCACTTATATTTACACCCTTTTAGTATATGGTAAATCTCTATTCATATAATTGGGATAATGGAAACACCTCTAGGCTTTTGGGTAGCCTAAGGATGAGGTGAATCTCTAGATAGAGCTATCTCCCTTGATGTACCACTTTGGATCATAACTACACTTAAATTTGGGGGGTGAAAAGGGAGAGGGATAACTAAAATCAGACTAACCTAAGGGAGGTGATACAACAAAATAGATGATGACTTCCAACCAATAGCATGTTACATAAGAAATCAATAGATGAATTGAACAAACACTTCTCCAATCTTCATCTTCTCACATGAATGTTACATTGTGAGGTTATGGATGAATGTGAAAAGTTAGAAGGACTAGATAAGAGGACCATAAGGTAAATAATTAATATAATAACTCACTCAAACTTGGACATCTCCTAGAACACTTCACATGCCCTGCAAGAAGAATCTTTTTTACAAATAGGATGTAAAAGTGAGACAACATGCTAAGGAATCCATAGTCTTCACTAAGGAAGCTCTAAAATTTAATTAAAACATACTAATAATAGTCATGAATAGGTAAAATTTAGTATTATTATTGATCAAATGGTATGCATTTGATCAGGGCTTCACCATACATAGGTGGAGCATAAGTTATAATGGCCAAAATGGCTAGTTCTTATAGAACTTGAGAGAGAGAGAAAAAGAGAGAAGTCCAAGGTTTATAAGGAAATTTTTAAAATTGAGAGAATTAGTTAATTATGCATGATAATAGTCTTTGGGATGAAACATGCAAGATAAAAAAATCCCAAGTGTCAATTCAAGGTATAAACTTCATGAAAAGTGGCATGAAACTACTTGTGTTGGCTCAAAAAAACTACCTTCATCATTGGCCCTATTTGAATGCCTCATAACTAATTAGGAATAGTTCCAATGATTTTATTGAAGGTTTAATTTCTCAACCATTCCTCTCCATTCATTGGTTATATGTCTGGTCATCTAGAATCATCTTAAACTGAGCTATCATCATCTGCTATCCAAAATCCTCCTCTTTCATGCACCCTACACACTTGGAGTAAAATTTGACATCATTTTCTCATTAAAATACATAAAAGGCAGTATATTACACATATAATTACCCTCCTTGTATTTATAGGCATGATTTATGATTTAAAATCACGTCACTCAAAGTTTTTCACCCTTCTAACTAGCTTGTCCACTAGGTTAGTTTTGACTAGCTAAAATAAGAGCTATTTTTCAAACACTTAAGAATTTTTACTTGGAATAAAATTTCCATATGGAGTTATAAAAATAATAAATCTTCCTTTTAAATTTGGTTTCATCTTTAGACTCTTCCTAGTTACTACATAACACAAAAAATGGTCAAAATACCTTATTTCTCACCCCATATGTACAAGTTTGTACAACCAAAAATCCTGGGGAGTATCTTGAAGGAGTCCTATAAAATTTAAAATATTTTTCATCATCAAAATATTCCATTATAATTCATCTCTATCTTCATTTCCTCAAACTAGTTTCTATAAGGGTTCTAGGGCTGTTTGATCTCTTAAGGTTTGTTCATAAAGCTATGATTCCAAACTTGAAAATAAATTCCACAAATTAATATTTCAATACTTATTCTAACATCATTTAACTCCTATAGTTCCCATGTAAAGCGTCAAGAAAGATGTGAGTGTTCAGACTTCTCCTATTGAATTCCTTCCTCTACTCCAACAAGCTTGAATTATCTTAAAGTCCCATATGGGCTTCCTCTATGGTTTATTTGAATCCAATTTTTTTACAAACATTTTTAGTGAATCCATGAACATGATATAATTATTTTATATTCTTACTTCATGTTAGCACTGAAGATGACTCTTTGTTTGGGCACTAGACCTAATCCTGACTTAATAGGCTTGTTTACATATCAAAGCCCAAAATGATTTTTTGATAGTTCATTTGCATATAAAAATATAAAAAAAATACACTATTATCCAAAAACATTATTTTTTTTTTATTATAAGCCCTTACCAAAGTTGGATATGCCATTGGCCTATCAAACTGGCTCTAGCCTTGCCTAATGGGCTTGACTGCAACCTTGGGTATTTTTAACATCTTGTTTAGTTTCCTTCATATATTATTTTTTTTCATGATTTTTATAATTTTTATGCAAATCTCCACACATATTTCCAAGGTTTTCCTAACTCACAATCTATCTCTTGCTCTCCACTTGATAAGACTATAGGGCTTATACATGGGGAAAGTACCCTCTATCTGATATAAAATAGACGATACTTCCTTTATTTGTCCAAGTAAATTTGATATTATAGAGGATTCTTAAAGTGTTAATTATTCCTTACAAAAAATTTATCCTTTGATTATAATCATAGACCCTCCAAAAGTATGAAATTTTGAGACAAACTTGTCAAGGAAACTATGTGCAAGGTTTGCTCTCCATAGACTATGTTTTGCATGATTAGATCTCTTTATCTCTTTTAAAAATACATCATGATGTTTTCATGAGTTTATCTAATTATGTTTAATGTTATATACTATTAAACTCATCAATCATCCTTATATGTACCCTTCCTACACCTTGCATTACATTTTTCCTTACTATCCTTCTCAGTCAACATAGTTGACTATAGGTGTATACAGAGTGTTTAAGAGGTTTGTGTAGGCCTTATATCATCACCAAGGGTTTATAAATGTGATAATGATATTTATTTAAGTTTTATAGTTTGAATTCATTAGTACAACTTGATTATACTCTTCATACACACTTGGGACTCACCCAACTAGGCTCTCTCTATCCTGATCATGAAAACCCTACCCATGGAACCCTACCTATAGGAGAACATTTGAGAATGAGACCTTGAAAGCATGAATTATGACCCATTTTTATCTGAAAAAAAAATTTGATATGTTTTTGGTCATTTTCATACATATTTGGTTTGAGTTCATGTCAATAAACTTAACACTTTTGTTCTCTACCCCTCACTACTATTATAGTTGGTTATAGGTGTTTATGTCTAAATGAGGAATATTTGAAGGTGATTTTATAATATATAATTGAAACACAAACCTTTCCTTTCTATTTTAAATTTTAAACAATGTTCAAACCATTCTTTAGGTCTCATGAAACAAACATCTTTTCAAATTTTCATCTATGGCTAGATGTAGGTGCTCACTGGGCCATTTGTATAGTCTAGAATGTTCATGGGAAGCAAAAAAAAACATATCCTCATCCTTAAAATATCTTGGTGTCATGAATTTTAATTTTAATAATTTTTAATCATCCTCATATGAGGCATAGTATAATTTTCAACTTAAATGGAGAAAATTCCTTATTTGACTTAGGTTTGTAGATGATATTGAAGAAAATTAGTGTTTGGCTAGCAACTTTGAGACCCCAAATGGCCATCTTGCACTTATCATATTCCTCCAAAACTTTTAATAGTCCTTTTCCCATGTATGGGCTGAAATATTTACATATTTATATGCCTTATAACTCTTTACATACATGTTTCAAGACATCCACAAAAAACTTTGGACCTTTGTTTTATCATTTTAGGGAAAGAGTCCTTGTATCGGTATTTTTGAGTTTGAGAGTAATTCTTCACTTATTTCACAATATAGGATTTAAAATAAGGTCTACCATGGTCTCAAAATCATGATAATACCCAAATAAGGATTTATGACTTATTTTAACACCTCAAAAGGTATTCTCATACTCTATTAGCACCACCTGTAGGTGTGTTTTGGGCTAAGCAGGCAGTATTTCAAGCATGAATAATGTGTATTACTTTTAACCTCAACTAACTCCAAGATCATCCAATATTGACAAATGCATTACAAAAACTTCAAATACTTTATTCAGCTCAACACTCACTTTTTCAATGTGAGTGGTTCTATATAGAAGGGTAGATTGTATGCAAGTGCTATATATGACTATGATATAACTCTAAAAACTCTTTAAAGATTCTTCTTTGTTTGTTATTTCTCTTAAGGAATGCTTAGATTTTGTATATCCTTAATAAAATTTCATGAGCACATTGGACAATTTTCTCACACATGATTCAACATGTAAACAAGTGAAAATGGGCAAGGTTGACCATGAGGACAATAAGGATATAATTTTGATCAAAACATGGTGTTTAAAAACTAAATATGAAGATAGGTTCTTAATGTGACATGGATACATGAAAAAAAACATATCATATTCACATGAAATCCCTTGTAGGGATTTCAACCTTCTATAAGTGGAAAACTTGACTAAGGCCTCATGTAATGACACCTTCCTACAACATGGGATAATTTTCTCATCTAAACACCATGAAACATGAAACCAATTATGGGGATAATTGGGGGAGGAAGTAAAAATTATCTATAATCCACATCAATAACTGGTTCATATGAACCTAGCCAAAACGGAGAAAAACCTATAGGGTACATAGATTAACAAGTAAAAAAGTATAGTCAACATCATCGGGATGGTTAATGAATCACATGCCACCATTATCCAAAATCCTTACATTCAAATGCATTTATCTAAGTTTAATACAATCTCCTAGAAGATTTTGACTTAAAACCTCCTTAATTATTCATAAGGAGTAAAAAGCTGAAGGTCACTTATGCATGTATAGGAAAGCAAAGATGGAACAAAATGGTTTTAGACCAAAAATAACACTTCCAAATAAAATAAAATATTATAATCCATGTCGGAAAGATGAAATTATGTTATATTAGCTTTTCCCATGTGTCACACTTCCTAATGAGTTGTATAAGTACCATTTTCTTCTTC